>OX457085.1:61921450-62383012 GCA_949752835.1 Empis stercorea
AAAAGTTAAGAAACGTATCGGCTATACTTTTTATCCCGAGAAAAAATCATTATTTACATATGACGACTGGAAAATAAATTTACTGCCTACACTTCTCAATAATTTAACACCTTCTGAAGGATTTACTCGCGATCTGTTGCTAAGAGAATTTGAAACAGAGGTTATGACTATCTTATTAAGTGACGATATCTATAAAAATGCTGTTTATAAACCTGTTTCACCCTCAGACCAATTAAAACTTGTACGACTGTCAAAAACTTTTGATACAGAAAGTTATTTTTTAAAGCAAAATCATAGCTACACTATACTGGAATTGATGAAAGAACTATTTCAACAAAAAAAGGATATCAGTAATTACAAATTAGTAATTATCGACTATTTTAAACGAGCAATGGAAAAATATAATGATGAGAAAAGTGGCATGATAATAGTGTATAGTGATATTATTCAACCAGAAATATTTGGTAATAATAAAATAAGGGCATTGCGCGCAATAAATATTAATAATTGTAGAAAGTTAAATAATACAGAATTTAAAAATATACAATATGTCCCTGTAGAAAAAAACATGTTTGAGACTATAGCTATAAAGATTTCTGATCAGTATGGTAAAGATATAAATTTTGTACCTAATTATTACCCCACAACAATTGTATTACATTTTAAAATTTTTTAATAATAATAAAAACTATATAAATAAAAGAATACTATAAGTCGTTGTTATTTTTTTTCAAACATGCAGCGCGAATACATTAAATATTACGCATCGCAAGCTGGTGGTAATATAAATGAAATAGGACCACTATTACAAACACAACAGACAATCCAAAGAGGGCATGGTCTTGGGAATTTATTTGCAAGTTTATTCCGTTATCTCAAACCATCATTAGTTTCAGGTTTTGATTTTCTTAAAGAAGCTTTGCGAACAGGTGGTAATATTTTATCTGATATAGTATCAGGAGCCAATCCAAAAGAAGCATTTCAAAATCAAGCTAAAGCAGGTATACAAAATTTAAGAACCACAGCAATAAATAAATTACATTCAATGTACGGCAGTGGTAAAAAGAAAAGAAGTTATAAACGCATACAAAAACGTAAAAGTATAAAAAGGCGTGTAAAACGAAAATCGTATTTAATTGGTAAAAGGCGAAGAACAAAGAAAAGAAATAAAATTAAAAAATCGAGAATATTAGATATTTTTAAATAAAAATGGCTGTCATTGAATGTATGAAGTCTGAATTGGATCTTTTCGCATCACCACCTATACAAACAGGTATATTGAGGAAGTAGCATATAATCCATTAGCATCATTAGATGCCTCTCCTTCTACAATAGAATTTGTTTCACTTGGACATGGTGATACATATAGAGATCTTTCATCTACATACATAATATTTAAAGTCCAAATATTAAAAAAAGATGGTAGCCAATGGAGTTCTAACGATAAAATAGGAGCAGGTACTGATATAAAACCAGCACCTCAACCAAGCGTAATAAATAATTTAATGCACTCAATGATTAAACAAGTAAATGTTACACTTAATGGTAAAAATATAACTACTTCTGATTCTTTCTACAATTATAAAAGTTATTTATTGTCTTTATTAAACTACGGTAAAGATGCCAGTGAAACTCATTTAGAAAGTGCAGGATGGGTCTTAGACAAACCAAATATACATGATTTTAATAACACGGGCTCCAGAAATCGGCAAAAAATGTATAATAATTCTGCAATGGTCGAATTAATGGGAAAATTACATGTTGATTTTTTTAATACACCGACTCTGCTTTTAAATAATGTTGATGTGAGAATTTCATTAACTTTAGAAAAACAAGATTTTTTCTTATTTTTTAACGATACGGATGAAAGTCATTTGAAAATTCATGAAGCAACACTATATATGAAACATGTCACAGTTAACCCAAATATTTTATTAGCACATAATACTATTCTTGGAAAAACGAATATCATTATAAAAGAGGAGAAGTAAAAACATTTACTGTAGCAGCAAATGCTTCTAATATATCACTCGATAATGTCTTTATTGGTCAATTACCAAATATATTATTATTTTGTATGGTAAATAACGAAAATTTCAATGGAAAGAGATCAAAAAATCCATTTAATTTTGAGCATCAGAATTTATATCAGTTTCAATTATACGTAAATGGCGTGCCGGTACCCAATTCACCAATTGAAACAAACTTTTCCGACAGTGGTTGTAATACAAGAGCGTATTTAAGTTTATTCAGGGGTACAGGAATACATCATTACGATAAAGGGCATCAAATTACAAAAGAGCTGTTTGGAAAAGGGTTTACAATTTTAGCTTTTGATTTATCTGCCGACGGGACCGGAAACGAGCAATGTCAAAGTCTCTTAAATCAAGGTACCATCAGAATTGAAGCAAAATTGAAATCTCCCCTGACATCAACATTAACATGTATTGTATACGGAGATTGTATACATCTTTAGAAATCGATAAAAATCGTAATGTCTACGCATATTTATAAATAGCTGACAAGCCTAGTTTTATTTTTATTACACTCCTGTACGTACAAGAAGTGACATTATAAAATGTTAAATATTAATACTCAACCGTCATATGCTTTGGTAGATATATCTTTTACCTGCGATAAAGTTTTTAATTTTGCACGTAAAATAAGCATCGCAGGAATTGAAGAATCAAATAAAACAGTACAATATGATTATAAATATTTATATCCGACAACAAAAACAACAGCAGAAAAACAAAATTGAGCAACAAACGGAAATTTATACAACGACAACATAACTCAAATTTTAAATAAAAAATTAAATAAGTTTGTCATAATATTAGTAAATGGTAAAGACAAAAAAGATTTTTTGGTCCAATATATAAAATGTAAATCAATAATTTATGATATTTCCACACTAATTGAACAGCATTAATACACAGCAGATCACAAAAATTCTTCAGAAGAATAAATACACACAAAAATGTTTTAATGGCGTTTATGCTTTCAACCGTATACCTAAACACATAAGAAAAAAACCATTTTGTATTGTTGTTAATTCTGATCCTGATAACAAACCTGGATTACATTGGTTCGTATTAAACTTTCCGAAAAAGGGGTGTGCTGAATATTTCGATTCGTATGGAAATCAAACAATAACAAAAAATATTATAAACAAAATTAATAAATATTCAAAGCAGACATGTTTTATACGTAATAAAAAACGTCTACAAGCCGATTATTCAAATGTGTGTGTGTATTATTGCTGTGTATTTTTATACTTTCGATGCAAAGGAATTTCAATGCAGAATTTTTTAAACATATTTAACTCTAAAGATTTCAATCAAAATGATAAATTAATTTTAAATTTATATCATAATATTTTTAAAAAATAAATGTTTTTATTAACAAGTTGAAATTAAAAAATAAAAAATGAAATAAAAACGCAAAATAATGTTTTATTTATTTATTCATTTATTATACATTCATTACATAGCAAAGGTATTTCTACAAATAGTTTTGAAAAATTAAATGAGGTATTAAATTTGGGTAAAAATAAATGCTCACTGTTTAATTTTTTAACATTATAAATTGTACATTTTCTAAAATATTCATGGATATAATCTTTAACATATATAAGATTTGTGTAGTTAAAATATGCATGACTCGATATAAAATCTCTTATTTCGTTTACTTTTTTCCATTCTTCAGCGTTGAGTAAAAATGTTAAATTCTCAATCTCGTTATCATTGCATATATTTTGAACAAAAAGTACCCAGAGACTGTAGCTAAATTTCATTGATGTTTGACCAATTTTCAAAATAATCACTATAGGATTTAATGCATATGGATGAAAGCCAGATGATATTTTTGCTGTATTTTCCTCATTTAAAAAATAATGATATGCCAGTAACAAATTACTATCTTTTATATTATGTGCTTCCATTTTAACAATAAAAATACAACTAACGAGAGTGTGAGAATATTACAATTACATAATTTTTAAAAATCAATTTTGTTGTATTTTAACAAACACATGTAAATTTGAAAACAATTTTTTATAGCACACCTATTTCTTGTACTTTGATTTCACATTGAGTGTACTCCGCAATATGTGTCATAATCTTGTAGCTCTTCTAATTTTGGTATATCAGAGCTTATATCAATAATATTAATTGTTTCCGGTATATATTTGGAGAGAAAATCCTTCTTTTGTTTGCCTTTTACGTATATAATGTATGATTCAAGATTTTTTAAAACATAAGGAAGAAAATTGTACTCAATAACTCCGCTTTCCCATTCCAGGCCGTTAATATATTTTCTGTTATAATCATTTTGATGTATATTGCTGACACTTAACTCCTGTTGTTGATACGGCGGTTTAAACAAATAGTGCTCTGGTAATAAATACCCCTGCTTTACCAAAGCCAATTCTTTTATAAAATATTGTTTGCCGTTTCCAATGACAAATTGAAAATCAACGAAAATAATTTTTTTCTGCATTACAACCGTTTACTTTGAAAAAAGTTATATAACTGATGTTATTTTAGTTTTTAATTAGTTACAAGGTGTCAATATGAGCAAAAAGTCAATTGTAGATGAGTTACATAAACCATCAAGAAAAAATTTCAAGAGACGAAATGTTAAACAAAAAGGAATTAACGATACATGGCAAATTGATTTAGTAGAAATGCTACCTTTTATTAAATTCAACAAAGGTTATAAATATCTATTAACCGTTATTGATATTTTCTCAAAATTTGCCTACACTGAACCAATTAAAACAAAAAGCGGTACAGATGTAACAAACGCCATGAATAATATTTTTACTAAAAGTAAAAAGATACCAAAAAATATTCATTCCGATCAAGGAAAAGAATTTTTTAATAGTAATTTTCAAAATTTAATGAAAAAACATAATATAAATCATTACCACACGTACACAAAATTAAAAGCTTCTATTTGTGAATGTTTTAATAGAACATTAAAAAATAATATGTGGAAACAATTTAGTTTACAGGGTAATTATAATTGGATTTCAATTTTAGATGATTTAACATATAAATATAATCATACCCTACACCGTACAATAAAAAAAACCATATCAAGTAACTAAAAAAAATGAAAATCATATATTGACCACAATATACAATAAACGTAAAATTTACAGAAAAGCAAAATTAAAAGTCAATGACTTTGTACGCATCAGTAAATCTAAAGGAATTTTTCAAAAAGGTTATGAACCAAATTGGTCCACTGAAATATTCAAAATATCAAAAGTAAATACTACTGACCCAGTGACATATTTTTTAATTGATTATAAAGACCAGCCGATAATAGGGGGTTTTTATGAATTTGAATTGCAAAAAACGAAACATTCAGACAAATATCTCGTTGAAAAAATAATTAGGCAAAAAAGAAAACAAGTTTTGGTTAAATGGCTTGGGTTTGATACCGCACACAATTCTTGGATTGATAAAAATGATATTTTAAAATAAATTATTGTTTGTTAATTAAATGGCTTGGGATTGATACTGCACACAATTTGTGCATTAATAAAAATGATATTTTAAAATAAATATTTGTTTAATAGATTAGATTAGATTAGATTTAGGCTCGGGTCGGCAGAGTTCTGCCTGGTTACTGCAGCCGTTGGCTTATTGTAACTACCCTTTTCTTCTTACTCGTTTGATAGACCAGTACTGACAATGAAGTTGTACAGTCTTGTCAAAGAGATATTCCATGATTCCGATGGGGAGATGGTATAACTGCCAAAATGTATTAGCCTCTTATATAGTAGGGCTTCACATTCGCACAGTATATGCTCCGCTGTTTCGTCCTCATATTCACAGAATCTGCACAATCGTTCTTGACTTAGACCTAATGTGTGCAGATGTTTCCTGAGTCCACAGTGTCCAGTTAGGAAGCCCACCAGAGTTCTGGTTCTTCTTCTACTGCACATTAGTAGCTCTGTTGCTTTCTTTTTCGATGGGCCTTGTATGAAGAGCTTCGAATGTCTAGGCCCTTCACTGTTCTTCCATTTATCTGAAAAAGATAGAAAAGTATTAGTTTTAATTTGTAATTTAAATAGGCATCGTGGTACACCACAAAATGGTTCTGGACCGAGGAGTGGTGTACTTGCGCCTTTGCTAAGAGGTCTGCCTCTTCATTTCCGTCGAATCCTACATGGGCCGGGATCCACGAAAGAATTAACCTATTATTAGCTGCTAGAGCTTTTAGCGTGCTTAAGCATTCGCCTATTAGCTTCGATTTCAGCTGGTTAGAATTCAGGGCCGCCTGGCTATCCGAGAAGATCGTTATCGTCTTGTTCCTATATCTTCTTCGTAAGTTTTCTTCCGCGCATATTTGTATTGCATAAACTTCTGCCTGGAAGACTGTTGCTAGGGTACCTAGGCTTTTTGAAATGTTACACCTTGGCCTCTTTCCATATACACCGGATCTAACTCCTTCTTCCGTCTTTGATCCGTCTGTATACCATTCTAGCTCCGTTTCCAGGGGTCGGGTGGCTTCCCAGTTGTTTCTGTTTGGAAACATTACCTTGAATGGTTTGTAGAAATCATAGATTATGTTACAATCATCCTTCGGCATATTTATATGCGCTATGTTGCTAGTTGCTTGGATGATTGCGGGATGACTTTTCAATTTTTGAATGTCCGTGTTACTAGATCCTAGTATTCTCAGCGCTCCGAATTTGGCTTCCTCTTCAATTGCTAGATGTAAAGGAACCAAGTTAAGCAGGACTTCCATCGCTGTCGTTGGTGTTGTCTGCATTGCCCCAGTGATGTTCAGGCAGGCCACTCTTTGTAGTTTTTCGAGCTTCTGCCTGATGTTTAGTTGGGATACTTTCCGCCACCAAACCACCGCTGCATAAGTTATAACTGGACGTACTATTGACAGATACATCCAGCTGGCTATTTTTGGACGCAGTCCCCATGTTTTCCCACAGATTCTTCTGCAGGTCCACAATGAGAGTTGCGCTTTTTTTAGAGTTTTCTCTAGGTGCACGTTCCATTTTAGCTTACGGTCCAGTGTTACTCCTAGGAATTTTGCTTCTTCACAAAACTATTTCTTTTCCAAACAGCATTGGTTTCCTCAGTTGGGCCATGTTATGTTTATTACTGAATGGGATGATTATGGTTTTTTCAGGGTTGACTTTTAGTTCCTCCTTTTCGCACCATCTTTGGACTATTCCGCATGCGGTCTGTAGAAGATCACATTGAATATTTTCGAATTTGTCTCTGATGATTATTGCAAGATCATCTGCGTATCCTTGACAATCGAAGCCTGCCCTCTGTAGTTTATCCAGTAGTTTATCTACTACTAATGACCAGAGAAGGGGCGATAGAACACCACCTTGTGGACATCCTCGACTGGTTGTCGCTTTCATCTTCTCTTCACCTAGAGAGAGTTCTATTATCCTGCTTTTTAACATGGATTCAGTCCATTTACATATTGCGTTGCTTGCTCCCCTACTTCTCAATGCCTGTATCATTGACCTATGAGAAGTGTTGTTAAAAGCCCCTTCAATATCCATGAAAGCTACTATAGCCGTCTCCTTAGCTTTTAGTGATTTCTCGATCTTTTCTGTTAGATTTAGAAGTGCCATCTCTGTGGATTTGCCTGCTTGATATGCGTATTGATTTTTGTGAAGGGGATTGTTTGTCAGAATAGTGTCTCTCTGGTATCTCTCAATCACTTTTTCCAATGTTTTCAATACGAATGATGATAGGCTGATGGGTCGTAGATTTTTTGGGTCGCCGTTTCAGCCTTCAATATCCATGAAAGCTACTATAGCCGTCTCCTTAGCTTTTAGTGATTTCTCGATCTTTTCTGTTAGATTTAGAAGTGCCATCTCTGTGGATTTGCCTGCTTGATATGCGTATTGATTTTTGTGAAGGGGATTGTTTGTCAGAATAGTGTCTCTCTGGTATCTCTCAATCACTTTTTCCAATGTTTTCAATACGAATGATGATAGGCTGATGGGTCGTAGATTTTTTGGGTCGCCGTTCAGCCTTTTGTTTGCTTTGGGTATGAATACCGCCTTAACTTGTACCCACGCTTTTGGTATGTGACCAAATACTAAACTAGCTTTAAAAAGCCTCGTTAGTATTAGTGTTAGTTTTTCTCCTCCCTCTTGTAGAAGGGCCGGGAATATTTCATCTGGTCCTGCTGACTTGAAGGGTTTGAAGGTGTTGATCGCTTTGAAGGTGTTGATCCCGTTCTGGGCTGATTATTTTAGCTGCCAGTTTCCAGTCTTCTTTTTGAGGTTTACTTTGGGCATACTGGTATCGTTATTATCATTTTCTAGTGTTGTAGCTCCAGGGAAGTGTGAATCTAATAGTATTTTTAGAGTTTCCGCTTTTGATTCGGCATAGCGACCATTATCCCCTTTGAGGAGTCCTATGGCGCTTGGCTTTTCACTTGCTAACACCTTGTGGATACGTGCTGCTACTGGAAGTTCATCTATTTCTTCGCAGAACGTCTGAAACGAGGCTTTTTTTGCTTTCCGTATTTCACGATTATATTCCGTGAGCGCCTTCGTATAAATTTCCCATTCTTGTGGACTTTTATTTTTTGCCTTGTTGTACAGTCTCCTAACCTTAGTTCTAAGGTCGGAGAGATTGTTATTCCACCAGTTTACCTATCTATTGCTGCGTTTTGTGCGCATTGGACAGTTTTCTTCAAAAGTGTCTATGATCGTCGATTTCATCATCATAGCCGCATCTTCTAGGTCCTCGGTATCTTTGATTTTCTTTGGGATCGCCTCTAGTTTGCTTTCTAGGTCGTTTTTATAAGACGTCCAGTTAGTTTTCTTTTTGGGGCGGTACATAATCGATAAAGGGCCTACTCCTACTATATCAAACCTAATATGTTTGTGGTCCGAGCAAGATGGCTCATCTGAGACGTGCCAGTTACTTATTTTATTCGCTAAGAAGGGGGTTGTTATCGTTAGATCTAGAACCTCATTTCTTATTTTATTAACGAATGTTGGTTCATTACCCGAATTTGCTACTGAAAGATTATAACTAGTAATAAAATCAAGTAATGACTCACCCCTAATATTAATGTCCGTGCTACCCCAATTGGTATGATGAGCATTGGCGTCACATCCAACCAATAGCTGCATATTGTTCCTTCTCGCAAAGAGTAGCAGTCCTATTAATTCAGGTGGAGGGCATTGTTGATCCGCAGCGAAGTATGCCGAACATACTATGATGTTTTTCAGCTCGCCTTTCGTTTCAACTATTGCCGCTGTTACGTCCTGTTGACAGAATTCTGTAATTGGAACGTAATTAGTATCTTTATTAAATAAAATACAAGCTCTTGGTCTCGAGTTTGTATTATCATAAAGTAACTTACCTCCGGACACTCCTAGCCCACAGATCTTACCATTTGCTAGCCAGGGTTCCTGGATGAGCGCGATGTTAGCGCCTTCCTTAACAAACCTGCAGCTGATTGTTGCTGATGCGGCTTTGGCGTGCTGCAGGTTTGCCTGGATACATTTCCAGGACATCTTTATCTCCTTCGCGAAGGGGGATTCCTAGAATCCGCCCTGCTTCTACCTCTATGGTTGGGGGGGCTACGTGAAGCCTCTCTTCTCCTATGTCGGCTGGAGGCATCAATTCGCGCCGGCCTGCCATGTTCAACACGTCTCCAACCATATTTCCTATCTCTAGAAGTCGACCTCCTTCTGGGCGCTTCTCTACGAGGGGACCTTCTACGTTCTGTCCGCTTCTCCCTGTCGTGCCTTCCTTCCCTTTTGTCGTCAGATTTGAGAGGTGGCCTGAACATCTTGCTGGCTTTACTAGTTCCACTGGTAGACGGTACCGGTTCTGATGCTGACTTCACTACCTCTACCAGCGCTGGCATGGGTGTTGTTTTTGTTTCACCTCCTATCTTCTTGTTACCTGAGACAGCTGGTGTTGGTGCAGGTGTTCCCTGAACTGCCTGCATTTCACCTTGCTGTGTCTTGCCTGTTATTTCTTTTCTTTCTTCTTGATGTTTCCTTTCTATTCCACCAGCACGGATTCTCAGACGAAGATCTATCTTGTCGAACCCGAACCATGGTCTACAATCCATTCCTTGAATGATTCTAGCAGAGGCGTCATCTATTGAGAGAACCATACGATGGCCCTTCTCATTAGATGTCTTCTTCAGAATCCTCCAATTCTGGGTATGCAGGCCATCGTTCTGTCTGCCAAGTCTGTCCAGGATCTTCTCCTCATGAAGATTATCCTCATCAGGAAAGAACCCTGAACAAACCGCATGTACAGGAAGATCTCCGCCTTCTACCAACACTAAATCCGCCTCTTTGTAGGGCTTGATTTTTTTAATGGTTTCTTTCAGCCAACGCTTACTAGCGTCGTCAGCGCAGTTTATTGATACCCATCCGGGCTTACGTGCACATCCAATGAATCGTACATAGGTGCCTCTGGGCAATTCGTCCATGGCGTTCAGGATCGACCTTTGGACTTTTCTAGCCTCCTCTTCGCTGAGCGCCCGCACAGGATATTGCCGTGGTAGAATACCTACTTTGGTATTGCTCGCAACCTCACTGTACGTTAGCTTGCTCTGTGTACTACTCTTGTTCCTCTTCATAGTCATCGGTGGCGTACTGCCGTCCGATCTATTTCGTTTCATACATAGAGAGCCGGATGCTTTCCGTGCTAACATATCCTCATACTCTTTGTCTAGTTTTGCCCTTGCTTCGTAGTATGGGATACCTGTGGAGATGATTTTCTTCAGCTTCTTCCTTGCTGCACCACACAACCTTCTGGGCTTCATATGTAAACCACTGGACGCTTCTTCGACATCTTCTTCCGCGTCGGAGGTTAGAGTATTTTCTATTACGGTGACGTTATCGTTGTCGTTATCTGATGACATTAAATAATCACTTTCGTCTTCCGTAGCTATTTCACTGGCGTCATTGTCTGTGTCGCCTAGTCTGGTTCTCTCGATCATCTCAATAGCATCTGCAAGTAAGGAGCCTGCATAAGCGGCTTATGACATTGCGGATGCTATTGGTGCATTAGGGATTGCCGTTGTTATTGTTGTTGCTGTTGCTGATGTTGAAGTTGTTGTTGTCGTTGCCTTATTTTTATTCGTTGCTGTAGTCGTCATTGTTATTACTTTGTTGATTGTTTTTTGTTGTTTTTTTCCTTCCATAATTGTTCCCACGAGTATCGCGACAAAGTAGCGTCCACCATGGCAGAGGTCCGATACCATGGTAAGGCTGGTTAAAACCGGAGGTCGCCTGGTATCCGGAGTACACCGTTATCGACTGAGCTCACCCTCAGCCACGCAGCCCTCGGCACGGTACGTGTAACACCATTGGCTTGGTCGCGCACTGCAAATTCGGTCTGTGTCCATGTTTAATATGGACACAGTTCCAGGGGCCACCACGAGGAGGTAATGCAGGCACTTGGCTAGGAACTTCTACAGTTGCAACATTTATACCCTAGGATACAAAATGCCTACCCTGTAGAATCCCCACCCCGACCCCCTAATTTGTTTAAGAAAAAGATGTCAATTTTTATGAGTATGAATTCTTAATTCTTAATTAATAAGATAATTAGTAAAAGCATTAGCAAAAAAGGATTTGGTATAAAAATCGAGCATTTTAGATTTTAAAAATTAGTTTCAACTTGAAGTTAACAAAGGCATATTATTAAAGTAATATAAAATTTAATAATAATGAACCAACAACAGCAAGATCAACAACAACAACAACAAGTACTACAAGAAATGTTACTACAACAACAACAAGATCAGCAGCAGCAACACCAGAATATACAAGAGGATGAAGGTTTTTATGAGGAGTTCGAAGAATGGGATCTCGGTATGTTGCAGGACAATATAATATATCGTAGAATGCTGGTGGAGAACATAGACAGCGTAATAGAAGAAATAAATGTTCTTGATATAAGAATAGATGTAGCCACAAGATACATAAGAGCTATAATTAACGGCATAAGGAACCAGGATATAATTTTCGATGAATTACAGCGTGAATTCTGCCAAATTAATGAATGGAGAGAACAGCTGCATTATCTATATGCAGCACTAGATAACTACAGAGCAGAACTTCAGCAGATTTTATAAATAATAACAACTTTTTTTTTTTTTACAATATATATTTTTATTTTCTTAAGATTCTTATATTTTAAAAAATTATAAAATATAATAAATAATTAAAAACTTAAAATATTAATTTTTATTATTATTATTTATTCATTAATCTTTTAACATTTTATAGCCATAAGGTACTGAATTATAATCCTCTAAAAATTTTCGTTTTTTTGAAAGAGGTTGGTATTTCTTAATTTCAGGAACAACAATTACATTGTGCTCTTTAGTTCTCCGGAACATCTTTGAAAGAATTTTAACTGGTTCTTGGTTTTCTTCATTTATTATCATATTTTTAATAGTATCGAAATTTATTAATTGTATATTTCTGTGATTTAAGCAAATACCTTTAACTTTACAGCTTGTTTTATTATTATTTTTAGTGGTTGAAAAAACTTTAAAAGCATAATTTTTAGGTCCACCGCTTACAAATTCAGTTATATAGCTACCTGCACCGTAATCACCTTCTAACTCATCAGTCATATCGCCAACAAAGTTTCCTGTAGGTGGTTCGTATAAATTTGGTCTGCTGATATATATTACTGAATCTGTATCATAGTAAATCACACGATCGTCAAGTTTTTCCAATTAGCTGTACAATTTAAGCCGGGCTTGGGCTGTTGTATACGCAGCTACACAAACATTTGCAGTTAACAAAGACGGACACTCCTCATCTATTGACTTTGAGTTGACTATTAAAGTTTCCTCGTTTATTGGCAATATGTTGTTTATTAAAGTTATTGGATTTGTTAACATTTCATATAATTCCTCTGGTTGATTTACAATTGTTGTTTTTGGCATATTTTCACGTTGTCCAAATTTTCCCCAAAAAGAATTTAATATTAATTTAGCTAAAGATCTTTTCCCTGCATTTTTCAAAATTTCACTAAATTTCAGCTGAATTCCTTCACTATTTAAAAATTCCTCAATGTATTTGTCTTTTTCAGCTTGAGTAGAACAATTAGAGGGAAAGCCTGAAGCTTCCTGTTTTAATTTAATAAACTTGTTCATCATTCCTTCAGTTTGCGGTAGAATAATATTTTTACATATATTATTTCCAGCATAAAGTTTCGGATAGCCTATTGGAAATTTACCATATTTGCAAACCCATGGATATAAAGAGCAAATATCAATGTATTTAATTTTTTCGTTTTCTTTGCATTTATAATATGTTCTTGTGTTACCCGTCCATCCACCATAAAATGCATCTCTAGGGTTTAATGGTAAATAATTTAATATTGAATGAAACTTTAAATTTTGCATGTTTTCATCTACTTCTAGTTTTTTCCGAAATTCACATTCCCACATTTCAAAAAGTTCATAACCAGTAGTTTTTAAATGTAGAGATTTGGAAATAGTTGATTCATATCGAGTATTCAGTTTTTCTTTTGAATTTTTATGTAAATGATTATCACGGTTGTGTTTGAAACAGACAGGATGACCATGATAATAGCAACCGTAAAACTCGAAAATTTGATTTGTTTCTTCACAAAATCCGTCAACTTTTACACCCTGTATAATAATTTCTTTTCCATTTAAAGCATGTCGTATTTTTATATTTTTCTCTTTTTCTTCATACAATAACCATTGAATTGCTATTTTGGATTGACCATTACCTTCATGGTAATTATTTTTTGGTATAATGCTTATTGTATTTGATTTAAAAAAATTGCGTCTAAAAATCAAATTACAAGTTGATGCAATCGTACATGCTTCGGTAAACGGACATACATTGCATTCATTTAACAATAATTGACGAAATTTAATGGACGCTTCAGTTAAAATTAGTACATCGTTTTGACAGTATGAAACTAATTCATTCTGCATATTAAAAGTTTTATTTTTATTTTCATCGTACCATTTTAAAAATTCCTTTCTTTCCTCACTTTTCATTGAATCGGGATCATAAAAATTCATTTCAGGCAATAATCCTATATACTCGGAATTTTCTAAGGTGTTAAACAGGTGAGGAAAATAAGCTTTCTTAGATGATGTTTCTAAATCAAATGCTTTTGGTAATTTAGCCAACGCCATTGGAAAATAGTTTAAAGAATCAATAAATTTTATATTCTTTAAGCACATCATTACTATTTTTGTTCCTTGCATGATTAATTCCGGTTTAAATCAGTTAACAATAATATGTGGTTTAAAATAAACTGGTGATCAAAAGATTTACCATTGTGTGCTATGACAGTTACTTTTTTAAATTTTTTGGAAATTGATAACAAATCATTTACAAATTTACTAATTACATTTTCCTTGTAAATAGTTTCTCTAAAACCACATTTCTGACAAAAGTATAATTTTTCTAAATTAATACAAATATCACATCGTTTAGCAGCAACACACAAAATAGGTTCATGAAGTTTAATATCACCTATAGCATTTTTATCAACATACTTTTCCTGACGAGTTTCTAAATCATAAAATATAAACAATATATCTTTTAGTAATGGTGAGCGTGTGTCTGTCTTAATAAAACATTGATGTTCTTTGGAAACGTTTTATTGGCATACTTTACAAAAATATTCACCACAAATGTGTTTTTTTTCTTTTTTAAATACTTTTAGGCATAATAAACAACGATTTATCGTATTGCAAGTACTTCTATTATTTAAATCCAATAACAAGTGATTATTGTAACATATCTGGTTTTTGAAATATCGGTTACATAACTTACATATAACTTTCGAAATGTCTTCTTGACAATATGGTGATTTTTGGCAACTTAGACAGCTTTTAATGCAGCAGTGACTATTTTTTGTATTAAAAGGTGTGTTACATTGATTACAAAAATAGCCACAACAAAAAGCTGCCGTACGTGAAGTTATAACGTTAAAATGATTGTCGTGGTATAGTAAATCCATTCTTTTTCCATCTTCATGTCCTTGGAAAATAATATCACGGCCTTTAGTTCCATATTTAAAGACAGTTATTTTGTAGTCTTTTAAATATGCTTGAAATTTACGTAATTCTTCTACACCTGCACCTTCTGGCGAATTATTTATTTTTGATTTGTTTAACAAATCTAGTGTTTTAATTGTTTGTAATTTATTTTTATCCTTTTTAATTTTATTTTTATCTTTATCGTTATCAGCTACAGAAATAGCAACGACTAAAGCTCTTGGAAGGCACATATAATCAGCATTATTTATTGTTATAATACCTTTACGTTTGATACATTCCTTTTTAAAAGTAAAATAATTATTTGCTCTTTTCCCTTGACCTTGGGGCATACGAACATATGTGACAGTTAAGCAAAACTTATCTGTACTTAAACCTTCAGATTTGCTTTGGAAAACTCTCGTTATAAGGTCCCAAAGATCTTCGGTCGAAACTAAATTAGCTGCTCTAAAGCTCATATATCCTGGCCCCCGCTCCTCGAAACTCTCACCACAAAAACTTATACCTATTTGATCAGTAGGCAAGACATCTCATGTCGAAGATTGTACTATTTCCTCAATAGCTGCTTTAATCCAATTTATTGGATCCTCATCTAAGGGTATTTGATTAATTTTAAATTGGATACGGCTAGCACGCACATTAAACCGTTTTACAAAAACTTCCGATTCACTTTTAATAGATACTCGCGACATTTTTAAAACAATTGAAAGTAACCAAAGGTTATGATAAACTGAGGCTTAAAACTATGGTGTTTCTTTATTATAGGATTTTAATTATTAAAAGTAACAAAAATCTTAGTTATTATTAAAAATTACATTTACGTAAATAATAATTAATGGTTTTTCATACAAGTTTATTGATGCGTTTCAATTTCTTAATATATTGGTTTTTATTATTATTATTATTATTAAAAATCTTTAATAATTTTAAAAATTCTCACAAGAAAAAAATACATCTACGTAATAATCATATTGTATCTTTTAATTTTTGTCAAAAGTAATATCGATTAAAATTAGACCGGAAATATTAATTGCATTTTGCTTTTAATAAAACATTTAAATACAGACTTTTTAATAACAGATGGTATCTTTAAATTTCTGCCTTAAAGTAATTCCGATTAAAATCCGACCGCAAATATTAATTGCATTTTGCTTTTCATAAAAACATTAAAATGCAGCCTTTTTAATTCAAGCTCATGGTGGTCCAATTATAAACTAATGAACCATAAAATTCAATGTTGATTTTAACGAATCTGAACCAGAAATAATTAATGAAATAATGAATATAATTAATTTTAAACAATAACCATATTGTATCTTTTAATTTTTGTCAAAAGTAATACCGATTAAAATTTGACCGGAAATATTAATTGCATTTTGCTTTTAATAAAACATTAAAATGCAGACTTTTTAATAACAGATGGTATCTTTAAATTTTTGCCTTAAAGTAATCCCGATTAAAATCTGACCGGAAATATTAATTGCATTTTGCTTTTCATGAAAACATTAAAATGCAGACTTTTTAATTCAAGCTCATAGTGGTCCAATTATTAACTAATGAACCATAAAATTCAATGTAGATTTTAACTAATCAGGACCAGAAATAATTAATGAAAGGCTTACAATAAAATATAATGAAATAATGAATATAATTAATTTTAAACAATTATTTAGGTACAATATTTTAAAAAATAATGTACCTAAAAGTATTTTCGTCTGTATATTTTTCGTATATATAGTGCGCTTTTTGATACCAGAGTATATCAGTTAATTTTTAAACCTCAAGAAGTAAAATGGTAAGAAGATATTTACAAACTTTATATCTATTATTATTATTATTATGAAAATTCAACTTTCTAGGCATTTTTGCAAAAATTTGAAACAGCTGTAAGCGGATGCTCTCAGGACTATACCAAGCTGGACGAATTGATAATCGGAAAAGCATACAAGGTGCTGAACTTTGAATTTATTAATACGGTTTATGGACAGCAAGTAACAGCAATCCTAGAGGATTTAACTTCAGGTGAAACATTATGGGTATTTCTTCCCAAAAGAATTTCTTTGGCTGTTACCACTGAAGAAGAATTGCAAGAGCTAAAAAACGAAAACTACTTTTTAATTTTTAAAGGACGTGATATAAATCGCAAAAATATGGCTATACATACTTGATTTTGTAAAAAAAAAAGACCTAAATACTCAAAAATTATTTTAAAATTTTAAAATATATATTTATTTTATATTAGATAATAATAAATTAAAATTACATAATAAAATGATTATTATTATTTTATTACTTAAATTTTACATGTTTTTATTTCTGAAAATTATAAGAAAATTATAAATTTATATTTATGTCAAGTTTTATCAAAAAAATTCTTATATATGTATAACATTTAAACAACGACATAACATGTGATGCTAATATTACAGTAAATAAATATTCATATACACACTCAAATACCACACATAATTTTTAAAAAGACAACACCCTGAAAATATACCCTTCTGTCTATTTCCACATTCTGCTTAAATTTTTTAAAAAAAATTTACGTTTATATGAAAATAGTAAAGTTTTGAATGCAATATAGTTGTGTAGCCTAAGCGTTAAAGTCGATTAATTTGAAAAATTAGCCTTTATCTGAAAAACTTACTGATGATTGTTTGGTCTTGAGCGTGATTAAGATTATTAATCATTATATGATAATTAATTGAGAATCCAACAACTATAAATTTAACTGGAACATCACAACAGGCTACTGGTACTGGTACTCGTGCAAATTATTCAAAATCACTATCAGTTGCATCTGGTAATCTGGTAAAATCAAAAATATTTTTTTGGTTTACCATCAGGTAATCCAGTTTCAGCATTTGTAACATATCATTTATTTGTTTTACCAGCAATTCGTTGGTCATCTGGTTGGGATAGAAATAAATGTACTTTATCAACTTTAAAAGTTACAGTAAGTAATATAAGTTAATAATTATAAATAATTTTTCTTATAATTATAAATCATTTTCCTATATATTTTAGCTTGAAAATGATAAAATATCACTTGATCCAAGGCCAGAATATGTTCGAGCACAAATTACTAGTAGAAATGGTAAATTATATGGAAAAGTTACTTCAAATCAGGTAAAAAAATTTTGAGATCATTGAGAAATGAAATTTTTTTAATTGAAAAATGATAAATTCATTAGATGAGTAGTCGTTTACAAAGTATACGTGGTGCTGATGTGTTGTTACAATTACCAGGACGAACTGATATTAAACCAAATGCCTTGCCTGGAGATGTTTTCGATGCTTTAGTTATTCGTTATGATTTCATATCAAAATATGAATAATGTATAAATGAAATATTGTTTTATTTTTTTTAGAAATTTAATTATATTATTTACTATATGTTATCTATGTAATTGTAATATCTAAATGGGTAAAATTTGTTTGGTTATGCTAAAAAATGTAATAAAAATATTTATTAATTAAATCAAACAAAATTCTATTCTGATTTTCGGGAAAATATTAATTTTTTTCTTTTCAATTATAAAATTATATGAAAATATTATCTGTGCTGTGATGTTTTTTGGTTACAATTTGGTAGTGGATTTAAATATCTACAAGTAGTTCAATTTTTTTTAATTAGATTTAATTAGTCAATTACAAAATAGTCTGAAAACCGTGGAAAAATAGTCTGATTTTGAGAAAATTTGAGGAAATTTAATGGCAGAACAAATTATGTTCTTAGAGGGACAATTGCTCCAAGACAAAATATTATTTAACGCAATAAATTATGCTGTTGCCACGACAAATAACGAATTTATAATATTAATTTAATATTGTAAATTAAAATTAATATTAATATTACAATATTGTAATATTACAAACTTTATTGCTGTAATAATCTGTCCTCTATTTAAAATTTTGCCGTTCTAATATCAAATTTGTCGTGCTGAGTACTTATTTTGACGGGCCGACAATTGTATGCCTTTTTTTGCGATAAATATACTATACAATTATTTGATGTACATATCCTCTTTTATGCTGCAGTTTTCGAATATCGGGAAAAAAACGTTCTTGAACTGGTAAATTTAGCTAGGTAAAAATTGGTTTTTAATATTTGAGAGTGAGAAACATTTAGGAAAATCTAAATTAAGTTATTTTTTTCACAATAATTACCAGTTTATTTATCATTCCTCCTAATTTGGGAATAAAATCTACAATAACTTTTTACTATGGAATTAATAATTTATTATTTTTTTAAGTTTTTCTGTTGATTTTTCCAATTTGTTTTTTTTTTTTCAATTAATTATTTACAAAAATATTTTAAATATTTATGTCTCTAATTTTTTTTTTAAATATATACAAAAATAATATTACTTTTCTTTTAAAAAAAAATATGTTAACATTATTGACAAAAAATCGTCAAGATAAAAAAATTTCTTTCGTTACTTTATATAGATCTTGAAATAAAAAATAAACATCAGTCCACAAAGATAAAATACAAAAAAAGACAAACAAAAAAATTAAATTATTATATAAAAGATTTAAAAAAGTAATCCAGGAAATATTGTGTATTTATCTTTCTATCGCGGAAAACTTTTAAAATAAAATTGAATTTTTAATATGCGATGCATTTTTGTATGGAAATTCAAATAAAGGCATATGAGAAAAACGCAATTATTTCTCTGTTAATAAGAATTGTTGTGCGTAATTAGTGGTTTCGGTCAAATTTAAAGTAGATGCAAGTGTCCTGTAATAAAAATTATTTAATTTTGTATTTAAAAGATTACTTAAAACAAAAAAATTATAATGCCACGTAAAAGTATGCTAAATGAAGAGGAAATTTTAAAAATTAAGTTATATAGAGAAGTTGGATTTTCAAATCGTGATATCGCTAAAAAAATTAAAAGATCTCCGACTGTTATAAACAATTTTGTAAAAAAAGGTGAACAAGATTACAAGAAAAAACGGCCGCGAGGTGTCACCAAAAAAATAACCAATCGGGACAGAAGAATGATTTGTAAAGAGGCATCAAAACCACATTCTTCATCATCGAAAATCAAACATTCTTTGGACCTACCTGTATCAACACGTCGTATTCGCCAAGTTTTAAATGAATCTGGCCAAATGAAATGGATGAAAACTTTAAGAAAACCTTTACTTACAGAAAAACATAAAAAGGAAAGGTTAAAGGTTGCCAAAGACCATGTATCTTGGACCGAACAATGGAAATCCGTAATTTTTAGCGACGAAAAAAAGTTTAATCTTGATGGTCCAGATGGTGCAAGAAGTTATTGGCATGATTTGAGAAATAAAAAGCAGTTCACATACAGTCGCAACTTCGGTGGAGGAACCGTTATGGTGTGGGGTGCATTTGCATATAATGGAAAAACCCCTATCGCATGTATATCCACCAAAATGTCTTCCAACAATTATATCGACTTGTTAGAAGTATGTCTGATTGAATATGCCGACGAAATTGCTGGAGAAAATTGGATTTTCCAGCAAGACAATGCTGCGATACATCGGTCAAATGTCAGTAAGTCATTTTTTTCGTCACGTAATATTGAAGTTTTGCCCTGGCCAGCAAGAAGTCCAGATTTAAACCCCATAGAAAATCTATGGGGTCTCATGGCGAAGCGAGTTTACGGAAATGGTCACTTCGAAAATGCAATACAGTTAAAGAATAAAATTAGAGAAGTTTGGGCGGAATTTTCACCAGAATTATTGAAAAAATTAATCGATAGCATGCCTAACAGATTACTTGAAGTAATTGAAAACAAAGGTGGTAGCACACATTATTAAAAAAAAAAAAATTAAAAAAAAAAATGAGGTGCCTTTATTTGAATTTCCAGGTATTTTTAAGGTATTTCATCTTATTCTTCAATATTGCGCTTATTTTAAAACAAAAAAATTTTGTATTTTATTAATATAGTTTTTATGTTAAATATCTAAAATATAACATATAAAAGTTTAATGTTCCGTTTTTTATTTTGGGTTTTTGCTCATTTTTTAAGTTGCCTTTATTTCTATTTCCACTAGTGTATATGGAAAAACATAAATTAATATTTAGAATTAATAAAAATATTTAAAAAAAGTATATATCATTTTTATTACTATTTGGTACTGGTGCTCTAAATAATGCCTCGGCTGGTACACCATTTGTATCTAATGCTACAACACTAACACCATATGGTTGTAATTCTTTACATAATTCTTCTGCACAACATTCAACAGCAACACGCGATGCTGTAAATGCTACTAAACCATCACCATTTTGACTACCAGCACCTAAATATATTAAACGAGCACGTGTTGGTTTTAATAAACCAACAAAGCTTTTGCAACTCTTAATGAACCAAGTGTATTTGTTTTTAACATTATTTCCCATTGTTGTACATCTTGATTTTCAACACGTCCACGAAATAAACTACCAGCTGTATTTATTACAGCCATAATACCATATTCACCAGCATTCATATGAGCACCTATTGCTTCAACAGCTTCACGTAATATATACTCACGTGTTACATCCAAATGCATTGGTACAATTGAACCATTTATTGGTGTCTCAGAACTTTCACGCATTTTCATCCAACCACGTAATAATTTTGAAAATATGTATTTCTATTAATTTGAATTTTAATCAATGACAGTCATGGATATTTTCAAATTAACAATTGTTTATTTGGTCATTAATTAAGATTAATAGTTGGAATTAACAATTAATCGTTTACTATTTTCTGCAATCATATTTTTAACATGACCAGAAATCAGACCGATTAGTTATGGAATATGGAATTGATGTAGGCTCGATTTACAAGAAAATAAATATAGCATGAAAAATAATTAACAAATTCTATGATTAATAAAATATTATATTCACGAAGAAATTTATTTACAGCCTATTTATTTTTATACTTATTATGTACAACAAAATTTAATAATTATGTACCTTAAAAAATTATGTTTTCTATCCAAATTTGTAAAATATTTTATGTAAAATATAAAGTGTCCACCCCAGCACCTTTACAAACATGAATTGAATAATTGTTATATATCATATGGTATTATTATTATTATGATATAGCTCAAAAGTATAATATATTTTCTAAATGTCATGGAAATATTTTTTGAAATATTTATGTATGTTAAAAATACTATGTACATATTTCATATAATTTTAATCTGTTATCTTTGTATAAAGAATCTGTATGGTTTTTTATTGTAAAAAAAGATTAACTTGACTTGTAAAAGGACTGAATTTAAATTTAAAGAGACCTATGTTAAACTTTATCAGTATTAACTTTTGTTTTTAATTGTATTTAAAGATAAATAAGGTGGCTCCCTATTTGCAAGATATTTGGAATTGGTTTCGATATTTTAACTACATATATGTATACTAGAGAATGTCAATGTGGCAAGGGGTGCATCCCTTTGAATTTGTTTTCGGAAAAAATCGAAATTCTCCAATATAGACAAATTTGAAAAAATCGAGTCAAGTGACAGTACTATTATATTTCTATATACAAAGGTATTAGTCAATTCCTTTTATATATTTAATATAAGAATCATAAATAATATACTAAAATTCTAATATCTTACATGAAAATATTTATGTCGTAAAAATTTTTATAAGACTATTGCACCATTGACCGAAAACTGCAACTTGTTTTTGAAATAGTACATAAAAATTATGAAAAAAGTATTTCAAAAAATTATAATACCGTACCTATTAATTTTATAATATTCATTCAGTACAACATTCGGCACATAATAACAACATTAAAATCTACGATAATGTTTATTTCTATAGTATATGTATGTATGTATATGTTAACATGTTAATAATAATTAAATTTTACCATAATTTAGTTTAGTATAGGTACTACTTTACATAATTCTTAATAAAGTGTCAAAACTGATGAAATGAGTTCAAAGTGGTTATGATTGTTGAAGTTAAATAGTCAATTATATTATTCATAATACTTTACAATAAATCTTAGATAATTCTTAGTAATTAAATTATTTTAAAATACATATACATGTATGTAGATAAATCAAGTTTAATTTAATTGAGAAACTGCCAGCTGATATTCTTTTTAGTATTTTAGTATATATTATTCATTAATCTTCTTTTGGCATAACAGCCCGATGTGGGTCTAGGCCTTACCTGATAGAGGATTTCCCGACATTATGTTTTTATTTTCATTAGTCATATAGTCCTAATTTTAAATCAATTTTCAAAATATATTTTAAACTTATGCATTACTGGAATTGTGGGATGCTTAGTAAACGTGAATATTCATATTATCAGATAAAAAATAGTCATCCATTATTATATTATTATACTATTTGCAGTTATTTGACATAAAATATTTTATAAATAAACAAACTTTATTAAAATTATTGATTGTACTCTATTTGAAATAACTAACAAAATTTGCTTTCACAAATATAAAAGAAACTTTTCAAACTCATAAATTTATGTTTTTTACAAAATGACATGGTCTCGTAATGATAATTGCATTTTTTACAATTATTTACAAAACAAACAAGAACAATGCTGTTTTTTTTTGTTAAAATTCAAATTATTATAAAAGTACATATTTATTTATGAAAATTAAATTAAATACTTGTCGTCGTGCTTTTTTAAACTAAATAAAAATTTTTTTAGCTAAATCAGCAATTAAATGACCCCAGGAATTTAATTGTTTGCAAAAAATTAAATACGATAATTCTTTCTGTATGAAACTACAAAAAGAGTGAGGATCGTGTCGTGTGTAAGTTTGTTAAACCTTAAAAAATATAAATTAAATATAACTACTAGTTTTTTTTATGTATGTATAATGTATATGTTAAAATAATCTTTTCAACTGATATTTATTTACAATCTTTGAAAAACTAGTATACATACTTAAGAATGAATTTTAGATATAATTAATATAAAGATATAATTTTATATCTTAAATAAATAAAATATAAATCATATAGCAAATCAATTAAAATATCGTAGTTTAAAGTATATACATATAGTTTTAAATTTACCCCGTATTAATACTACCTTTATTTATATTGTACCAATACCAAATAGTTTTCTTCTAAATAGAGTTTAGTCAAAAATATAATAGGCTTAGTATTTATACGTAATTACTATAATAATTATTATAGAATGCAGTAAAAAATTTACATTTATAATTAAATGAGCCTATTTGTCGTTGAATCATACTAAAAAGAATTAATACACTGAATGCAAAATATATTTCTGAATTTCATAATATGTCTATAGTATATAATATTTATTTATTATTTAAATTTACTTTTAAATATTCACTAGTTCAAAATAATATAATAACATATTCTTAATTTGAAACTAAAACTTTTTTACATTACTTAAATAATATAATTACATTATAATTTTTAAAATAAATACAATAAAATTTATAAAAAAGATCTCTGTTAATATTAGAAATTCCTTTTTATATATATAATGTATATGCGCATGGAAAATAAAATCAAGAAGAATTCCTAACTCTTTTTTTTTATAAGGTCAGGTCCTTCACAAAAAATGAAGGAAACGGAATATGGAAACGGAATTTGGAATCGAAATTGGTAATTTTTTTCTCAAAATGACTTTAGACCGCGCGGCCTAAAGTCATTTTTTTTAGCGCGGCCTAATGTCATTTTGGAAAATGACTTTAGGCCGCGCGGTCTAAAGTCAGTTTTTATCGCGGTCTAAAGTCACGCGGATTAAATTCGGGGAGCCACCCCCGATATATTTAAATTATAAAAACTGGCAAAGAGATTTCTTGCGATTAAAAAACTTTCTGAACATGTTCAACCAAGAAAACTTACTTATAATAGGTGATTTTAACTCCAGAATTGGCGAAGAAGACATTCATCAAGAATATGAAGCATACACCAATAGCTCTAAAAAACTTAGAAGTTCGAAAGATAAAAAAATCGATAAATATGGAAAAAAATTAATTTTTCAATATTTCAATTTTCAATTCAATTTTTATTTTCAATATTATAATGTACATAAAAAATTTTTCAAATAAAGAAGCATTATAAATTTACTTGCCCTTTATAATTAATAATATACTACAACCCAAAATATACTTTAAAATAATTAAAGAAATAACATAAAAATAAAAAAGTAACAAATTATAAGTGCTTTCCACAACCAATTGCTTTGAATTATAATATTAAAAAAATAATATACTTTCTGTGCAACCTAAGTTGCAGTGACGAAAGTAGTTACACATAAATAAAAACGTTAGACGGGGGTGATGAAAAATTTATTAAACGCAATAAAAATGAAAAAAAAAGAATAATAAAATAAAGTGAAGTGAATAACAAAAATAATAAAGATAAGATTCTAAAATTGAATACACAAACAACAAGACTACACAACAATATGAATTAGATGTTTTATTTCATCATGATCAAAAAGAAAAAGCCAAGATTTTACTTTTTTCAGAAACACGTTACAATAAGATAAATTCCTAATTTCTTGAGGCAGAACATTAAATAACCGGGGAGCAACTGATAAAAAAGAGCTCAAAAAATGTTGAACGCTATGTGGAGGGACCAGCGCACGCCTTGTACAGTTAATCCTGAGATTTTAAAATTCAGAATTATTAAAATGAATATGAACATTATTTCGAAAATATTCCTTTAAAACTTTAAAATAAAATAGGTGCTTCAAAGGAAGAATGTTCAACGAAGAAAATAGCCCAAAAGTATTATGTTTTTTCGTGATTTTCTAACCAAACATTTTTGTTGTTTAAATAGTGGCCATAATAAATTATTATAAGAACCGCCCGAATTAACTATACCATATTGAAGTTTAGAGTTAAAGAGGCCATAATATAAAACCTTCAGTAATTCTGATGAACAAATCTTCCTTAAATGATAAAACTGTCTGATCACAGTGTAAAAATAATTCTTCAAAATGCATGTATGCTTTGACCAGTTCAATTTGGAATCTAATGTAACTCCTAGATATTTGAAGGAATCAACACATTCAATATTAAAACAGCCATCTGCGCAAATATTCATAGAAACACCATAATTATTTTGTAAACTAAGCGATTTACAACTTGCACAATGATATATAATATTATCAACTACCGGTACCAGTCCACTAAGGCTGAAAAACATTAATTTAGTTTTATCACTCAATAAAAGTTTATGAGCACAAAACCAACGTCTAAGCAAGTCCAAATCATAGTTAATATTGCAAACGATATCAAAAACCGTGACACCAGTGTATCCACAGCCTACATCATCAGCAAAAGCAGTTAATTTACCCTTGAATTTTTGCAAAAAGATAGAGTTAAAAAAAATTAAGAAGAAAATTGGCCCAAGAACAGAACCTTGAGGTACACCTAAATGAATTTCTTTGAAATTACTATATGTTTCACCAACTTTGACCTTTTGTAACCTACCAGCAAGGTAAGAAGAGAACAATTTAAAAATATTACCTCGAAAACCAGCTCTATAGATTTTGTCAAGCAAGATATCATGATTAACCGAATCAAAGGCTTTTTTTATATCAACAAAGAGTGCTGCATTTTTTAACTTGTTATTTAATCCTTCATAGATCCCGGAACAAAACTTTAAAAGCGCATCTTCTGTAGATCTACCACCGCGAAAACCATACTGATTATCATTAAAAAATTTAGTGCTATTTAAAAAACATTCTAATTTTTATAGCTTTTTCAAAAAATTTTGAAAAAACACTTAACATAGATATTGGCCGGTAATTATCAATATTCGTTTTAATACCTTTTTTAAAAAGTGGAATGACTTCTGCTCTTTTTAAAGAACTTGGAAAAACACCAATATCAGCACAACGATTAAAAATAACAACTAAAATGTCGACAATATTCAAAGCGATTTTCTTTAAAGTAAAATTCGAAATACTTAAATCCGTATTACTTTTCGAATTATTGAGCTGCATAATAATTTTATAAAGTTCTGAGGCAGTAATTGGCTCAAAATAGAAACTATTTTGTTGAAATTTTTCATTTATTAGATCATTATTACTAACAAAATCCGTAGAATTGCCATTAAAATTAGTGGTATCTAGAAATTTCTTATTGAAAAGATCAGCAATTAATTTACTATCACTAATTTCGACATTATCAACTATTATATTATG
This sequence comes from Empis stercorea, assembly GCA_949752835.1. Lineage (NCBI taxonomy): Eukaryota > Metazoa > Arthropoda > Insecta > Diptera > Empididae > Empis > Empis stercorea. The sequence continues at coordinate 61,948,665 of OX457085.1, forward strand.
TAAGTCTTCCTTACTATTATTTCCACGATTTAAAATAGTATTAACCGTTTTCCACTCATTTTTCGTATTTCCTTTGACTTTAGCAAATTCATTAAGATAAAAATTCTCTTTAACAATTTTAATTTCTTTGGAAAGTTTTTTACAAAACTTTTTATAATAATCCTTCAAACTGATATTATTTGGAAATCTAGAAATCTTAAAACTCAATTTTCTTTTCAACTCCATCTTTTTCATTAAATTCAAGGTCATCCAAGGCTTAAGAGGCTTAAATTTGATATTGCGCTTGGTAATTTTTTTAGTGCAATCATTTATATGCAATAATAAAACATTAATAAATTTATCAAAAGCTAAAGATGGATCCATTTTGATTTTATCATAAATATCATACCAGCATTCAAATCTTAGTTTCGCGTTAAGCTGATCAAAATTAATTATATCTGTTTCAAATAATAAAAAATTACTTCCACGATCTATGTTAACATTCAAAATACTAACAGCCAAGACAGACATTAGATGATCAGAAATACCATGATCAAATGAAGCACTATATAAATTAAAGTTATCGGAATTTTTTAGTCTGACAAAAATGTGATCAATACAAGTACTTGACAAGCCATCAATGCGTGTAGGTGCATTAATACAAGATTCTAAGCCATAGTATGACATTAAACTTAGATACTTCACCGTATCAGAAGAATCAGCCAAAATATCTAAATTAAAATCACCCAGATTAATTAAATTGCTAGAATTTTCAGAATTTAAAAAAGAAGATAATTTTTCCAAAAAAAACTCCTTATTAAATTTCAAAAGTCGATATAGACAAATAAAAGTAAAAATGGTACCCTCCACATTACAAACAATTTTTAAAATATCAGCGCTTTCCATTTTCAGATCAATTTTATCACATCTGATATCATTTTTTACAAAAGCTAAAACACCACCGTAAGCATAACTATTATTACAAGATGCAAAAAGATTATAATTAGGAATATTATAGAAAGAGAGTTCATTATCATAAACCCAAGTTTCGGTTAAAAAAATAAAATATGGCTTGTTGTGAAGCGAATTGACATATAGAAGTAAAGAGTCAAAATTTTTGCGCATACTACGGATATTTTGATTAAGAATAGTGAAGCCGTTAAAATTACATTGGTTATGAAAAACACTTTCACAAAAACCATTATCGTATTTGCAAGAAGGAAAATAGTTCAAATTATCTAATAAATCAACATTAATATTATTTACCATCATAAAAAAATACAATAAAAATTAATAAATTAATAAAGTAATAAAATTATTAATTAGATAAATTATTTAAATCTTCAATAGAACTTATCACCACAGCTAACTCATTTTCCTTTTTTTTCATGTAAATAACATCATTTTTAACCCAAAGAAATTTATAATGTAGTTGACGTTTTTTCTTTCGTGCATCAACAAGAAGTTTTCTTGTCATATCTGAATAACAAGAATTAATATAAATATTCTTTTTCACAGCAACATTATCAAATAGATCCGTATTAAGCTGAGAAACTTGTTTTGATTTACTTTTCATGATCATATTTTTAGTGTGTAATGAAACAAACTTTAAACAAATAATTCGAGATGTATCACTGACAGCAGAGGCATAAGAGCTTTCAAGCGTATTAGTATTAGTTTTAGTTGATTTAGTACTAATTGTACGAACAAAACAATTATCTATTTGCTCTTTGTTGATGTTTAAATTCAGCCCAGCAGAGAGAACTTTCAACGCACAATCCATCGCATTAGAATTATTTATATTTGGAACACCCACAATATCAATACACTTTTCTCTTTTTTTGTTTTGTAAAAAGTTTAACTTACTTTGTAGCGCATCAATTTGATTTTGCATTTTAATCTTATCCTCTTGTAGCGAAGAAATCATAGAGATTGCATTTTCGTTAAATTTTTGAAGTTTAACTATCTCTTCATAGAGAACTTGAAGAGTCACATCTTTACCAGAATTCGATTTCGGAGAGAAACTCGATGTTTCTTTATTAGTGATCGAAAGAGTTTTGGCGGGATTGGTGACAATAGCAGAACCAGATGACATATTGTTTGAATTTAAGCTATTGTTTGATTTTCCAATAACATGAGTCTTATCAATATTTAAATTTGTTGATGGTGGTGAATGCAAAAAAGAATTTCTTCTTTTTTTCATACAAACTTCACATTTGTGTAATACCCTATTATCTTTCATGAATTGCAATTCACTATGTGATAAATTTGCAAATTGCATATGAAAGACTTTCTTGCATTCAGAACACTGAACACTATGTTCATTTCTCCTTACATCTTTATTACATTTACACAATGTTGGCATTTTATTTAAAATTATCAGTGAAAATACCGGATAAAAGAATTAATATCGATTTTTAAGCAATACAGTGAATTTAATTTAAAAATTAGTCCAATTATTTAATTTAGTGAAATTTAAAAAAAAAACAAAGAATTAACTTTTCGTATTTGATTAATATTTATAAATCACACGTAGATGTACACCCCACGACATCTAAAAAGTGACTGAATAAAGTTATGCTACGAATATGGACTGAAAATCTGCAATGGATGAATGAACGGAGACTATGATGGCGAATTCACATTTATGAACCATAATGGAGAATCTGTTATAGACTTAGCACTAATAAGAGGATCGTGGATACAAATGGTAAGAAAGTTTGAAGTTATCGATACAAATTATGCTGAACACTTCCCGATATGTGTAGAATTCGAAGCAGAGGAAAACTTTGAACCTGAAACACTGAAAATGAATTTGCTACCAAAAATGAAATGGAATGCTAATAAAAGTATAAAATACCAAGAAAAAATAAAACATCTGGTATTAGAAAATGAAAACGAAGAAGAAACAGTAGAGAACCAAAATAAAAAAAATATTTCTATAATAAAAACGGCCGACAAGGAAATCACCACAATTAAAAAAACACTAAAAAAAAGAAGACTGGTTCAACTGGAAATGTAGTGAAAAAAGAAAACTAGTTTTCTGCCTACTTCAACAATTCAGAAAAACACAAGAACGTACCTACAAAATGCAATACATGGAACAAAACCGAAAATATAAGGAATTATGTCGTAGAACAAAGGAAAATTATTACGAAAATCTCTCGAGAAAACTGGCCGCAACTAACGACACTAAAAGCTTCTGGAAAATAATAAGACAAATCAAGAAAATAACACTTATTAAAGGAAAAACCATAAATGCTGAACAGTTGGCTAACTATTTTTCAATACAACTAAATCCACCACAAGCAGAATTGTCAATACAGTTCGTGGAAAACTATGTAGAATGTGAATTACTTGATGCGCCTTTTCAGTTAAATGAATTAAAAGTTATTCTAAGGAAACTCAAGGATCATAAAGCACCAGGCATGGATAGAACAACTCACGAATTCTTCAAAAACGCACCAGATGAACTTCTATCAAAAATAATAAATATGTTCAATAAAATGTATAACGAATCGATTATACCTGACTCATACAGAATAATGTTTTTCTGTATGATATATCTCCTGTATATAAAAAAGGAAATCCAGCAGATCCAGCGAACTACAGAGCAATCGCATTCAATAACAAAACTTTTTTGCAGTATGTTAAACACCCGCCTTAACAGATTTATAAATGAAGAAAAACTAATTAGCTGCCATCAAGCAGGTTTCGGAGAAGGTTATGGAACAAATGAACATTTATTTACTATTATTAATACAGTAAAATTATATCAAATTAAAAAGAAAAAATTGTATGCCATGTTCATTGATTTTAGAGCCGCATTTGATAGCATGAATAGAAACGCACTTTTCTATAAATTAACTACGATTGGTATATCGAGCAAGTTATCATAAGTAATTTATGATGAGCTTATGGGTTATCTTGAAGTTGAAGTGACATAGTAAATCTGCATTTAACGAACATTAATGTAAAAATTATTATTTTTCTGATTTTGATTGAAGAATAAAAGGAAACAAAAAAAAAGGAAAAAAAAAGAAAAGCCAAAAAAATATTTTATTATTATGGAGTACGATCTTCAGGCTTTATTAGAAGACGATGTAGAAATATTAGAATTATTAGAAGTAGGAATTCCTAGGAAGATATATAATCGAAATGAATACTTCGAAAGTTTTGATGAAGTTTCTTTTTACAAAAGATTCCGTCTTACAAAATACAAAAAAAAAGAAAGAAAATGAATGAACCAATTTGATATTTATAAACTTAAGATTAAACTATGTATTTATAACTGTTTGCTTATATAAATTATACTATTTTGATATTCATGACATTAATAAAAAAAAAAAAAAAAAAATTAATATTTTCGATGATTTTAGGAATTGTAGTTGGCTGTATTACATTTTTTTTGTGTCTTTGCTAAAACTTTACTATGATAGACATAAATTTTATGGTGCAAAGGGAAATAACTTAACCTAATCATAAATTGTATGTTCAACATAGCTAAGATGTAGATTTATGATGTGAATCAGCAAATGGGCCTAAATCAAACAAAATTCTATTCTGATTTTCGGGAAAATATTAATTTTTTTCTTTTCAATTATAAAATTATATGAAAATATTATCTGTGCTGTGATGTTTTTTGGTTACAATTTGGTAGTGGATTTAAATATCTACAAGTAGTTCAATTTTTTTTAATTAGATTTAATTAGTCAATTACAAAATAGTCTGAAAATCGTGGAAAAATAGTCTGATTTTCAGAAAATTTGAGGAAATTTAATGGCAGAACAAATTATGTTCTTAGAGGGACAATTGCTCCAAGACAAAATATTATTTAACGCAATAAATTATGCTGTTGCCACGACAAATAACGAATTTATAATATTAATTTAATATTGTAAATTAAAATTAATATTAATATTACAATATTGTAATATTACAAACTTTATTGCTGTAATAATCTGTCCTCTATTTAAAATTTTGCCGTTCTAATATCAAATTTGTCGTGCGGGCCGACAATTGTATGCCTTTTTTTGCGATAAATATACCAAAGCCGTATATAATATAAAGATATTCAAAATTTCAAAAAGACTTAAAAAACTGAAAACATTAGGACGCCAATATGAGTTCCCGTGGTGAATATAATATCTTTGTTATGAAAGTTGAAATAACGAGTTTGTGGATAAGACGTAGAAATTGTATAGAGACGACAGAATATATTTTTCGTATGGTGAAATTTAATAATATGCGCTCATTTATTTTCTGTATTCTATAATAAGGAAAAGGAATAAAGGAAGAAAAAATAGAGACAAAGGAAAAAATTTGTATGAGATAGAAAGGGTAAGGAAATATATGTATATTTCTGGTTATTTTGATCTATTCTAGCAAAAATTTAGAAACTCATATTTGGAATCTTATATTTATTTTCAATTTTGTTCTGGAAAAAAATAATATACTTTAATGAAGCAAAAATTCTACCTGTTTTGGGTTTTTTAAACCAAAGGATTTTAAAGGATACAAATTTCATTTATTTTTTCAAATTTCAATTTTGTATTTTTACTTATTTTTGGTTAAAGATCAACGAACTGCGATCGTAGTAAAATTTTATGAATGATTCATTTTATAGGAAATACAATAATTAACCATTTTTGGTATGGTTAATAAAAATTTACGACTTTAATATTACTATAATATAATATAATAGCGTTTAACCATTTTTGGTATGGTTAATAAAAATTTACGACTTTAATATTACTATAATATAAAATTAGACATAAAAAATATTAATTAATTAACTCATTTTCATATTTCCTTGAAATGAATTATGATATTTCTAAGTACCAATAATTATTATTTATACTATAAAATTAATCATTCATAAAATTTTACTACGATCGCAAGTTCGTTGATCTTTAATCAAAAATAAGTAAAAATACAAAATTGAAATTTGAAAAAATAAATGAAATTTGTATCCTTTAAAATCCTTTGGTTTAAAAAACCCAAAACAGGTAGAATTTTTGCTTCATTAAAGTATATTATTTTTTTCCAGAACAAAATTGAAAATAAATATAAGATTCCAAATATGAGTTTCTAAATTTTTGCTAGAATAGATCAAAATAACCAGAAATATACATATATTTCCTTACCCTTTCTATCTCATACAAATTTTTTCCTTTGTCTATTTTTTCTTCCTTTATTCCTTTTCCTTATTATAGAATACAGAAAATAAATGAGCGCATATTATTAAATTTCACCATACGAAAAATATATTCTGTCGTCTCTATACAATTTCTACGTCTTATCCACAAACTCGTTATTTCAACTTTCATAACAAAGATATTATATTCACCACGGGAACTCATATTGGCGTCCTAATGTTTTCAGTTTTTTAAGTCTTTTTGAAATTTTGAATATCTTTATATTATATACGGCTTTGAATATACTATAGAATTATTTGATGTCAAAATTGGTTTTTAATATTTGAGAGTGAGAAACATTTAGGAAAATCTAAATTAAGTTATTTTTTCACAATATTTACCAGTTTATTTATCATTCCTCCTAATTTGGGAATAAAATCTACAATAACTTTTTACTATGGAATTAATAATTTATTATTTTTTTTAGTTTTTCTGTTGATTTTTCCAATTTGTTTTTTTTTTGTTCAATTAATTATTTACAAAAATATTTTAAATATTTATGTCGCTAATTTTTTTTTTAAATATATACAAAAATAATATTACTTTTCTTTAAAAAAAAAAAGATATGTTAACATTATTGACAAAAAATCGTCAAGATAAAAAAATTTCTTTCGTTACTTTACATATATAGATTTTGAAATAAAAAATAAACATCAGTCCACAAAGATAAAATACAAAAAAAGACAAACAAAAAAATTAAATTATTATATAAAAGATTTAAAAAAGTAATCCAGGATTTTTTTTAACTGATATAATTTTCTTTATTTTATACTCTTGGAATATTACTATTATTTCCAACATCCATTTTAAAACGAAATGTTGATCTGCATGGCAACGATAGATTAAATTTACTGTTTGGTGCGGCCAATTGATATCGTTCTTGTGGCCTTAAATCAAATAAAGCATGTTCAATTACTTGTAATGCACTTGTTGTAAAAACTTCAGCTGAATATTGTGTTGGTGCACCTTCAATTTCTGAAATTGCTATATATATGGAAAAACATAAATTAATATTTAGAATTAATAAAAATATTTAAAAAAAGTATATATCATTTTTATTACTATTTGGTACTGGTGCTCTAAATAATGCCTCGGCTGGTACACCATTTGTATCTAATGCTACAACACTAACACCATATGGTTGTAATTCTTTACGTAATTCTTCTGCACAACATTCAACAGCAATACGTGATGCTGTAAATGCTACTAAACCATCACCATTTTGACTACCAGCACCTAAATATATTAAACGAGCACGTGTTGGTTTTAATAAACCAATAAATGCTTTTGCAACTCTTAATGAACCAAGTATATTTGTTTTTAACATTATTTCCCATTGTTGTACATCTTGATTTTCAGCACGTCCACGAAATAAACTACCAGCTGTATTTATTACAGCCATAATACCATATTCACCAGCATTCATATGAGCACCCATTGCTTCAACAGCTTCACGTAATATATACTCACGTGTTACATCCAAATGCATTGGTACAATTGAACCATTTATTGGTGTCTCAGAATTTTCACGCATTTTCATCCAACCACGTAATAATTTTGAAAATATGTATTTCTATTAATTTGAATGACAGTCATGGATATTTTCAAATTAACAATTGTTTATTTGGTCATTAATTAAGATTAATTGTTGGAATTAACAATTAATCGTTTACTATTTTCTGCAATCATATTTTTAACATGACCAGAAATCAGACCGATTAGTTATGGAATATGGAATTGATGTAGGCTCGATTTACAAGAAAATAAATATAGCATGAAAAATAATTAACAAATTCTATGATTAATAAAATATTATAGTCACGAAGAAATTTTTTTACAGCCTATTTATTTTTATACTTATTATGTACAACAAAATTTAATAATTATGTACCTTAAAAAATTATGTTTTCTATCCAAATTTGTAAAATATTTTATGAAAAATATAAAGTGTCCACCCCAACACCTTTACAAACATGAATTGAATAATTGTTATATATCATGGTATTATTATTATTATGATATAGCTCAAAAGTATAATATATTTTCTAAATGTCATGGAAATATTTTTTGAAATATTTATGTATGTTAAAAATACTATGTACATATTTCATATAATTTTAATCTGTTATCTTTGTATAGAGAATCTGTATGGTTTTTTATTGTAAAAAAACATTAACTTGACTTGTAAAAGGACTGAATTTAAATTTAAAGAGACCTATGTTAAACTTTATCAGTATTAACTTTTGTTTTTAATTGTATTTAAAGATAAATAAGGTGGCTCCCTATTTGCAAGATATTTGGAATTGGTTTCGATATTTTAACTACATATATGTATACTGGAGAATGTCAATGTGGCAAGGGGTGCATCCCTTTGAATTTGTTTTCGGAAAAAATCGAAATTCTCCAATATAGACAAATTTGAAAAAATCGAGTCAAGTGACAGTACTATTATATTTCTATATACAAAGGTATTAGTCAATTCCTTTTATATATTCTATATACAAAGGTATTAGTCAATTCCTTTTATATATTTAATATAAGAATCATAAATAATATACTAAAATTCTAATATCTTACATGAAAATATTTATGTCGTAAAAATTTTTATAAGACTATTGCACCATTGACCGAAAACTGCAACTTGTTTTTGAAATAGTACATAAAAATTATGAAAAAAGTATTTCAAAAAATTATAATACCGTACCTATTAATTTTATTAATTTTATAATATTCATTCAGTACAACATTCGGCACATAATAACAACATTAAAATCTACGATAATGTTTATTTCTATAGTATATGTATGTATGTATATGTTAACATGTTAATAATAATTAAATTTTACCATAATTTAGTTTAGTATAGGTACTACTTTACATAATTCTTAATAAAGTGTCAAAACTGATGAAATGAGTTCAAAGTGGTTATGATTGTTGAAGTTAAATAGTCAATTATATTATTCATAATACTTTACAATAAATCTTAGATAATTCTTAGTAATTAAATTATTTTAAAATACATATACATGTATGTAGATAAATCAAGTTTAATTTAATTGAGAAACTGCCAGCTGATATTCTTTTTAGTATTTTAGTATATATTATTCATTAATCTTCTTTTGGCATAACAGCCCGATGTGGGCCTAGGCCTTACCTGATAGAGGATTTCCCGACATTATGTTTTTATTTTCATTAGTCCTAATTTTAAATCAATTTTCAAAATATATTTTAAACTTATGCATTACTGGAAGTGTGGGATGCTTAGTAAACGTGAATATTCATATTATCAGATAAAAAATAGTCTTCCATTATTATATTATTATACTATTTGCAGTTATTTGACATAAAATATTTCATAAATAAACAAACTTTATTAAAATTATTGATTGTACTCTATTTGAAATAACTAACAAAATTTGCTTTCACAAATATAAAAGAAACTTTTCAAACTCATAAATTTATGTTTTTTACAAAATGACATGGTCTCGTAATGATAATTGCATTTTTTACAATTATTTACAAAACAAACAAGAACAATGCTGTTTTTTTTTGTTAAAATTCAAATTATTATAAAAGTACATATTTATTTTTGAAAATTAAATTAAATACTTGTCGTCGTGCTTCTTTTAACTAAATACAATTTTTTTTAGCTAAATCAGCAAATTAAATGACCCCAGGAATTTAATTGTTTGCAAAAAATTAAATACGATAATGTTTCTGTATGAAACTACAAAAAGAGTGAGGATCGTGTCGTGTGTAAGTTTGTTAAACCTTAAAAAATATAAATTAAATATAACTAGGTACTAGTTTTTTTTATGTATGTATAATGTATATGTTAAAATAAACTTTTCAACTGATATTTATTTACAATCTTTGAAAAATTAGTATACATACTTAAGAATGAATTTTAGATATAATTAATATAAAGATATAATTTTATATATTAAATAAATAAAATATAAATCATATAGCAAATCAATTAAAATATCGTAATTTAAAGTATATACATATAGTTTTAAATTTACCCCGTATTAATACTACCTTTATTTATATTGTACCAATACCAAATAGTTTTCTTCTAAATAGAGTTTAGTCAAAAATATAATAGGATTAGTATTTATACGTAATTACTATAATAATTATTATAGAATGCAGTAAAAAATTTACATTTATAATTAAATGAGCCTATTTGTCGTTGAATCATACTAAAAAGAATTAATACACTGAATGCAAAATATATTTCTGAATTTCATAATATGTCTATAGTATATAATATTTATTTATTATTTAAATTTACTTTTAAATATTCACTAGTTCAAAATAATATAATAACTATATTAACTAATCATATTCTTAATTTGAAACTAAAACTTTTTTACATTACTTAAATAATATAATTACATTATAATTTTTAAAATAAATACAACCAAATTTTATAAAAAAGATCTCTGTTAATATTAGAAATTCCTTTTTATATATATAATGTATATGCGCATAGAAAATAAAATCAAGAAAAATTCCTAACTCTTTTTTTTTATAAGGTCAGGTACAAAAAATGAAGGAAACGGAATATGGAAACGGAATTTGGAATCGAAATTGGTAATTTTTTTCTCAAAATGACTTTAGACCGCGCGGCCTAAAGTCATTTGTTTTAGCGCATTTTGGAAAATGACTTCAGGCCGCGCGGTAAAGTCAGTTTTTATCGCGGTCTAAAGTCACGCGGCCTAAATTCGGGGAGCCACTTCCGATATATTTAAATTATAAAAACTGGCAAAGAGATTTCTTGCGATTAAAAAACTTTCTGAACTTGTTCAACCAAGAAAACTTACTTATAATAGGTGATCTTAACTCCAGAATTGGCGAAGAAGACATTCACCAATAGCTCTAAAAAACTTAGAAGTTCGAAAGATAAAAAAATCGATAAATATGGAAAAAATTTAATAGAGTTATGCTACGAATATGGACTGAAAATCTGCAATGGATGCATGAACGGAGACTATGATGGCGAATTCACATTTATGAACCATAATGGAGAATCTGTTATAGACTTAGCACTAATAAGAGGATCGTGGATACAAATGGTAAAAAAGTTTGAAGTTATCGATACAAATTATGCTGAACACTTCCCGATATGTGTAGAATTCGAAGCAGAGGAAAACTTTGAACCTGAAACACTGAAAATGAATTTGCTACCAAAAATGAAATGGAATGCTAATAAAAGTACAAAATACCAAGAAAAAATAAAACATCTGGTATTAGAAAATGAAAACGAAGAAGAAACAGTAGAGAACCAAAATAAAAAAAATATTTCTATAATAAAAACGGCCGACAAGGAAATCACCACAATTAAAAAAACACTAAAAAAAAAGAAGACTGGTTCAACTGGAAATGTAGTGAAAAAAGAAAACTAGTTTTCTGCCTACTTCAACAATTCAGAAAAACACAAGAACGTACCTACAAAATGCAATACATGGAACAAAACCGAAAATATAAGGAATTATGTCGTAGAACAAAGGAAAATTATTACGAAAATCTCTCGAGAAAACTGGCCGCAACTGACGACACTAAAAGCTTCTGGAAAATAATAAGACAAATCAAGAAAATAACACTTATTAAAGGAAAAACCATAAATGCTGAACAGTTGGCTAACTATTTTTCAATACAACTAAATCCACCACAAGCAGAATTGTCAATACAGTTCGTGGAAAACTATGTAGAATGTGAATTACTTGATGCGCCTTTTCAGTTAAAGGAATTAAAAGTTGTTCTAAGAAAACTCAAGGATCATAAAGCACCAGGCATGGATAGAACAACTCACGAATTCTTCAAAAACGCACCAGATGAACTTCTATCAAAAATAATAAATATGTTCAATAAAATGTATAACGACTCGATTGTACCTGACTCATACAGAAAAACATTAATATCTCCTGTATATAAAAAAGGAAATCCAGCAGATCCAGCGAACTACAGAGCAATCGCATTCACAGATTCAATAACAAAACTTTTTTGCAGTATGTTAAACACCCGCCTTAACAGATTTATAAATGAAGAAAAACTAATTAGCTGCCATCAAGCAGGTTTCAGAGAAGGTTATGGAACAAATGAACATTTATTTACTATTATTAATACAGTAAAATTATATCAAATTAAAAAGAAAAAATTGTATGCCATGTTCATTGATTTTAGAGCCGCATTTGATAGCATAAATAGAAACGCACTTTTCTATAAATTAACTACGATTGGTATATCGAGCAAGTGATCATAAGTAATTTATGATGAGCTTATGGGTTATCTTGAAGTTGAAGTGACATAGAAAATCTGCATTTAACGAACATTAATGTAAAAATTATTATTTTTCTGATTTTGATTGAAGAATAAAAGGAAACAACAAAAAAAGGAAAAAAGAAAAGCCAAAAAAATATTTTATTATTATGGAGTACGATCTTCAGGCTTTATTAGAAGACGATGTAGAAATATTAGAATTATTAGAAGTAGGAATTCCTAGGAAGATATATAATCGAAATGAATACTTCGAAAGTTTTGATGAAGTTTCTTTTTACAAAAGATTCCGTCTTACAAAATACAAAAAAAAAAAGAAAGAAAATGAATGAAGCAATTTGATATTTATAAACTTAAGATTAAACTATGTATTTATAACTGTTTGCTTATATAAATTATACTATTTTGATATTCATGACATTAAAAAAAAAAAAAAAAAAAATATTTTCGATGATTTTAGGAATTGTAGTTGGCTGTATTACATTTTTTTTGTGTCTTTGCTAAAACTTTACTATGATAGACATAAATTTTATGGTGCAAAGGGAAATAACTTAACCTAATCATAAATTGTATGTTCAACATAGCTAAGATGTAGATTTATGATGTGAATCAGCAAATGGGCCTTAATTTCTATATATTTATTTTTTTATCATATAGTTTAACAGAAATAATTAGTTTATGTGGCAAATGTTTACTTCAATTCAGTCCAAGTTTATTGGATTTAATATGTGAACCACAATTTTTAGCTAGTAATTGGGAATCATTTTTTGAAATACAATTTGAACCACCTAAATTAAATGATAATAATACACAACTGACATTTGGAGCTGTTCTAAGTACAGTAGGAGTTTTTACAAAATCTTTAAGTTTGGTAAATATATTTCTATAATTACGAATTTATTAAATAATTTTTTTTTGAAAAACTTTAAATAATAATTTTTCAGCAAAGATATAGTTTCCATGAAATTCCACTTAATAGTATTCCAACTAAATCTAATGACGAAAATGAAAATGTTACTGATTGTTCTACATTACCGAATCCAACAACTATAAATTTAACTGGAACATCACAACAGGCTACTGGTACTGGTACTCGTGCAAATTATTCAAAATCACTATCAGTTGCATCTGGTAATCTGGTAAAATCAAAAATATTTTTTTGGTTTACCAGGTAATCCAGTTTCAGCATTTGTAACATATCATTTATTTGTTTTACCAGCAATTCGTTGGTCATCTGGTTGGGATAGAAATAAATGTACTTTATCAACTTTAAAAGTTATACAGTAAGTAATATAAGTTAATAATTATAAATAATTTTTCTTATAATTATAAATCATTTTCCTATATATTTTAGCTTGAAAATGATAAAATATCACTTGATCCAAGGCCAGAATATGTTCGAGCACAAATTACTAGTAGAAATGGTAAATTATATGGAAAAGTTACTTCAAATCAGGTAAAAAAATTTTGAGATCATTGAGAAATGAAATTTTGTTAATTGAAAAATGATAAATTCATTAGATGAGTAGTCGTTTACAAAGTATACGTGGTGCTGATGTGTTATTACAATTACCAGGACGAACTGATATTAAACCAAATGGTCTGGCAGGAGATGTTTTCGATGCTTTAGTTATTCGTTATGATTTCATATCAAAATATGAATAATGTATAAATGAAATATTGTTTTATTTTTTTTAGAAATTTAATTATATTATTTACTATATGTTATCTATGTAATTGTAATATCTAAATGGGTAAAAGTTGTTTGGTTATGCTAAAAAATTTAATAAAAATATTTATAAATTAAATCAAACAAAATTCTATTCTGATTTTCGGGAAAATATTAATTTTTTTCTTTTCAATTATAAAATTATATGAAAATATTATCTGTGCTGTGATGTTTTTTGGTTACAATTTGGTAGTGGATTTAAATATCTACAAGTAGTTCAATTTTTTTTAATTAGATTTAATTAATCAATTACAAAATAGTCTGAAAACCGTGGAAAAATAGTCTGATTTTGAGAAAATTTGAGGAAATTTAATGGCAGAACAAATTATGTTCTTAGAGGGACAATTGCTCCAAGACAAAATATTATTTAACGCAGTAAATTATGCTGTTGCCACGACAAATAACGAATTTATAATATTAATTTAATATTGTAAATTAAAATTAATATTAATATTACAATATTGTAATATTACAAACTTTATTGCTGTAATAATCTGTCCTCTATTTAAAATTTTGCCGTTCTAATATCAAATTTGTCGTGCGGGCCGACAATTGTATGCCTTTTTTTGCGATAAATATACTATAGAATTATTTGATGTCAAAATTGGTTTTTAATATTTGAGAGTGAGAAACATTTAGGAAAATCTAAATTAAGTTATTTTTTTCACAATATTTACCAGTTTATTTATCATTCCTCCTAATTTGGGAATAAAATCTACAATAACTTTTTACTATGGAATTAATAATTTATTATTTTTTTAAGTTTTTCTGTTGATTTTTCCAATTTGTTTTTTTTTTTTTCAATTAATTATTTACAAAAATATTTTAAATATTTATGTCTCTAATTTTTTTTTTAAATATATACAAAAATAATATTACTTTTTAAAAAAAAAAAAAAAATATGTTAACATTATTGACAAAAAATCGTCAAGATAAAAAAATTTCTTTCGTTACTTTATATAGATTTTGAAATAAAAAATAAACATCAGTCCACAAAGATAAAATACAAAAAAAGACAAACAAAAAAATTAAATTATTATATAAAAGATTTAAAAAAGTAATCCAGGATTTTTTTTAACTGATATAATTTTCTTTATTTTATACTCTTTGAATATTACTATTATTTCCAACATCCATTTTAAAACGAAATGATGATCTGCATGGCAACGATAGATTAAATTTACTGTTTGGTGCGGCCAATTGATATCGTTCTTGTGGCCTTAAATCAAATAAAGCATGTTCAATTACTTGTAATGCACTTGTTGTAAAAACTTCAGCTGAATATTGTGTTGGTGCACCTTCAATTTCTGAAATTGCTATATATATGGAAAAACATAAATTAATATTTAGAATTAATAAAAATATTTAAAAATAGTATATATCATTTTTATTACTATTTGGTACTGGTGCTCTAAATAATGCCTCGGCTGGTACACCATTTGTATCTAATGCTACAACACTAACACCATATGGTTGTAATTCTTTACGTAATTCTTCTGCACAACATTCAACAGCAATACGTGATGCTGTAAATGCTACTAAACCATCACCATTTTGACTACCAGCACCTAAATATATTAAACGAGCACGTGTTGGTTTTAATAAACCAACTCTTAATGAACCAAGTATATTTGTTTTTAACATTATTTCCCATTGTTGTACATCTTGATTTTCAACACGTCCACGAAATAAACTACCAGCTGTATTTATTACAGCCATAATAACATATTCACCAGCATTCATATGAGCACCCATTGCTTCAACAGCTTCACGTAATATATACTCATGTGTTACATCCAAATGCATTGGTACAATTGAACCATTTATTGGTGTCTCAGAACTTTCACGCATTTTCATCCAACCACGTAATAATTTTGAAAATATGTATTTCTATTAATTTGAATTTTAATCAATGACAGTCATGGATATTTTCAAATTAACAATTGTTTATTTGGTCATTAATTAAGATTAATTGTTGGAATTAACAATTAATCGTTTACTATTTTCTGCAATCATATTTTTAACATGACCAGAAATCAGACCGATTAGTTATGGAATATGGAATTGATGTAGGCTCGATTTACAAGAAAATAAATATAGCATGAAAAATAATTAACAAATTCTATGATTAATAAAATATTATATTCACGAAGAAATTTATTTACAGCCTATTTATTTTTATACTTATTATGTACAACAAAATTTAATAATTATGTACCTTAAAAAATTATGTTTTCTATCCAAATTTGTAAAATATTTTATGAAAAATATAAAGTGTCAACCCCAGCACCTTCACAAACATGAATTGAATAATTGTTATATATCATGGTATTATTATTATTATGATATAGCTCAAAAGTATAATATATTTTCTAAATGTCATGGAAATATTTTTTGAAATATTTATGTATGTTAAAAATACTATGTACATATTTCATATAATTTTAATCTGTTATCTTTGTATAGAGAATCTGTATGGTTTTTTATTGTAAAAAAAGATTAACTTGACTTGTAAAAGGACTGAATTTAAATTTAAAGAGACCTATGTTAAACTTTATCAGTATTAACTTTTGTTTTTAATTGTATTTAAAGATAAATAAGGTGGCTCCCTATTTGCAAGATATTTGGAATTGGTTTCGATATTTTAACTACATATATGTATACTGGAGAATGTCAATGTGGCAAGGGGTACATCCCTTTGAATTTGTTTTCGGAAAAAATAGAAATTCTCCAATATAGACAAATTTGAAAAAATCGAGTCAAGTGACAGTACTATTATATTTCTATATACAAAGGTATTAGTCAATTCCTTTTATATATTCTATATACAAAGGTATTAGTCAATTCCTTTTATATATTTAATATAAGAATCATAAATAATATACTAAAATTCTAATATCTTACATGAAAATATTTATGTCGTAAAAATTTTTATAAGACTATTGCACCATTGACCGAAAACTGCAACTTGTTTTTGAAATAGTACATAAAAATTATGAAAATTATTTCAAAAAATGATAATACCGTACCTATTAATTTTATTAATTTTATTAATTTTATAATATTCATTCAGTACAACATTCGGCACATAATAACAACATTATGTTAACATGTTAATAATAATTAAATTTTACCATAATTTAGTTTAGTATAGGTACTACTTTACATAATTCTTAATAAAGTGTCAAAACTGATGAAATGAGTTCAAAGTGGTTATGATTGTTGAAGTTAAATAGTCAATTATATTATTCATAATACTTTACAATAAATCTTAGATAATTCTTAGTAATTAAATTATTTTAAAATACATATACATGTATGTAGATAAATCAAGTTTAATTTAATTGAGAAACTGCCAGCTGATATTCTTTTTAGTATTTTAGTATATATTATTCATTAATCTTCTTTTGGCATAACAGCCCGATGTGGGCCTACGCCTTACCTGATACAGGATTTCCCGACATTATGTTTTTATTTTCATTAGTCATATAGTCCTAATTTTAAATCAATTTTCAAATTATATTTTAAACTTATGCATTACTGGAAGTGTGGGATGCTTAGTAAACGTGAATATTCATATTATCAGATAAAAAATAGTCATCCATTATTATATTATTATACTATTTGCAGTTATTTGACATAAAATATTTTATAAATAAACAAACTTTATTAAAATTATTGATTGTACTCTATTTGAAATAACTAACAAAATTTGCTTTCACAAATATAAAAGAAACTTTTCAAACTCATAAATTTATGTTTTTTACAAAATGACATGGTCTCGTAATGATAATTGCATTTTTTACAATTATTTACAAAACAAACAAAAACAATGCTGTTTTTTTTGTTAAAATTCAAATTATTATAAAAGTACATATTTATTTATGAAAATTAAATTAAATGCTTGTCGTCGTGCTTTTTTAAACTAAATACAATTTTTTTTAGCTAAATCAGCAATTAAATGACCCCAGGAATTTAATTGTTTGCAAAAAATTAAATACGATAATGTTTCTGTATGAAACTACAAAAAGAGTGAGGATCGTGTCGTGTAGTTTGTTAAACCTTAAAAAATATAAATTAAATATAACTACTAGTTTTTTTTATGTATGTATAATGTATATGTTAAAATAAACTTTTCAACTGATATTTATTTACAATCTTTGAAAAATTAGTATACATACTTAAGAATGAATTTTAGATATAATTAATATAAAGATATAATTTTATATATTAAATAAATAAAATATAAATCATATAGCAAATCAATTAAAATATCGTAATTTAAAGTATATACATATAGTTTTAAATTTACCCCGTATTAATACTACCTTTATTTATATTGTACCAATACCAAATAGTTTTCTTCTAAATAGAGTTTAGTCAAAAATATAATAGGATTAGTATTTATACGTAATTACTATAATAATTATTATAGAATGCAGTAAAAAATTTACATTTATAATTAAATGAGCCTATTTGTCGTTGAATCATACTAAAAAGAATTAATACACTGAATGCAAAATATATTTCTGAATTTCATAATATGTCTATAGTATATAATATTTATTTATTATTTAAATTTACTTTTAAATATTCACTAGTTCAAAATAATATAATAACTATATTAACTAATCATATTCTTAACTTGAAACTAAAACTTTTTTACATTACTTAAATAATATAATTACATTATAATTTTTAAAATAAATACAACAAAATTTTATAAAAAAGATCTCTGTTAATATTAGAAATTCCTTTTTATATATATAATGTATATGCGCATGGAAAATAAAATCAAGAAAAATTCCTAACTCTTTTTTTTTATAAGGTCAGGTACAAAAAATGAAGGAAACGGAATATGGAAACGGAATTTGGAATCGAAATTGGTAATTTTTTTCTCAAAATGACTTTAGACCGCGCGGCCTAAAGTCATTTTTTTTAGCGCGGCCTAATGTCATTTTGGAAAATGACTTGAGGCCGCGCGGTCTAAAGTCAGTTTTTATCGCGGTCTAAAGTCACGCGGCCTAAATTCGGGGAGCCACTCCCGATATATTTAAATTATAAAAACTGGCAAAGAGATTTCTTGCGATTAAAAAACTTTCTGAACATGTTCAACCAAGAAAACTTACTTATAATAGGTGATCTTAACTCCAGAATTGGCGAAGAAGACATTCATCAAGAATATGAAGCATACACCAATAGCTCTAAAAAACTTAGAAGTTCGAAAGATAAAAAAATCGATAAATATGGAAAAAATTTAATAGAGTTATGCTACGAATATGGACTGAAAATCTGCAATGGATGCATGAACGGAGACTATGATGGCGAATTCACATTTATGAACCATAATGGAGAATCTGTTATAGACTTAGCACTAATAAGAGGATCGTGGATACAAATGGTAAAAAAGTTTGAAGTTATCGATACAAATTATGCTGAACACTTCCCGATATGTGTAGAATTCGAAGCAGAGGAAAACTTTGAACCTGAAACACTGAAAATGAATTTGCTACCAAAAATGAAATGGAATGAAATGCAATTAAAAAAACACTAAAAAAAAGAAGACTGGTTCAACTGGAAATGTAGTGAAAAAAGAAAACTAGTTTTCTGCCTACTTCAACAATTCAGAAAAACACAAGAACATACCTACAAAATGCAATACATGGAACAAAACCGAAAATATAAGGAATTATGTCGTAGAACAAAGGAAAATTATTACGAAAATCTCTCGAGAAAACTGGCCGCAACTGACGACACTAAAAGCTTCTGGAAAATAATAAGACAAATCAAGAAAATAACACTTATTAAAGGAAAAACCATAAATGCTGAACAGTTGGCTAACTATTTTTCAATACAACTAAATCTACCACAAGCAGAATTGTCAATACAGTTCGTGGAAAACTATGTAGAATGTGAATTACTTGATGCGCCTTTTCAGTTAAAGGAATTAAAAGTTATTCTAAGAAAACTCAAGGATCATAAAGCACCAGGCATGGATAGAACAACTCACGAATTCTTCAAAAACGCACCAGATGAACTTCTATCAAAAATAATAAATATGTTCAATAAAATGTATAACGAATCGATTGTACCTGACTCATACAGAAAAACATTAATATCTCCTGTATATAAAAAAGGAAATCCAGCAGATCCAGCGAACTACAGAGCAATCGCATTCACAGATTCAATAACAAAACTTTTTTGCAGTATGTTAAACACCCGCCTTAACAGATTTATAAATGAAGAAAAACTAATTAGCTGCCATCAAGCAGGTTTCAGAGAAGGTTATGGAACAAATGAACATTTATTTACTATTATTAATACAGTAAAATTATATCAAATTAAAAAGAAAAAATTGTATGCCTTGTTCATTGATTTTAGAGCCGCATTTGATAGCATAAATAGAAACGCACTTTTCTATAAATTAACTACGATTGGTATATCGAGCAAGTTTTTTTACAAATAATAAAAACACTATATTTCGAAACAAAATCGTCGGTATGGGATGGAACAACCATGTCATATGAATTCACTAATGAAACGGGAGTGAAGCAAGGATGCGTACCGAGCCCTACATTATTCACAGAGCCGTCTTATCCATTGTGCTAACTGTGCTTAGCACAAGGGCGCCAGAAGAATGGTGGCGTATGTGAATATAATAAATAAATAATTTTTGTTTAAAAATATTTTTTTTTATTAAAAAAAATCTTAAAAAAGAAGAAAATTAACCTTTTTACATTACATTAACTAATTGTACTGGTGATTTAAATTAACATTAACATTAACTAAATACAATTAGTTAAATTACCTTAACTAATTGTACTGGTGAAAGAACTTTTTCATGTTTAAAGCGATTAAAGAATTATTTACGCTCCTCGATTCTGCAAAAAAAATTAAATAATTTGAGCTTATTAGCTATTGAGTCGGACCTATTTGAGAGCACCAACTTTGACGAGGTTATAGATGCTTTTGCTAGATCTAAATCTAGAAAAAAAATTAAAGTTACTATTATTTATTAAGTTTTGTTTTTTACTAAAAAATTAATAGAAATTAATAAGCTAATAAACTCAAATTATTTAATTCGAGGAGCCTAAATAATTCTTTAATCGCTTTAAACATGAAAAAGTTCTTTCACCAGTACAATTAGTTAATGCAATACTTAGAAATATTCTCAAAATAACTTCAATATTAGGAAAAGTCGATCCGATATCTGAACTTAATATATAGTTTTCAATAAAATTTAAATTTAATAATTGGTTTGATATTATTTAATATTTTAATTTATGTTATCAAAGAACTGAATTATTTTTATGTTTATTATTTTGTTTTTATTATATTCTTATTTCTTATTATCTTTATTTATCTTTATAATATTACTCCTATTATGTATTTTTTTATTGAATTAATTTTTTGTTTTAAAATAAATGAATTTATTATTTTTGTTAATTTAATTGGTTTTTATAAAATTGAGTATGATTTTTAGTTTTGTAAATAAAATATCTGAAATTTTTTTTTAGGGCGCCTTGTTATTCTTAGCACAGGGGCTCCCAATTTCATTAGACGGCACTGATTATTCAACATATTTATTGATGATATCGGTGATTCGCTAATAGGTGGTGCAAAAATTTTGGAACTACTGATTAAAATTCTTATGTATGCGAACGACCTACTCATTATGGCGGAATCACCAGCAAGTTTACAGATGATGATAAACAGATTAAAGGATTATTGCACGAAATGGAATTTGATTGTAAACCTAGAAAAATCTAAAATTATGGTGTTTAGAAACGGGGGGAAATTGCCTAGAAATGAAAAATGGCGATGGGGAGAAGTTAATATAGAAATAATTAATTTCGAACCAATACTAACATGACTACCAACCTACAGAAAAAATTTTTAATTCAGCCGTGTGCTGACATCTGGAATATGACAAGCCGGTATATAAATAATAGACGTCATGTTGCACAGGACGTAAACAAATAAATAGGTGGTTTTTTTATATTTTAATAAATATTAACGTATTTTTATAGATAAATTAACATAAACAAAACACGGTGTCACAACATCATCCGAATCATAATAATATCAGGCAACGTACGTATCCCAATAGTTTTGCAACTATTTTATCTAGATAAAAAGCCGTAGTCGTTTTTTCAGATAAAGGTAAAGAATTCAAATTTTCAAAATTGCCTGAAACATAATAATATCAGACAACGTATTTCAACTATTTTATCTACGCAAAAAGACGCAGATGGTGAACGATTAAGATATGGCAATGCGCATAACTGCCAACTTCATTCTTATATAGATATAGATATTGTGACGTGTGTTCTTATATACCCGCCAAACCTTGCGTAACGGAAACGTAAAGTTTTCCGAGTCTAATTCCTTCTAAGGTCTTGGAAAATGTTACGTTTTGGCGTAACAGAATTGATATGCAAATGTTACATTCCTTATATGAGAAGTGACACTATTTTTCGTTACGCTAAGTCCTCGCAAAAGCGTAATGTTTCTGTACAGTTTAGGTGTAATGTTTTCGTACTGTTTAAGTGTAATGTTTTCGTACAGTTTAGGTGTAATGTATTCGTACATATTTAGCGTAACTTGTGCGTACTGTTTATGTGTAACGTATACGTACAAATTTAGCGTAATTTTTTCGTACTGATTTAATGTAGCGTATTCGTATTTATATAATAATTAAAAAACAAATTAGTTATTTTAATAATATATTTCCAAACAAAAATTATAAATTCATATTTATTAATATATAAAAAATAAAAAAAATAATGAATAAAAAAATTGTAACTTTTTACAAAATTTTTCGTAACTTTTAAGGCGTTCGTAAACTTAACATTTCCGTAAAGAATTTATCGTAAACTTGAAATAGTAGAAAAAAAAGTTTACATTTCCATTACATTTTCATTCGGAATTTAGAGTATACAATTTATGTGTACGCCAACGTTACATTTTGCTTAAGAAATTTTCGTAACTTTTTAGGCGTTCGTAAACTTAACATTTCCGTAAAGAATTTAGCGTAAACTTGAAATAGTAGAAAAAAAAAGTTTACATTTCCATTACATTTTCATTCGGAATTTAGCGTATACAATTTATGTGTACGCCAACGTTACATTTTGGTTAAGAAATTTTCGTAACTTTTTAGGCGTTCGTAAACTTAACATTTCCGTAAAGAATTTAGCGTACACTTGAAATAGTAGAAAAAAAAAGTTTACATTTCCATTACATTTTCATTCGGAATTTAGCGTATACAATTTATGTGTACGCCAACGTTACATTTTGGTTAAGAAATTTTCGTAACTTTTTAGGTGTTCGTAAACTTAACATTTCCGTACAGAATTTAGCGTACACTTGAAATAGTGGAAAAAAAACTTTACGTTAACATTACATTTTCGTTCGGAATTTAGAGTATACTTTTAAATGCTTGGCGGGTAGATATAGATATTGTAACTTCATTCTTCCCAACAAACAAATTTTAGAGCGCTCACCAAAAGAGTTATATTATAGCACGGAACTCCGTGCGACAAAAGTGCACGGCACCACTACTAAAGTATTTTATGGGTAACTTTTATAATAGAGTTACACACAAATGCATAAAGCAAAATAAATGAATAAAAATATATTGCACACAAACACAAATGAATACATAAATTAAAATTATTCTTTTGTTTCATTTAATATATGCAGGCATTTATTTTGTGTCTTATTCCTGGAAAGAATTAGGTAAATATTCAGATCATTTAAAACAAAATAACAAGGGCAGTAATAAATTTTAAAAAATCAAAAACAAAACATAGTAATTTATACAAAAATAAATAGTGTTAGAATTTTTAAACATGGCGAACAGAAATAGTAATAAAAAAATTGAAATAGCAACAGATATTTTATTATCATTTGGAAAAAATTGTACAAGTGGCAATAATAATGCTCCAGTAAATATTATAGCATCTACAATCGTAGTAGAACAACAAACAGTCGTCATTATTGATAATGTTGGTGGCAGAAGCGATGTGCTTGCGAGTGCGGATGATGAAAGTTACTCCGATTTATCCTCTATAGATTCAGATAAATCTGAAGAACCAATAGATAACCTAGAAAATGATTTAGCTGCTTGGAGTGTACAATACAACACAACAAATGAGGCTATGAATGGTTTGTTGAAGATTCTAAGGAAGTAACATTGGTACATTGTTAACATTGGTACATTCTAACATTGTTTGTGATATTTTAATTTATCTAAATATGAAAAACATTTTTTTTTCATACAATTAATTTATTTATTGAACTGATAGTTTGTAATTTTTGTTATAAATATAGTTTATAATTATGCTATAAAAATTTCAATAAAAATATTCTATTTTAATTTTGATTGTTTACTTTTTAAATTGTGCATCCATATAGATTAGTGTACGTAATTCATACTGTGCGGAAGTCACATGGAAATGTGTACTACTTTCCTTTATATTGTCGCACACAATTCCGTGCGGAAGTCACATGGAAATGTGTAATACTTTCCTTTATATTGTCGCACACTTCCGTGCGGAAGTCACATGGAAATGTGTACCACTTTCCTTTATATTGTCGCACACAATTCGCACAGTTTTCCATGTTATTCCACACTTACTAATACATTGAAAAGTAAAAGATTGAGTGGCGTGCGACATTTCGGGCCCATTCTCTTCGGCAAAGGTGTACGTATTCCGTGCACCAATATAACTCTTTTCCGTGTGAACTGTGCGATTTTCGAGCTGGAAAGTGATACGTTTTCCGTGCGAAATGTATGTTGGGTTATATTCAAATCTTTGACTATATAATATATGGACTGCTAGTAACCAACTTCATTGCTGTAGCTATGACCGACTATGCGCATACCACCAGAGATGGCGAAAAAAGGAACTAACTATTCCGAATTGCCTTTGGCGACGCTCGCCTTTTTGACGGCCAATAAAACAACTACATCATTTATGAGAATTCCATAGATTTTACTTGAGAATTCTACTGGATTTAATTCAGAATTCCATAACTTTAGTTCTTTTATTGGCCATCTCTGGTGCTATGCGCTACCAGTCATAATAGTATTTTTTTCTTTGACAGCAAAGGAAATTATAAGCGATTAGCAGTCCATATATTATATAGTCAAAGATTCAAATATAGATATTGTCACTTCATGCGCAGAACATTGTCAAAATGAAATGCAGGAATGCCATATCTTATATATTTGTATCATGCTGTGTACTTTAATTTGAAATTATTTAAAATGATTAAATTTAATATAAAAAATTTGAACAAAATATTTGAAAACTTGAATTTAAAGATATCAATATTTTTTATTATTTTTTTTAGCTCAATAAAAGAACTTTTAATTTTAATACAAAATTCTATACTTTTAAGATAACATTTCTTTTATTTTTATTTAAATATTTCATTTTACAATATATTGTACAACAATGAAACAAATTTCACAACGAAAGCACAACCCTTTCAGCAAAAACGGCCTCAGTTTTACTGAGTCCAAAATGATATAAAATTGAGACATTTTTTCACCGACATTCCTAAATTTTAACTCATATATCTCATTTTTACTTCGCTTAATATGAATCAAATTTGTGTTCCAAAATCGTCTCAATTTTATTCCATCAAAGTGAACCCAAAATACAATTCCACAAATGGAACATTTTCTATGCCGTCAATTTCTCAATTTCGCTTCACTAAATATGGATCAGATATAAATATCAGAAATGTCTCAATTGCATTCCACCAAATTAAATCCAAATTTCAATTCCGCAAATGTAACATTTTCTATGCCGTAAATTACTCAATTTCAATTCACTAAATATGGATCAGAAATATATCTCAAAAATACCTCAATTTGATTCCACCAAAACGGAAAAGTGTTAAAATTTTTTCATAAAAAAATTTAAAAATTTAAATTTTACTTCTTTTTTGTTAGCTTTAATTATCTCCTGATATGCCTTTATTGAAGTAAAAAACATTTAAAATTATTTAAAAACATATATTTTTTACAAAAATTACAAAAAGAATTTTTAACTCCGCAAATGCCTCATTTTAGTCCGCTAAATATGGATCAGAAATATATCTCAGAAATACCTCAATTTGGTTCCACCAAAACGGCAAAGTGTTAGAATTTTTTCAATACACCCATCCCTCGCTTAACGGACACTCTTTATACGGAATTTCGCTATAACGGAATTGAAAAATTATTCTACGGTCTCTGTTAACGTACAAAAAATTCGATTTACGGCAAACAAAAAACGTACAAAAATTCACAAAATGCACAAAAATTTGTTCTAGTACACATAAAATTTTGTTTTTTGTGTATACATTGCATATTTTTTTATGTGAAAATTTTAAATTTTAAATATGTAGTAGGCAGGTATTGCCTAGCAACAACTATATGTACGCATTATCTTTTTGTTAGTATGTATACATATTACATTATTTTTACATATATGTACCGTATACAATACGTACATACATTAATATGATATGTTCGAAAAAAAAAATCGATTTACGGAATTTCGATTTACGGACGACTTTTCTGGAACGGAACCCCGCCGTTAAGCGAGGGATGGGTCAAAAATTTAAAAATTAAAATTTTTCTTCTTTTTTTTTAAGCTTTAATTATCTCCTGATATGCCTTTATTTAAGTAAAAAACATTTCAAATTATTTAAAAACATATATTTTTTACAAAAATTACAGAAACAAATTTTAACTCTGCAAATGCCTCATTTTAGTCCGCTAAATACGGATCAGAAATATATCTCAGAAATACCTCAATTTGGTTCCACCAAAACGGAAAAGTGTTAGAATTTTTTCAATACAAAAATTTAAAAATTAAAATTTTTCTTCTTTTTTTTAGCTTTAATTATCTCCTGATATGCCTTTATTTAAGTAAAAAACATTTAAAATTATTTAAAAACATATATTTTTTACAAAAATTACAGTAACAAATTTTAACTCCGCAAATGCCTCATTTTAGTCCGCTAAATATGGATCAGAAATATATCAGAAATACCTCAATTTGGTTCCACCAAAACGGAAAACTGTTAGAATTTTTTCAATAAAAAAATTTAAAAATTAAAATTTTTCTTCTTTTTTTTTAGCTTTAATTATCTCCTGATATGCCTTTATTGAAGTAAAAAACATTTAAAATTATTTAAAAACATATATTTTTTACAAAAATTACAAAAAGAAATTTTAACTCTGCAAATGCCTCATTTTAGTCCGCTAAATACGGATCAGAAATATATCTCAGAAATACCTCAATTTGGTTCCACCAAAACGGAAAAGTGTTAGAATTTTTTCAATACAAAAATTTAAAAATTAAAATTTTTCTTCTTTTTTTTAGCTTTAATTATCTCCTGATATGCCTTTATTTAAGTAAAAAACATTTAAAATTATTTAAAAACATATATTTTTTACAAAAATTACAGTAACAAATTTTAACTCCGCAAATGCCTCATTTTAGTCCGCTAAATATGGATCAGAAATATATCTCAGAAATACCTCAATTTGGTTCCACCAAAACGGAAAAGTATTAGAATTTTTCCAATAAAAAAATTTAAAAATTAAAATTTTTTCTTCTTTTTTTTTTAGCTTTAATTATCTCCTGATATGCCTTTATTTAAGTAAAAAACATTTAAAATTATTTAAAAACATATATTTTTTACAAAAATTACAAAAAGAATTTTTAACTCCGCAAATGCCTCATTTTAGTCCGCTAAATATGGATCAGAAATATATCAGAAATACCTCAATTTGGTTCCACCAAAACGGAAAACTGTTAGAATTTTTTCAATAAAAAAATTTAAAAATTAAAATTTTTCTTCTTTTTTTTTAGCTTTAATTATCTCCTGATATGCCTTTATTGAAGTAAAAAACATTTAAAATTATTTAAAAACATATATTTTTTACAAAAATTACAGAAACAAATTTTAACTCCGCAAATGCCTCATTTTAGTCCGCTAAATACGGATCAGAAATACCTCAATTTGGTTCCACCAAAAGCGAAATTATATTTCTATTCCGAAAATGTAATATTTTCTACTTGGTAAATGTCTCAATTTTATTTCGTTTTAGCGTCATTAGAGGGTAAATAAAATTTCTTTACTTGATTCATAGTTGGCTTGGCGGGAGACCATTGTATTCATTTTGCTTTTAATTTTTGTATAATCCCTTTAAGAAAAGCGAACCGTAAACGAACCGGAAACGAACCATTGGCGAAGTCTTTTGTTCATATATGAGTTCGTTTACGAACCGCCTTAGCAGTTCGTAAGCCAACCGGAAACGTAAATGTTAGAATAAGAACAGTAGAAAAAAAAACGGAACGCCAAGAGTTCGCTAAAATCGGTCCGTTTACGAAACGCTACAGCGATTCGTTTTGGAACCGCCAAATACGGTCCGTTTACGAACTGATTTTATTTCTATATATAAAAAATACGGAAAAGTTATTTTTTTATTTTTTTAGCATTTATTTCATATAAAAAATGTAATTTTGTAAAAACAAAAAAAAATTAAACCACTTATTAGTAAGATTTTTTATCAATTATTTAATTTATTATATATTTAATTTATTATATAGAACACAAAATTACTTATTAATATTTATTTTATTATATTTAAACACAATATTATTATAAGACACAATTTTCTTCACTCGCTATTTACTTTTGTTATGAAATTATAGTCTATTAAAAAGGCGTTACTTATCCAGTTCGTATACGGTTCTCTAAAAGCGAATTCGCTTATTTTTCTTAAAGGGATTGGTGTCGCTATTTTTTTAATATAAATTAAATTGCAAATTTAATTATAAATTTATAGTAAATTTTAACAATAATTATGAATAATGAATAATGAAGCAAAATTGACTAACATACAAATGAAGCAGCAATAGAGAAAAAAAACCCTTTCAGATTAGTCAGATTGATCAGATTAATCTGTGCAGGAATAAAAAAACACAGCTTTTAATAATTTATTATTCGTTTTCAAATAGTTTCTTTTGATTTGTTTTTCCATAAATTCATTGGATTACAAATGCATTTTAAATTAAATATATATAAAAATTCATCTTAACTATTAGAACATTCAATGAATAATTTTTATTTATTTAATTTTTGTGTTTTCATGAGTTTTTTTGTTTATTCATTTGATTTGTTTTTCATAAATTCATTTAACACTTCTTTTTCAATCAGAATAAAATAAATTTTTATATTATATACAATTTGAAGTTTAATAAAAATATTTAATCTTTTAAAAAAAGATTTAAATTTATTGGTATTTATAATAAAAAGAAGGATTTTCAAATGATTATTCTCTTTATTTTAAAATCTTATTCACAATAATATCAAATATATAGAAGTGCAAAATAAATAAGATCTACAATTTATTATCTATTTCAAATCTAGAATTATTAATTAGAAAAGTCAATATTTAAATACAATATTTTTTATAAAATTATTTTTATTTCTTGTGCATCTCTTACATTTAACTTTTGAGCTAATTAATAGTTTAATAAATTGAATTAAACACAGTAATATATTTTTGCTAATAATTATGGTATTTTTTTTATTAATAATTAAATCGTTGAAATACGGTTATTTAAATTGAAAATTAAATTTCTATCACAAAAAGGAAATAATCTTTTTTTTAAATTTTTTTTTTAATTTTTCTTCTAATAATTTAATTGCTCTATAATTTATTAATCACATAATTATCGTATATAGTTTTAAATTGGAGATTACCAATTTCAATTATCAATATAACTATCAATTTTATTTAAATAATTTTTCTTACATATAATATTTAAAAGCGTTATGAAAATAGTTAATTATTATTTTTAAGCAGAGGTAGAATTTAAATCCTCCATTATATTTAAGTTTTATAGTTTGTCATCAATTATGTTTTATTATGTACATTTTTAAGCAGAGAGGTCGAATTTAAATCCTCTATTATATTTGTTTGGAAATTTTATGATATATAAATATCATACGAAAAAGAGAGGTGGTATTTAGAAGCCTCTATTAATTTTGTGATATTTTTCATTAAAAAACAAATTAAATTATATATGATTAATTTAACTAAAGATGTGGAAATTATGAAATATAAAATTAAAGAGGAGGAATTTAGAAACCTCTATTAATTTTGTGATTATTTTTAAAAAAATAAATATTTAAATAATATTAAATTAAATTATATTTAGATTTTATATTTTGGAAAATTGTTATACCATAATTACAAACATTGTTATCAATTAAAGGAAAAAAGATTTAATTGAAAATATATATGTTATATATAATAAAAGAAGTTTCATATTTTGTATACTAATTAGAACAATATGTGATTAATTTAACTAAAGATGTTGAAATTATGTGATTATAATTAAAGAGGTGGAATTTAGAAACCTCTATTAATTTTGTGATATTTTTTATTAAAAAAAAACAATTTTTTAAATAATTGTGTTTCTATTTTTATGAATTTTCAATATAGAAATTTCATTAAAATAGAAAAGTTTTGTAGTAAAAAGCATAACTTTTGTGTGAATATAGCCACAAAAGTTATAGATATAGACCGTTTTCGTAAACGCAGTATGATCGCAGTACTGCAAAGTATTAATTCTTCTTACTGGTATTTTAACTATCGAGACAGTGGGTACGGTCAAGAATTCAGACGCTGCACAGCCAAAGCAGCCTCAAAAAATTGAAAAGCAGCCGATATGCATAAATTTCAACTGAATATTAATACGAACGACTGCAAACAGCCAAATATTTATCTGACATTCACAAAAAATTTAAAAAAAATATTTATTTGACAAAAATTACTCAGAGAAATATTACGATTTGACAAAAATTACTCAAAAATATAAAAACAAATCATGGCTTGCTATTTTGAATTCAATATTAGACACAAGAAATAATGAAATTAAAAATTAAAACTTTTGCAGTCTCTTTTCAGTAACTACGTAAACTGCAGAAGCTGCAAATGTATTCTGAATTTTAATCCGATAAATTGCGCTGTTTTTGCTGCAAAACTGAATTTTTGACCAATTTGCAGCAGCAACTGAGCAGCGACTGAATTCTTGACCGCACCCAGTGAAAAGTCGACAAATTTAGCTTAAACAATGCTCCTTCTGTGGACTGGTTGCTGTCTCGTTGATTAAACTACCATAAAAACGAATAAAAACATTGCAGTACTGCGATCATACTGCGTTTACGAAAACAGCCATACTTTATACTCACAAACGTTTCTATTTTGATGAACTTTCTATCTCCATTCAACTCCAATTTGATGATACCTTTCTGATACATAAACCTGAGCCGCAGAAGTTGCATTTTCTACTCCGCAAACATCTCTATTTTAATGAATTTTATGTTTCCATTTCAGTCCAATTTGATGATACTTTTCTGAGATACAAACCTGAGCTACATAAGTTACATTTTCTACTCCAAAAATGTATCTATTTTGATGAATTTTATATCTCAATCAATATCAATTCATTTTTATGATAGGTATGTTTCTGAGATATAAATCTGAGCCGCATACATTTTGTTTTTACTTCGTAAACGCATCAATTTCGAAATCGTATTTTTGACGTTTTACATCACCCTTTTTCTAATTATCATATAACGAATGAGTCAAAATGTTACATTTTTATCTAAAAAAAGTGAGACAGAAACGGAGTTCCCCATATATAGTTAACTCCGTTTCTGAGCCAGTTTTATCTCACTTTGCTTAAAGGGAATTTTTTAATTAACGTCAAACTGTGACTAAGCCACAACTGAAAATCATCGTACAATAAAGGAAAAGATGTTTAAATATTTACAATAAACGAAAAGATGTTTAAATGTATTAATCGTACAATAAAGGAAAAGATGTTTAAATGTTTTACAGAAAGTTCTACTGTAAAAAAATATATATTTACTATTTTGATTTTTTCTTTTTAAATAAAACGACTATTCATTTGTATAATTTTTTGTATTTATTAAATTAAAAAATTGGACATAAATTTGAAAAACTATACTGAACATTATATATGAGATTATGTAAAAACTTTTAATACATAAATTCCTGAAAATTATTCGAATTAAAAACACCCTAAAATCTCATATATTTTGTTCCCCCATAACGTCACAATCGCTAGCAATTTAACAAAAAAGTTCTTTTCCATTCGAAAATTCATTCAAAATTATTCAAATACGCAAATAAACCTGTTTTTTCTATATATTTTCTGCCCCACTTACACTTCTGTACCCAGAATAAGAAAATAAAAAAAAATTACAATAACAAATCACAAATTTGCCATTTTGAATTGTTTCAGTTATTCAGATTTAGATGGCCCTGTTAACTCAAAAATATGATTTATGTCCTTACTATATTTTAGTTAGCATTTTTCCGACGGCCATTTATCAATAAAAATAGGTCAAGTGATAGTACTATGTAAATTTATATACAAAGGTTAAATCAAATATTATAAAATTTAAATAAATATTTTTGAAAATTGTGCTTTATGGCTTGCACAAAATGAACACCACAGAAATCATAAGGGAATTAAAAAACAAGAATATCAATCCTTTAGATATAAAGATTATGAATATACTACATAAAATAAGATATTCTAATCAAACTACTTACTTGCTTTACTTTGAAAGAGGTTCAGGCAAATTAAATTATCTAAAACAGAATTGTCGGTCATTATTTCACACAATCATACTGGTATTTTACAGATCCTCTAATAAAGGTCCGACTCGGTGTTATAACTGTCAGACTTTCGGACACGGATCTAACTGGTGTCATTTAAATAGTAAGAAGTAAGTGCAACATTTGTGCAGGTAACCATAAAACAACTGAATGCCCTGACTACACTAAATTCCAAACAGGTACCGAAAAAATTAATTCGTTATGCTGTGCCAATTGTAAGGATCCCAACAATCCTCATCCAGCTAGTTCTGTCCACTGCCCGATGAGAATTGAATACCTACAACTCAACGCCTCTCTCAAACAAAGGTCTAATGCTGTCCGAAATAAAGGACAACAACATATTCATCATAATCCAGGTAGAAATATTATTAATGAAAATTTAAAATTAGATCTAACAAAAATTCAAATAATGCATTATAATGCATTATAGGCAAATATTGTTAATAGTAATAACTAGATAAATCACCGACGCTGCTTACTTTCGTCAACAGGTGCCGCCACATACACCTTTTTCAGAAATTTGAAAAATAAATTGAAAATAAGTGAGCAGCAAAATTTCTGTGAGAAAATAAGAAAAAAATTTATATTCCTTTTTTGCGTTTTCTCTTTTTTGTTGGTTTTTATGGCCTTAGAATTTTTATTTTTATTTTATGTTAGTGAAAATTAATATTTGTCAAGAAAGTTTATAATGAATGTTTATTATTTTTTTAAAGAATTTTTGATTTTACTTTTATATTTAAAAAAAAATATTTTTTGAAATACCTTTAAAAAAATAAATTTAAAAAAAATATGTATTGTCTCTGATGGGGATTGAACCCGAATGTTATTTTTAATAATTTTTTTAATACATATATATGAAAAAAATTAGTTTTGTCTTATATATGATTTGATAACCTTATAAACATTTAAACATATGTACATATACATATATGTATATAAAATAGAAAATTAAAAATTAAATTAATTTGTTTAAAAATGCTTTAAAAAAATAAGTAAAAAAAATTAATTTAAAAAATTATTGTCCCTGATGGGAATTGAACCATATACATATAAATATATGAAAAATATGAAGCAAAATTAGTCCTGCCTGCCTGACTATGAATAGTTATATTACAATCATGGCAGATTCATTCCTTATTCCCATAATACTATATGTATATATGTGTGTAATATGATTATGTATATATATAATTAATATGCATCACTCATAAGACAACACACTTTTTTTCATATGTTTACATTTTGAAAATAACCGTCGGAGACGCATTTTTAAAAAAATTAATTTAATTTCAACTTTATATATATACATATGTTTAGATGTTTATATGGTTATCATTCATAAGGACAAAGCTAATTTTTTCATATATTTGTATGAAAAAATTTTGAAAAATAACATCCGGGTTCAATCCCCATCAGAGACAATATTTTTTTTTAATTTTTTTTTTTAAAGGTTTTTTTTAATAAAATCCTGTAAAACAAATAATAAGCATTCATCATAAAAAATTTTTTGATAAAAATAATTTTCTGTAGCATAAAATATGAAAAAATAAAAAAATTCCCTACATTGAATATTTCTATTCTTCTAAAAATGAATTTTTTCTTTATATAGCAAAATAAAAATTCTCAAGGCCATAAAAACAACAAAAAACGCAAAGAAGGAATATATATAATAAATAATTTTCTCAATGAAAGAGAGAGAAATGAAAAAATAATATTGTTTGTTAAAAGCGATACATGCGCCCTCTGACGCCCAAATATAACAATATTTTTTTTCAAATGATGATTTATCTAGTTATTTAAAATCAATGGTAATAGCATTGATTTTAAATAACTAGATAAATCACCGACGCTGCATACTTTCCTCAACAGGTGCCGCCACATACACCATTTTCAGAAATTTGAAAAATAAATTGAAAATATGTGAGCAGCAAAATAAATTCTATATAAAAAAATATATATATAAAAAATATAAAAAAATATATATTTAGATGTTTATATGGTTATCCTTATCATTCATAAGGATAAAGCTAATTTTTTGCATATATTTGTATGAAAAAATTATGATGAAAAATTATGAAAAATAATATTATGAAAAATAAAAAATAATATTTTTTTTTAAAATATTTTTTTTTAATTATTTTTTTAAAGGTTTTTTTTTAATAAAGTAAAATTAAAAATCCTGTAAAACAAATAATAAGCATTCATTATATAAAATTTTTGACACATAATAATTTTCCGTAACATAAAATATGAAAAAATAACAAAATTCCCTACATTGAAATTCTATTCTTCTCAAAATGAATTTTTTCTTTATATAGCAAAAAAGAAAATCTAAAAAATGTTCTTCTCGAGGAGAACAATTTGCTACACTTGCAGAAAAGACTATTATATAAATGTTTAATGGTAATTACTAATAAATTAAATATTAATTTCTGGAATGCTCAAAGCATCTGTATCAGAAGTAAATTAATTGAAGAATTTAATTTTTTATATGATAATAATTTTCATGTAGGAATAATTACCGAAACATGGCTGAAACATAATATCAAAATTAATGCTCCCAATTTTGTGATCCCAACTGAAAGAGCTGGTGGTGTCGCTATACTAATCAATAGAAATATTAAACATACCATTCTTCCATCTCTTAAAACACGTTTAGAAACTATTTCTGTCAATTGTATACTTTAAACGAAGAAATGGTCTTAATTGGAGCATATTTTCCAAGTGGTAACCCATCCCAGACTAAAAAAAAAAGTTTTAATTGCCGTCATACATTTTGGAATTCTGCATGTAATAACTCATGGGGGAATTTTCTTTTTGACAAGCTAGCAATATATGATTACCAACTTTTAGCTCCTGCTAATCCTACATTTTACCCAAGTAGCTTGAGAGGACAACCATCTGTTTTAGAATTAATCTTGAGCAATTGTTCTCAATATATTACTCATCCCACAGTTGATCAAAAACTTAGTTCAAATCCAAGGTTCAAAACTTGGTTCAAATTCAAATTTGAAATCCACTCCCATCCTATACCTATTCCTGCCCCTTATATTTATGACTTTAAACGTGCAAAATGGTCTGACTACTGTAGGAAAATCTGTGCGAACATCAATCTGAATAACATAAATGTTGAAATTCTTTCTGATCCCCAAATTATTAATTTAGGAATTTAGCACTTGTTACAAATTATGAACGAGGCAAAAGTTTTTTCTATTCCACAAGTGCAAATAAAAAAGTCGAACAAACCTTATATATCTATCCCTCCTCCATTAAAAGACCTGATTACTTATAGAAATAACCTAAATCGTAAATGGCAACGTTACCATCAACGTGTAATAAAGCAAAATTTAAATTACCTTAAAAAATTTATAGCAAAAGAAATTAACAATCTAGTAAATTATAATTGGTCATCCAAACGGCAGTCTCTAGAGAAATGCAGTAAACTCTTCTGGAATTTAACCAAGCTGCTAAAAACTAGAAATAAAAATATTCCACCAATTAAAATTAACGATTCACACTTTCTATTAACTAATAACGAAAAGGCCGAAGAATTCGCAAAATATTTTTCAAATCAACACCAAATTACCTCAGCTTATGATGATCAATACACAAACAACTTAGTTGCCACAAGCCTGAACTCCGTAAATGATATAAACATCGAAAATTATAAACCAATAAAACCACTGGAAATCAAAAATATTATTAAAAGTAGTAAAAATAAGAAAGCTCCTGGGCCTGATCGTGTTAATAATATTTTAATTAAAAATTTACCAAAAAAAGCGTTAATTTACTTAACGCATATATTCAATGCTTGCTTAATCTTGGGTTATTTTCCATTGGACTGGAAAAAAGCAAAAATTATGATCGTTCCTAAACAAAATAATAAATTTTCCAGCTTAGAAGGTTATAAACCTATAAGCCTTTTAAATATATTAGGAAAGATTTTTGAGAAATGCATCAACGACAGATTAAAAGATTTTACTGAAAATAAAAATATTATACCCGAAGAACAAATGGGGTTCCGCAAAGGCTACAATACCAATCATCAATTATGTAAAATCAAAAACATAATAAACACAAACTTTTGTTTAAAAAAATCGGTAGGTATGCTAGTCCTTGACATTTCGAAAGCCTTTGACTGTCTGGCATGATGGATTAAAACACAAAATGTATACCCTAAATTTCCCCACTTACTTAATAAAATTCAAAATTCAAAATTTCTTATCTAACAGAAGTTTCTACGTTAATATAAATGGTTCTAATTCCATTATAAATGTAATTATAAATGGTTCAATTCCATTGAATACTAGCTTAGGACTATATGCAAATGCAGACGACACACCGATTCTAGCTGCTTCTAACTCTGTTTTAAATATTTCTAATGATTTATCAAATGGTTATACTGAAATCAAAAAATACTTTCACACATGGAAAATAAATTTAAATGATAATAAAACCAAAGCAATATTTTTTTCTCGTAAAACTAAACCATGTAATTTACCATCTACAAACCTCTCGCTAAATGGTTCAGACAGACATTCAATGGGAACAAAATATTAAATATTTAGGAATTATCCTCGATAAAAAATTAAAATTCCGGTCTCATATCGATCACACAATTAAAAAGTGCGATCAGCTGATCAAATCATTATACCCCCTTATTCACCGTAACTCTACTCTATCCAAAGATAATAAATCAATCATCTATAAAATGTTGTTTCAAAGCGTCATGTTGTATAGTTCACACGTCTGGGAAGATTGCGCCAAATCACATATAAAAATCCGTCAAACGAAGCAGAAAAATAATTTAAAAATGTTACTAAATCTTCCATTCTTCTTTTCAACTAAGATACTGCATGCTCTTTCAGATACGAAAACAATAACAGAAAAAAAATTTAAAACTACTCTTCAAATTTCCAAGAAAGTGTATTTCATAATAAATGTTTATAAGTTCTTGATCGTTGATCATTACAATTATTGTATGTTGTATTATGTCAGTTTAGTATACAAGTTTTAAAATTAAGTTTTTCACATTTAAGGTTTTTTGTTTTTAAATATTTTCCTTAAAATTAAAATAAAATTATGAATAAAATAAATAATAATTATTTTCTGTTGATAAAAATTTAACATTAAGCTGTAAAGGATAAGCCTAATCTCCAGCATATAAGTGAATGAAATGTATTTTCTTTATAAATGAACTGAAATAAATAAATAAATAATAATAATAAATAAATATTTGTCCAAATTATCACAGTTATATATGAGGGGCCAAAGTTGCCTAACACTCAAATAATTTTTATAGGGTTAATCGCAAACTAAAAAATATGATATTTTCAAATGTTGTTAAAACTTATATTATTAAGCTTTTGATTTCAAATAAAAACAGCTTATTCTACTAAGTTTTTAAATACAATAGTTGACTAATTATAAATTTTTCATGGGTGAGACCACTTTGGCATTCTACATAAGAGAAAAAATTAATAAAACCAAAAAAATAAAAAAAACATAAAAATAGTTTATTTCTTTTTAGTTTCACTAAAAAATAATTTTTCTGCGTTACTTGTAGTACGCAGAGTTACATAAAATTCATGATGTACTAGTGGAATAAAATTTATTAATTCCAATAAATCTTTTTTTTTCGGTAGAAATTGTTCTTCCATTCGAAAAATTCATTTTGAAACGAATTACATAAATTCTAATGTAATATTTATATAATTTTAATCACAACTTTAATTTATTAAAGTTTTATTCAATTCACTTAAAAAATTATATTCTTTAAATCACAATAAATAGTTTTATTACTCAAACTATAATAATTTTAAGTTTTACGTTTTACGTCTAAGAACCAAAGTGGTCTAAGCTACATTGTGGGTTAGGCCACTTTGGTTTGTTGGTTTAAGACAAAATTGAATAGTTTTTATCGCGCCAAAATAATTTTTTTTAATAACCTAAAAAAAGTCTCTGGAAGTCGTAATTAATGCCATTACATGTTAATAAAGGTTTACCGACGATTAAAAAAGAAAAGAGAATACAATTGTTTCGACGGTTAGGCCACTTTGGGTCTGAGCCCCTCATATATCAGACCAATTTGCATGTTCTAAATCAAAGTTCAAATTATGGAAATTTGTTTTTTTTTAAATTAAATTAGTTATATATGTACTAATTTAAAATTTAATTAAAAAAAAAAATTCATTCATTGGATTGTTAACATTTAGTGATATATCTAGAGCATGATGGTGAGATTCTTCGGAAACAGTCGGGTTATCGGACAGTATTACTGACAGATCATTTTGACGAAAATACAAGATCCAGTAAACGACCATTGTCATTAGAAATATCATATATCATTTAATAGTTTAAACTAGCAGATTATATATTATTAACTAGCAGTATAGTATATACCCGATACTTTTGGGTGGTATTCCCATGATTGAATTTAAAATTATGAAAAAATTCATAAGATTATACAACACAAACAAACTCTTGCGAAAACAAAGCAAAAAAAATATTACGCGTTTTTTTTAATGCGAAAAAGAAGAAAAGCTTTCATAAATATAAAATTTTATATGGATATTTGGAAAGGTGTATTCAATTTATCGTTAATAACAAATTAACTATGAATTAAAACAATATACTACTTTCTACTTTTATATAGATAAATTAATAACCTTTCCAAATATGTAAAAATAATATATTATTTAAGCGATGATAACAGAAAAAAAAATGTTAAATTCGAATTTTTTTTATATTGACTTACAGAGTAAATTTTCTAAAGCTCTTTTGAAAGGACATGTGTGAAATCAATAGCAGAGTTTTCAACCCAATACTAATCGAAATTTCGGCGAACAACTCCAAAAATGCCTTGATTGGACAACTAAGTTATATAAACAATGCTATTATGCAACTTTTCGATATTAAACTTGAATGATGCATATTTATTAATCTTTTTACTATTATGCAACTTTTCGATTTCGTTTTTAATATTATGCAACTTTTCGATATCGACATTTAGTTTATGTTTAATGTATATTTGTAATTCCTCTGATGAAAAAGTCGCATGTAATTTGGATAAGAATATACATTTAATTTTCTTAGATGCAGGTGAAACATTTAAATTCGACACAGAACTAGCGTTATTTGTAAAATTGGACGGTACATTTTGTAAATCAGACGCAGATTCAAAACTATTTGTAAAATTAGACGGAACATTATGTAAATCAGGTACATGATAACCAATCGGTAACATAGAAACATTTAATAGTCACTATTTGGTGTAAAGTTGAGTATCACATTATGTAAATCAGGTACTATTTTATTGCACATTTCCGTAGATATTTTTAATTTTTTTGAATTTTTATTAATAAATTTTTTCGTTTTTCGTTTTCTCCTCTTAGCAACTTTCTTAATTGCAGTCTTAGAAATATTATAATTATTATTATTATCATTGGCATTGTTATTATTATTACTATTATTATTATCGTTATTATCAATAATATTATTGTTTTATTTATTATTATTAATATTATTAATAATAATAATAATAATATTATGCCTCCTTTCCCAGATATATATCAATTTTGTTTTTCAAATGATTATATATCTAGTAAAAGTTAGTACGGAGATGGAGAGTAGCGAAATCTTAACGCTATCTCCAAAGATCTCCAAATTTCCATTACGAATTCGTCGTGAAATAATTGTGAAAAAATATTGTGTAGAAAAGTTTGACAATTGCTAAATTGGCATTAAAATAATTTGCTAGTGTATTAAAGACATGTATAGGTTTTTGAAAAAATATATATTGCTATATATTCCTTTAACTTTCACCAATAGCACCAATTTATTTACATATACAGTTGCTCACAAAAGTATCCGGCCACTTTTTTTATTCAATAGAATTAATGTTAGACATTAAGTTTTAAATATCAGAAAACAAATAATTAATTTTTTTTAACATTATTTATACTTGTAATTTATAATCCAATCATAGAAATATCAAAATTAAATATACTTCAGAAAAAATCGACAACCAAACAATTAAGTACATAATTCGGAAATGCAATTTTTCTCGAATGACGAACTATTTGGAAACTATTTGGTAACTAAACTTACTTTGGGGAAGTCCCCCGTATAGTGACCGACTTTAGTGTCAATTGTTTTATGAGTTCGGACAGCTATGTAAGTTTTTCTGATAATTAATTCATTTTTCTAATATGTTTTTCTAGTATTATAAAGTGCATTAGTAAAGGCTTTTTATAGCCAATATTAAAAAAAATACTTAATTGAAAATTAAGTGAAAAATATTAAATATTTTGAATCAAGTAGGGTGGCCGGTTACTTTTGTGAGCAACTGTATGTACATATACAAAACTATAATTCTTAACTAAACATAAAAAAACTTTCACCCATAGCACCTATTTTTATATATGTTTATATATGTACATATACCAAACTATAATTCTTAACTAAAAATAAAAAAAGTAAACAAAAAACAAAATTTATGGTCAATCCCTATAACTATGTAAATTTTGTTTAGTATGTACTTAACTAATATCATTGATTTTAAATAACATACACCATTTTCAGAAATTTGAAAAATAAATTGAAAATAAGTGAGCAGCAAAATAAATTCTGTCTTTCAGTGAGAAAATAAGAAA
This sequence comes from Empis stercorea, assembly GCA_949752835.1. Taxonomy (NCBI): domain Eukaryota; kingdom Metazoa; phylum Arthropoda; class Insecta; order Diptera; family Empididae; genus Empis; species Empis stercorea. Next base: position 61,990,236 of record OX457085.1, read on the forward strand.
TTTATATTGCTTTTTTGCGTTTTTTATTTTTTGTTGAGTTTTAAGTTTTTATGGCCGTGAGAATTTTTATTTTGCTTTATTTAAAAAAAAATTCATTTTGCGAAGAATAGAAAAATTCAATCTAGGTTTTTTTTTATTTTTTCATGTTTTATGTTAAGGGTCGAGGAGCGTCAGAAAAAAGCCCGAATCGTGACGTCACGTCATACCAATGTTTTTTCTGAAAAAGAGCTTTTATATTTTTTGTGTGTATGCGTTTGTAATAAATTATTTGATGTTTTTATAGGAATGCGGCGTTGCAATATAATGTATATGTTATTGTTATTAGATATGTCTGATGATAAAATGTTAGATAACAAATTGGAGCCGATAAAAGAGAAATTAAACTTAATAGATACTATAGTACGTGAAAATCTGGAGCTAAGACAAAATCAAGAAAAGCAGGCAATGAAAATTGAACAATTAGAAAATGAAATTGATAAATTAACAATGAATAACAAAAAACATAATTTAATTTTCCGTAATATACCTGTAGCAACAGGAGATAACTTAGAAAATAATATTGTAAATTTAATTGCGAACTCTTTACAAATCTCGGAGCATATTGGTATACAACGTGTTCATCCAATTAAAAAATTTGAAAATAAGGCAAACGTAATAGTAGAATTTAAAAATATAGATATGGTATACTCAATACTAAAAAATTCAAAAGTGCTAAATGAAAAGGCAACTGGAATAAAAATAACAAAAGATTTACCAATAAATATCATAAAGAAAGAAAATAAATTGCTAGCCATACGGAAAAAAATTAAAGAAATGAAATCTAATATAATAGTTACAGTCAGAAATGGTGTGATTATTATCGAAGATATTAAGCTACAGTGGAGTAACTCTAGCGGATCAATGGTGAAGATGGCGTCTGTATCAATGGTGAAGATGGCGTAGATAAAATTAAATCAAAGTTTGGTATTGATGTAGGAGAAAAAGTAAAGTCGCTACTAAATGAAACTGCAAATACCTCAGGATTGAGTCTCAATTAACAGCCGTTTGCTCTAATAATGTATATAATAAGAATTTTAGTTTAAATATTTTAAGTTATAATGTTGCAGGATTAAATAATAAAAGAATCTTTGGAAATTTTTTTGAATTTGTAAAAAGTTATGATATATTTGTTTTATTTGAAACACTAGTAACACAACAAAAAATAATAGATTATGAGGGAATTTTTACTACGTTTAAGCTTATGTGGATACCAGCAAAAAAACCAATAGTGGGAAGACCATCAGAAGGTTGTTTATTTGGAATAAAAATAACTAGATTAAGAAATGAAATATTTTTTGTGGAAATAAACGGAATAAATTTAATTGAATTACATATTGATGAAAACAAACTGTTTATATTACCAATATATATCTAAATTACAATCTGTGGCAAAACCAATTTAACAAAATTTATAACTTTATTAATGAATTTAAAGAAAAAAAATTAATGATAGTGGGTGATTTAAATGCGAGAATAGGAAGTGAAAATATCTGGTACAGTTCAGAATCTTTTGATAAAATAAAAAATAGACAATCTAAAGATGGGAAAATAAATGATAGAGGTAAAAAAATAATTGAAATGTGCTACGAATTTGGTTTCGAAATTCTAAATGGGAGAACCAAAGGTGATGAAACAGGAGAATATACTTTTGTAAGCAAAAATGGTGCGTCTGTAATAGATCTAGTTTTAGCAAGAGGAAAATGGAAAGAAATTATTAAAACTTTTGAAGTAGTAAATACATTGTATACATAACATTTTCCACTAGCAATCGAAATTAATCTGAATTCAAGCTTCTGAAAGGAAGAAATAGTGACACTTATCCCAAAATTAAAATGGAACATATTACATAAAGAAAGCTATAGCAAGAAAATTATAAGTTTGATTAATGCTGTGAATTGTGAAGTAGAAAATATTGAAAAAATGAATCAAGAAATTGTAAATGTAATAATAATAAAGTCTGCCTCTACGAACAGGAAAAAAGAAAAAGTTGAATTTAAAGAGAAGTGGTTTGATTGGGATTGTTGGAAAAATAGAAAAAAATGTTTTGAACTGCTTAAAGTATGGAGAAAAATTAAATCTGACGAAAATCGAATGTTGTATATTAAAGAAATCAGAAATCAGAATTATGTATGTATAAAAAAGAACAATATTTAAAAAATTAGCAAATAATCTCACAGAAGCCAAAGATACTAAATCTTTTTGGAAAATAATTAAACAAATTAACGGTTCTAAATTTAAAAAAGGAATAGCATTGAAAGTAAATGATTTTGTAAATCATTTTGCGATCCAATTAAATCCACCAAATCATACATTGCCGATCCAATTTGCAGAAAACATGAAAGAATGTGATATATTAGATGTTAATTTTGAACTAAGTGAATTAAAATATGTACTTACTAAATGCAAAGATAATAAAGCGCCAGGATTACACGGAATACCATACGCATTTTTTAAAAATGCACCTGATCAGCTTCTAACAAAATTGTTAGCATTCTATGATAAACTCTACAGCACTGCGGTAGTAACAAATGCTTATAAAAAATCCATCATATTTCCAGTTAACAAAAAAGGAAGTTTAGAGGAAGCTGGAAATTATAGAGCAATATTATTTTCGGATACAATTTTGAAAATATTTTATAATATGCTGCTGAATCGTCTTAATAGAGTTATAAAAAGTAACAATTTACTTAGTGAAAACCAAGCAGGATTTAGAGAAGGTTATTCGACTAATGACCACATTTTCACGTTAACTAATATGGTAAAGTTATTTAAAAAAAAAACCATTATACGCCATGTTTGTGGATTTTAAATCAGCTGTTGACATATTGATAGAAATGCACTATACTATAAGGTCGATTGTAAGGGTATATCCAGCAAATTTATAAAAATACTTAAAAATTTATATTAAAATACAAGCGCTTCGGTCTGGAATGGAAATGAGTTATCTGTTGTGTATGGAGCCCGATTTTATTCGCATTGTTTGTTGATGATATCTGTGAGATATTTCCCGGAGGAGCAAGAATTTTAGATCTCATTATAAAAGTCCTAATGTATGCTGATGATATGGTCATTATTGCAGAAACAGTAGAATCGTTGCAGCTCATGATAAAAAGATTAGCAGATTATTGCAAAAAATGGAATTTACAGATAAATCTACGCAAAACAAAAGTAATGGTTTTTAAAAACGGAGGCAAACTAGCACAGAGGGAAAAGTGGTATTTAAACGGAGAAAATGTAGAGACAGTAAAACAGTACAAATATTTAGGTATAAACATCACATCGACGTTAAATTGGAAGCACCATATTGCAGATAAATACTGTCAAGCAGAGTCCGTATTAAAAAATACCTGGAAAAATTTTATGTATAATAAAGATATATTACATTCAACAAAATATAAAATTTTCCTATCTATAGTGCGTTCAATTGTATGCTATGGAGCACAGGTTTGGGGATATATGGAATTTGATGGTGTTGAAAGAATACAACAATTCTTCATTAAACGTTTGTTTAAGTTACCAGTGAATACACCTGGATATATGATATTTGTTGAAACAGGATTAGCTCCTTTGTACCTATACACACTAAAACTACATGCAGATTTTATTTCGAAAACAATGAACACATATGAAAACAAAATATCAAGAAAGATGGCGGAAATAATATGCAATAAAAAATGGTTATATCTACAAACATGGGAGAAACTGGCAGATGAAGTTAATATGCCAATAGAATTAAATATGAGTAATGCAAATACCTGGACAAATCAAATATATTGTTTAATAGAAAAGCTAGATACTTCAATAATAAAAAACTATATTCAAAGAGCTAAAAATTCGGATCACCGTCACATATATATTAATTTCAATCATGATTTAAAACAAAATAATTATTTTCAAGATCGTTATGATGCAGAGCAAATATCAAGAATTTTCAAAGTTAGAGGAGAATTGTTACCATTCAATTTTATACCACATATTGATACACAAAATTCTAACTGCACAATTTGTAACCTAAATAGAGTTGAAGATTCATATCATTTTTTGTCTGAATGTCCTGTATTCAAAGAAATTAGGAAAATATGTTTCGGTACAACAGAAATTAGTATGGAGAATACAATAGAAATTTTGAATGGCAAAAGCTGGGAAATGTTAGCAATTTATATCGAAGAAGCTTTAAAATATCGAAAAAAAATCATTGATGAATTTCGTTAAAGTATACAAACATGCCAAAATTTTGCTTTTATGTATTAATTTTATTTTAGTAAATAATAAGTAATTTTTCTTGAATTCGTAATGTAAAATATACTATACATAATATTGTTAAAAATTGTCAATTAAATCAATTATTAATTTCTCAATTAGTTTAACAACTGTCATAAATATAAAACTACAATTTTCAATGGGCAAACGTCTGTAAGCCATGCCTATTTTTAAATGAATATTTATTATTGTAAAACTAGACCTAAGTAGACCTTATCAGAATTAATGCCCTTTATAAAGAGGTCTACCTTTCCCTTACTATTGTTGACAGTTGCTCAATTTCAACGGGAAAGTACATTGATGTGGTATTATTTGCTTGTTTATTACTTTTTAGTTGAATATTTCTTTAAGCGAAAGTAGTTTTAGAAAACTTTTTTTATTTATATTTTTTATTTTACACTTTTTAGTCGGTCAAATATTTATTCATTTAACCGGCTAAAAATAGTTAAATACTTTGACAACTTGGGAATGATTTGTTTGAGCTACTCATGGCCCACGATTTGGAATACCACATATGGCTGATGTTTTTTGTATAATCGGCTCCACATGAGCCAGGGTACTGCTCGGACTACGCTTCAAGACCTTTTATTTGATGCCCCACCTGATTTGTTTATGATGGGCCCCAAAATGACACAGGTTTTGGGCCCTAACATGAATTATGAAGCTCCACGGAAAGTTCCACGGAACGAGATGTATTCTTCAATACCTTTTATTTGATACCTCTCATGTCTTTTTGCATTATGGGCCCCACAAGACCCAGAGTACCTCTCGGAACAGATTGTGGGCCCACTTGAACCACGCACTACGAAACGAGATATACTCTGCACGACCTTTCATTTGATACCCTACACAATATTTTTATGATTTAAGGCCTTGTTGATCCACATGACCCCCTTTTGGAACCTCGTGTAACCCAGTGTGCCTTTACGGACTACGCTCATTTAAAAATACTCTTCAAGACCTTTCATTTAATACCCCACATGATTTTTATATAATAGGCCCATATGACCCACTTTTGGGCCCCCGTATAATCGAATGTGCCCCACGGACTACCCTCATTGAGATGTACTCTTCAAGACCTTTCATTTGATTCCGCACATGTTTTTTGTATGATGGGGTCGCACATTGCCCCATTTTGGGCCCGAGATGACTCACGACGCCCTCCGGGTTACTACCCATTGAAATGTACTGTTGAAGACCTTTCATTTGATACCCCGCATGGTTTTTGTAAGATGGGGCCCAACATTGCCCCCGTTTTAGCCCTACATGATACACGGCGCCCCAAGAAATACACCCCATTGAGATGTACACTTCAAAACATTTCATTTGATACCCAACATGATTTTTGTGTGGTGTGGTCCGACATTGCCCCCGTTTTGGGTCCCGGAATGCTTTTTTAGGTACATTTAAAAATTGTTAAATTTTGCATTTTGTTTTTTATTATTGGGGCCCAATATTGGCCCGTTTTTGCCCCTACATGACTCACGCCGCTTTCGGACTTCCACCCATTGAGATCTACTCTTCAAGACCTTTCATTTGATACCCCACATGATTTTTGTATGATGGAGGCCCACATTGCCCCCATTTTAGCCCCTACATGACACACGGCGCCCCACGAAATACACCCCATTGAGATGTACACTTCAAAACCTTTCATCTGATACCCCTCATGATTTTTTGTAATATGGGGTCCAACATGGCCCCCGTTTTGGGCCCCGGCATGACCCTCGTCGCCTCCGACTACCCCCATTGAGATGTACTCTTCAAGACCTTTCATTCGATACTTCACATGATTTTTTGTATTATGGAGCCCAACATTGCCCCCGTTTTGGGCCCGACATGACACACGGCGCCCCTGACTACCGTTCAATGAGATGTACTCGTCAAGACCTTTCATTTGATACCCCACATGATTTTTTGTATTATGGAGCCCAACATTGCCCCTGTTTTGGGCCCGACATGACCCACGGCACCCCCCGGACTACCGCACAATGAGATGTACTCGTCAAGACCTTTCATTTTTTTACCCCAATTGATATTTTGTATTATGGGGCCCAACATTGCCCCGATTCGGGCCCGATATGACCCACGGCGCCCCCCGGACCACCGCTTAATGAGATGTACTCATCAAGACCTTTCATTTGATACCCCACATGATATTTTGTATTATGGGCCCCACATTGCCCCGATTTGGGCCCGACATGACCCACGGCGCCCCCCGGACCACCGTCCAATGAGATGTACTCGTCAAGACCTTTCATTTGATACCCCACATGGTTTTTTTGGTACATTCAAAAATTAAACAGCCCCTTCCCATTAATCAAAAAGGCACCAAATTTATATGGTACCGAGTCAACTTCCAAATTTGAGCTCAATCGGTGAAGCCGTTTAAGAGTTATGGCCAGGTGAGTAGATACCGACATATATATATACCGACATATATATATATATATATATATATATATATACTTGAATTCATAAAAGGGAAAGTAATAATATAATATCTAATTTATATTAATTATAAATTATTTTATAATTTATAAAATAATAATTGGATAATAATTTAATATTTTATATATATAATAATAATATATATATATATATATATGTATAAAATAAAACAACCAGTAAAGTAAAAGGTATAGCGCTAAATCATAAAAATATACAAAAAATAAATTTTAATGTAATCAAAAATATGATTACATTAAATTATATATGGCAGGATCACTCGAGCTCTAGTCGCAAACGATATTGATGGTATTAATAGAATAATAATTTTAAATGTATTAAAAATAAATAAATTTTTTTACACCCTTGTCCGGCCCTTGGTAACAAGTTTCTACTTCCCTAGCTAATTGAGGGAGGTCCTTATATTAAAGGAAGTGGTTACTCAAAATGCTTTTGAATTCATCGAAATCAATTATGTTTTTATTTTCGAAAAGCGCATTCGCTTTTTCTCTTAATTTGCTTCTTACTAAATTTGTCAGAATAAATGCTCTTCCTGTATCTTCCGTGATATAGTAGGCTTCCTCAGCTAAAGTTAGGAAGTTTTGTAAGTCTAGAGCAGGATTGTCTCCTGTTCCAGAAAATATTGGAACATGCGCCAAAAATGTTTTGACAACATTCCGTCACTAAAAGACATATTTACCGTTTGATGAAATCTTTCGATTCCTTGTCCTAACAGTATGGTATTATTTTGACGTAAAGGTGGTGTTAGGGATTTTGGAAAAGGTTCATAGACCCTTTGTGGAAAATCATTTAGGGGTTTTTGTAATGAAAAAAAATTTAAAAAAGCTATAATATTATAATATAATAGTTAAAATGTAATTATTATATTAAATATAATATAATAATTAATTAAATAATTATTTAATTATTAAAAGATTAATAATTAATTAGGTATTATAAACATATAATAATATGTTCCTATATGCCACCTTTCTTTGATTACTCCTTGTCGTTATTTTTCTGTGCGTTTGCGTTCGTTCTCGATATCTAATTTTAATTGTTCTAAATTATAATAGCCCTGTTTTTTTGTAGACGGGTATATTGTATTGCAAAATTTTTGCAAAGAAACGATCCACTGAACATAGGAGGCGAAAATTTTTTTTTTATTTCATACACAGTTGAATTTATCAGCTGATAATTTTTTTTTAAATCCACATTAACTATGAGTTTTATAAACGTAAAAAAAAAATCATTAAGTGTCATTAAAAAATTTAAAACTTGCTTTTTTTCTTTAATAAATTGCTATTTTTTAATGTAAAAAAAAACATAGGCTATGCCTTTTTTGTCCAATGTATTTGAAATAAATGAAATGAAATGGAATATTGAAAACAGAGCCATCTACATGTCATATTATTAACTATTTATCAATTACAATTCATTTGCGATATATAAATAACTACTGTAATTCTCATTTTTTTGCCAACAAATTGTTGTTGTTTTCAATGTAAAATTTTGCAATACAACATACCCGTCTACAAAAAAACAGGGCTAATATATGCTATGTTATTTTAAAAATCGATATTTAATTTATTTTTATTAATTGTTTTCTACAACACAATTTTATACTGCTCTACTGAAAAGTATAATAATTTTTTAATTTTCTGGTGCAATTATTAATAGTTAATTTAAATAATTAATATTTAAATAATTGTAATTGATTTACTGCTGAAGTTCTCAAATTTTTTATTCCAGTTTTAGCTTGTTCTTGAAATACTTCTTTTGGATTGGCCCCAGATGCTATATCAGACAAAATATTAGCACCAGTTTTTAACGCTTCATCTTTGATTAAGTTTAATACGGTAAACAATGACGGTCTCAGAAAACGAAATAAACTTGCAAATAAATTTCTCGTTGAATTGTTGGATACGATTGTAACAAGGGACCTATTTCATTTATATTACCACTAGCTTGTGATGAATAATATTTAATGTATTCACGCTGCATGTTCAAATGAAACGACAACGTTTTATAATTTGCATTTATTTATATACTTTTTATTTAAAATCTTTGAAATGTAATACAATTTTTGTAGGGTAATAGTTTGGTACAAAATCTATTTTCTTACCATACTGATTAATGGCAATACTCTCACAACTCTTTTTTTCTACTGGGACGTAATGTATATTTTTAAATTCAATATTAATTTGTTTTCTACAGTTTTCAATGTTTATTGCACGTAAGGCTCTTATTTTATTATTACCAAAAATTTCTGGTTCAATAATATCACTATATAATACCATTATCATTCCCTTTTTATCATCATTATATTTATCTATAGTACGTTTAAAAAATTCAATACTTTTTTGTAATTTGCAATGTTCTTTTTTTGCTGAAAGAGTTCTTTCATCATTTCTGGTATAGTATAGTTATAGCCCTCTTTTAAATAATAACTTTCTTTATCAAAAGTTTTTGACAATCGTGCAAGTTTTAATTGGTCTGGAGCCGAAACTTCTTTATAAGTAATCTTGTTAAATATTTCATCATTCAATAAAATTGCCATTACTTCTGAATGAAATTCTGTTAGTATCTGTTCCTTTGTGAAGCCTTCAGATGGCGTTAAATTATTGATAAGTGTAGATAGGAAATTTATTTTCCAATCATCATATTTAAATAAGGCACTTTCTTCAGGATAAAATGTATACCCCATACGTTTCTTAACATTTTCTCTGTCTTTACCTACTGTAAATTCGTTCACACCCAATGAAATTGTAACACATGGTAATCATTTATAAATATTTCTGAAAGACCAACATTCCAGTTGCCTTTAGTTAAATCTAAATGTGTTGGTATTTTATTCTCAAAAGCAGCCAGCGTATTATACGGAAAAGAATTAATGGAATCATTACTAAATAACGTAATGTGGAAATCATTTCTTAAATTCATGATTATTAGTGAAAAATATTTTTATTCGCATTTGTGTCTATTCTTATTTACATATATGAAGTCCAGTGAGGTGGAGTAGAAAATAACTTATATTGTTTGGGCGGGGCTGGGAAAACCAATCAAAAACATTTCAGTCAAAAACAAAAAGGCATTTCAGTCAAAAATAATTTCATACAAATTTTATGACTGAAATGCCTTTTCAAAAAGGAAATTCAGTAAAAAAAAGGCATTCCGGTCAAAAAGAGTTTGACTGACTTGCCTTTTCTTTATTAACCAATTTTTTATAAAAAATTATAAACAAATGAAGATATTATCCCTTTTCCAGACGGTTTTGAGGTTTTGGCTGGAATTCCTTTTCAGTTTTTTGATTGAATTTCCTTCTGAAAAGGCAATTCAGTCAAAAATTATTTTGACACAGATGCCTTCTTATTTTTGTTTTGACTGAAATTCCTTTTTTTTGTACTGAAATATTTTTGACTGGTTTTCCCGGAGCCTGTTTGGGCGCTGATTTACCTATGGGTGTTTGTTTTCGCTTAGTGGATGTATTTCTCTCTCTGGGGTATCTTGATAGAATGCTAGGACGAATAAATGAAGCTGTTGTATGCAAACGCTGTCTTGTATTTATAGGCGATTTCTTAGGTGTCTGTGTAGGTAATGCAGATGTAATAGTATCACCTGTATTTGTATCAAACATTTTCACATTTGCGTTTGAAGACAATCATTTAGTTAAACGCTCATTAGGTAATGTCTGGGTAAGAGCAAGATCAGCTGCGTCATCATCATCCATACCAAATTCAATTTCCATATCTTGTTGATCTCCAAATTGCTCTGTTTGTTGTTGTTGTTCTTTTACAGGGTCAAAGTAAAAAACGTCATCATCCAAATGTAGCTGTTGTTGCTTAATATTGTTCAAATTCTGTATTTCAGGTTCGTAATAAGTTGACTTATCTTTTAATAATTTAATTATTGTCTGAGTTTCAGCATTTTTACTTGTGCTACTAAAATTATTATTTTTTACATGGTGAGTTGGTAACATTAAAGATGTTCTCTTTTGATTACTATATTTTATTAAATTCTGTCGTAGCATGTACCATTTTTTGAATGGGGTTTAAAGTTTTATTATGTAAGAGTTTTTCTATATTTTGATTTAAAATATTTAAGTTATTTTCATCATTCAATAATTTTTTAAATTTCACAAAAACTTCAGGTGGTATTACTATCATACGTTGCATATTATTCATTTTTTGATTGAAAATTACTTATTAATTTACCAATAATTCCTGATAATACTGTTCCAATTAAAACAGGTAAAAATCCACCTTTTTGAATAAGTAGTCGTCGTTTTGCTTTCAAATTTCTTTTATTACTGGCTTGAATTAGGTTACAAATAAAAGTCGTTTTTCCACACCCCGAAGGTCCCGCTATAATCATTGTAAATGGATGTATAAAAGCAATCATGTTTTTAATTTTAAATTGGTCATTCTTGTTATTAAATTTGCATAAATAATTTTAAAATTATCTATAGCTTTTAAAGCGTCTCTATATTTAAATGTTATTGACACACATATACATGTATCAGGACCAGATGTTGCCTTATTATCTGTCCAAATACAACCTTTATAATGTTCACCAAACTGTGACTTTATTACACCTTCTTAATTTAGCACATTTAATCTATCTACAAGACTTTCTAATTTTTTTATATTATCTGCATTCAGCAAAGGTTTATATTCTTTTAAAAAATCGCTAATTATTTTGCTATGCTCCTTTGTCAATAACATTATGTTATACACTAAACTATATTATATAGTTGAATACAATATATATATAAATAGTAATTATTTACGAAAAAAAACAAATAATAACTTGAAAGTACCAAAATCGAATCCGCACCGAAGCAAATAATTTTTATATTATATAACCACTTTATACCTAAAATTAATTTAGGTTAGTGGTCTAGACTGTAGAGCACCAGGTTATAAAACTAAAAATATTCTAGTTCAATACCCCCAAAAAATATATTTTTTTTTTAAATTCTTTACCATACACAAATAATAAAAATATCTAAAAAGAGAAACACAAAATCAACCAAGTGAAACAGCATATACACAAGTGACGAAATCAATCCAGCGGAAAAGACATAGTGACCTAATTTCACGACATCACCCCACACCAAATGACCTAATTTACACGGCATCACCCCACAACCATTAAGAACACCCATTAAGGACACCCATTAATGACACCCATTAATCACACCATTAATTTCACACCTGCCACCCACCACCCACGCTAATTGGTTCCCAGTTTCAGGTACCCCAATAACTACTCAGAAAACCCTGTGTTTTTGTAGATACATTTAATAAAAACATTAATTTACACTTTCGTTCGCCAACAACTGATACCTGCAAAACTTGTGATTTTTTAAATAATAAAATAAAATATACTCTGCCTACACTGATTCTTACCACGAGTATATGTTACTATAAACGACAATTATAGACGTATTGTCTAGGCGTACAGATTTTGGTAAGTGTTATATTTAATTTAGCTGCAATTGCAAAAAGATATATCTAATTTATTTTAATAAGTTACATTTTTCAGTGTGTCAACAAATTCAGTGTGTCCACAAACACAAACGGTATATATGTATATTACGAATATATTTTATACAATTGCTTTGTGATGTGAATTCGGAAATAATCGTGCTACTATGTACATTTGGGATGAAACAATTGCTTCCAGAGGTGCTGAAGAAGTTGCTAGCTGCCTGCTACATTATATAGAAAAAAGTGACAACATCGCATCTGATAATGTATTCTGACCAATGTGGCGGCTAAAATAAAAATATTAAAATTGCATTATCTTGCCTTGGTACTAAAAAATAAATATATCGTGAAACATGGTACTAAATAATAAATATATCGTGAAACAAATTGACCACAAATTTTTGGTTTCTGGTCATTCTTATTTACGGTGTGATCAAGATTTCGGACTTATCGAAAAAAAACAAAAAATATTTTAAGTATATTTATGTACCAGAAGACTGGATTGAAGTCATTAAAACTGCGGCAAATTCAAATCCTTTTGAAGTGGTCAATATGACAAAAAGAGATTTTATTTCTACAAAATCTATGCAATCCAGCATAATTCATAGGATCAAAGATGAATGTAATAATGAAGTTAAGTGGTTCAAATTTCAATGGCTACGGTACCAGAATACTGACCCGTTCAACATTTACTTCAGCTATTCAACTTCAACAACAGAAAACTTTTCTATTTTAAATATTAAGAAGAGACTACTTTGTGATCCTGTTTTTGTAAGCCACGATCTCGCCTATCCAATTGGGAGAGCAATCTCCATTTAAAAAAAATATAAATAAAAAAAGTTTTTTAAAAATACTTTCCCTTAAAGAAATATTCAACAAAAAGTAATAAACAAGCAAATAATACCACATCAATGTACTTTCCCGTTGAAATTGAGCAACTGTCAACAATAGTAAGGGAAAGTAGACCTTATCAGAATTAATGCCATTTATAAAGAGGTCTACCTTTCCCTTACTATTGTTGACAGTTGCTCAATTTCAACGGGAAAGTACATTGATGTGGTATTATTTGCTTGTTTATTACTTTTTAGCTGAATATTTCTTTAAGGGAAAGTATTTTTAAAAAACTTTTTTTATTTATATTTTTTATTTTACACTTTTTAGTCAAATATTATTTTTAGTCAAATATTTATTCATTTAACCGACTAAAAATATTTAATTACTTTGACAACTTGGGTATGATTTGTTTGAGCTACTCATGGCCCACGATTCGGAATTCCACATGTGGCTGATGTTTTTTGTATAATCGGCTCCACATGACCCAGGGTACTGCTCGGACTACGCTTTAAGACCTTTTATTTGATGCCCCATCGATTTTTTTATGATGACACAGGTTTTGAGATGTATTCTTCAATACCTTTTATTTGATACCTCTCAAGTCTTTTTGCATTATGGGCCCCACAAGACCCAGAGTACCTCTCGGAACAGATTTTGGGCCCACGAGATGTACTCTGCACGACCTTTCATTTGATACCCTACACGATATTTGTATGATTTAAGGCCTTGTTGACCCACATGACCCCCTTTTGGAACCTCGTGTAACCCAGTGTGCCTTTACGGACTACGCTCATTTAAATATACTCTTCAAGACCTTTCATTTAATACCCCACATGATTTTTGTATAATGGGCCCACATGACCCACTTTTGGGCCCCCGTATAATCAAATGTGCCCCACGGACTACCCTCATTGAGATTTACTCTTTAAGACCTTTCATTTGATTCCGCACATGATTTTTTGTATGCTGGGGCCCCACATTGCCCCCGTTTTGGACCCTAGATGACTCACGACGCCCTCCGGGTTACTACCCATTGAGATGTACTGTTGAAGACCTTTCATTTGATACCCCACATGGTTTTTGGTAAGATGGGGCCCAACATTGCCCCCGTTTTGGCCCTACATGATACACGGCGCCCCAAGAAATACACCCCATTGAGATATACACTTCAAAACATTTTATTTGATACCCCACATGATTTTTGTGTGGTGGGGTCCAACATTGCTCCCGTTTTGGGTCCCGGCATGCTTTTTTAGGTACATTTAAAAATTTAAGCGGCCGTCCGTGCCCCCTTCCCCCTCATCAAAAAGACCCCAAATTTATAGGGCACCAAACTTCCAAATTTGATCTCAATCGGTCAAGCCGTTTAGGAGTTATGGCCAGGTGAGGAGATACCGAAATACCGACATACTGGAAGTGTTAATTCATAAAAGGGCAAGTAATAAATATACTGGAAGTGTGAATTCATAGAAGGGAAAGTAATAAATTTTACATTTTTTGTAAAATTTTTAATTTTCTGTTAAATTTTGCATTTTGCAATATATTACATTTCTTTTAAAATTTTACATTTTCTGTTAAATTTGCATTTTCTGTTGAATGCAAAAATAATTAATAATTCTAATTAAATAAATTAAATAATTAATTAAATTTAATAATTCTGTTAAATTTTACAATTTCTGTTAAATTTACATCTGCTATTAAATTTTACAATTTCTGTTAAATTTTACATTTAACATTTTCATTTTCTGTTAACTGGTCTTGGGCCCGTTAACTGGGTCTTCTGCCCATTTGTCCTAAGATGTACTCTTCATGACCTTCCATATGATACCCAACATGATTTTTTTTAATTTTAGGCCCCACTTGACCCACGGTGCCCAATGGACCACAGTAGTATATGGGCGAATTGGGCCTGGGAACTTTTTTCTGTGTCTGACAAGGTGTTAATTAGGGGGCGTGTCTGACAAGGTGTTAATTAAAGGGCGTGTCTGACACGGTGTTAATTAGGGGGCGTGTCTGACAAGTTGTTAATTAGGGGGCGTGTCTGACAAGGTGTTAATTAGAGGCGTGTCAGAACAAGGGTGCAACACGCGGCCGGGCCTCGAGAGATGTGCATTCAGGATGTGCATTGAGGATGTACATTGCGGAAGTTAATTGTGGGATGTGCATTGCGGAAGTTAATTTTGGATGTACATTGCGGATGTGAATTGCGAGATATGCATTGCGGATGTACCATTGCGGATGTAAATTGCGGGATGTACATTGCGGGATGTGCATTGATTGCGGATGTGCATTGCGAGATGTACATTGAGGGATATGCATTGAGGGATGTGCATTGGGGGATGCTAGTTGGGGAATTTTTTTTTTTTGTGCGACTGCGCTAGGATTTGAACTCGTACCAACAAATTCCAAGTTGGGAACTCTACCTGTTGAGCCATCTACCTGTTTTAAATATCGTGGATTAAATGCGTACATTAATGATTCAATATGATTTTTAAATATATTTTTTTTTTTTAAATAATCTGCCTATGGTGGGAATCGAACTCAGAAAAAATAATTTTTGTCTTACAAGTCGTTGCCGACGACTCTACCTATTGAGCCATCTACCTGTTTTAAATATCGTGGATTAAATGCGTACATCAATGACTCGAAAAAACTAATTTTTATTTGTTGTTACATTCCTCCTAATTCAAATAATGATGTTTATTCGAATTTTAACAAGGCAATTGATTGTATATCTTCGGAAATGAGTTCTTCAGATGAATTAATCATTTGTGGTGACTTCAATCACCCTAATATTAATTGGGTCCAGCATGATGAAGAATCTTATCTTCTTCCAACAAATGTAACTAGTGAAATAGAATGTTCCTTCTGTGATAATCTTAATGTTAACTATCTACAACAAATATCAGATATTAAAAACTTCCAGTCTAGACAACTAGATCTTATTTTTACATCTGATTGGGATAATTTAATGATTTCACAATTTAAGACTTCTCTAGTTAATATCGATCAATTTCATCCACCTATCTCGTTCTCTTACTGTTATAACGTGCCTCCGCTAGTAACAAATGCTACGTCATATAGATTTAATTTTAAAAAAACTGACTTTCATGGCCTTAATACTTTCTTAAATTCTATAGACTATGATAGATTGCTTAATAATGTAGAATTTAATTCTGCCATAGAAAATTTTTATAACATTATTCTATATGGTTTTAATAAATTTGTGCCGCAAATTATTAACAAAGGGACCAATAATAGTCCGCCGTGGTTTTGTCATGAACTCAGAAAGCTGAGAAATATTAAAAATAAAGCATGGCGAAAATATCTCAAATCTAAAAATAACATTGATTATATTAATTTTGTAGATTTATTTAATACTTTTAAACAAAAAGTAGATATTAAATACAATAATTATGTTGACGACATGTCATTTAAGCTTATTGATAATCCTAAATTATTTTGGAATTTTGTTAATTCTAAAAGAAAATCAGATGAATTCCCTTCCTTTATGAGTTTCAATGGTCACTTAAGTAATGATCCTTCTGTGATATCTAATTACTTTCGTGACCATTTTTCTGATTCATACGGTAATTCTGATTTTCAATTAAATGAGACTTATTTTAATCATTTAAACACTTTTCCTAAGACTACTCTTCAGGATATTAGTTTTGATGACTCTCTTACTAAGTCTTATCTGGATAAGCTTGGTGATAACTCGTCTGCTGGACCTGATGGCATACCGGACATTATTCTGAAAAATTGTTCTACTTCATTAAATGTACCGCTATCTATTTTATTTAGACACTCTCTATCGACGGGCATATTTCCAGATATATGGAAAAAATCATATATTAGACCAATACATAAGAAAGGGTCTAAAATAGATGTTATTAACTATCGTCCTATAGCTAAACTATCTAGTATACCGAAGTTATTTGAACTAATGGTCTTTGATTCAATTTATGAACACTGTGTTGGTTTCTTAGTACCTAATCAACATGGGTTCATGAAACATAGATCGACGGTAACTAATTTGGTTGAGTCTACTTCCAATATTATTAATAATATGGAAGCAGGATTTCAAACGGATGTATTATATAGTGACCTTAGTAAAGCATTTGATCTATTACCCCATAGTATTATATTATTTAAGCTTGAAAAATTGGGTTTTCCCCCTTATTTTGTTAAATGGATTGAATCTTATTTATCTAATAGATCTTATAGTATTCGATTTAGAACAGCTATATCGTCATCTTTTAAAGCTAATTCTGGGTTACCTCAAGGTAGCCATCTTGGACCATTATTATTTATTATTTCGATAAATGATGTAGTGTCTATAATTAAAAATAGCAGTATAAGTATATACGCAGACGATATGAAGATATATAAAAAGATTACTTCTTTGAAAGACTCATATTTGCTTCAAAATGATCTAGATCGTTTTTCAATGTGGTGTAACTCAAATTTTCTAAAACTTAATGTCGATAAATGTGTAATAATGACGTTTTCACGTCAACATTCGCCCAATCAATTTTCATTCAAAAAAAATGAAAAAACTGTTTCAAGAGTTAAATCCTTTAAAGACCTGGGTGTTTATTTCGATCCGAAATTGGACTTCAAGTTGCATTACAATTATATTATCAATAAAGCAAATTCAATGTTAGGTTTTATAAAACGGTGGTCTAAAGAATTTGCGGATCCTTACATATTAAAGTCACTATTTACTTGTCTTGTTCGTCCTAATCTAGAATATGCCAGTCAAGTATGGAATCCATACTTCGATATTCATGTTCGCCGAATAGAAGCAATCCAAAGAAATTTTATTAGATTTGCTCTTCGTCAATTTCAATGGTTGAACCCATACATTTTACCACCATATTTAGAAAGGTTGAATCTCCTCCATTTGACAACATTAGAAAAGAGAAGGGAATTGGCTGACGTGATCTTTTTAACAGAAGTGATAAGTTTGCAAATTGATTCATTGTTCATTTTAAATAAAATTCAATTTGCTAATAATTATCGCTGTAGATCGCCTAATTTGTTCAGAATAGCTTTCCATAGAACTTCATATGGAAAGTTTGAACCTATTAATCGGATGCTGATATTATGTAATAAATATCAAAATCAAATAAGAAGTTCAACTTCTAAAAATAATTTAAAAAAGTTAATATTAAGTAACTGAATTGTTTCTGCTATAATAATTGCTATGATTGTTATTACTGTTATTAATTAAATCTTTTGTTTATTACTATACTTAATTAGTAATTTGTAAACACTTTTAAATTGGAATTTATAACTAGTTAATTAATATGAGTAAAATCAATTAAATACTTGACAATATTCTATTTTTTATATAGAATTAATATTTTTATTATATACATATTATTATTGTATATATTTTATCTATATTTGATTACTCATAGTTACTATTTTAATTTTAATTTTATATATTTTAAGAATTTTGTAATTTTATATATTTTAAGAAATTTTGTAAGTTGTTTGATTTAAACACAAATAAATAAATAAATAAATAAATATAATTTTTTTTAAAATTTTTAAAAAAAATAATCTGCCTATGGTGGGAATCGAACTCAGAAAAAATAATTTTTGTTCGACGACTCTACCTATTGAGCCATCGACCGTCTTGTATTTGTTGGGATTAAATTGCATATCAATGCCACATGAATGAATGAATATAATGTCAATGCGTAATTTTTGTTTTTCGTTTTGTTCTCCTTTTCTTTAATCAAATATATACATATAGTCAATAGTAAATATATATATATATATATATATACATAGCAATTTTAAAACGATTACGTGGAAAAATGCATTTTCAACTTATATTTCATACAGAAAATAAAGAATTTTGTAACCAATAATGTAATTATTTCGTCAGAGTCAATATATATATATATATATATATATATATACATAGCAATTTTAAAACGATTACGTGGAAAAATGCATTTTCAAAAAAATTTTTGTCGGGGGTTATCAGCAATTTTTATTATTATAATTAATATTTTTCAACTTTTCTCAATATGAAAATACAGTACACTCTCGATATAGTGAATACCAGTGCAGCACACTATATATAAAAATTAGTGAATTGTTAATTTAAATTGATTTAAATATTACACAGAAAATATTCACTATGCATTTGCACAGTACGCGCTGCATAAATTTAACTTTATTTACTATTTCGAGCGTAGCAAAATGACTTTATTCACTATTTAGGGTAATCAATGTAAAAATAATTTGTTTACTATATCTGATATTTCATTAAAATCGTATATTCGGTATTTCGCTAGTATACTGTAATAAAATTCTCCATAATAATTAATATAATAAAAAATGTCTACGATGCATTTTCTTTTTAATAAATTCTAAATTTATAATAAAAATTGTTTTTTGTTGTTGTTGTTTAAACATAATCTAAAAATTCTTATGGTGTTTTATTACAAAGTTTTTTATTATAATTAAAATGCATTTTTACATTTAATGCATAATTAAAAATCAGTTTTTCATTAAAACTTGAATAATACGTACGTTGAATAATACGGTCTTAATATGTGAAAATAAAAAATATAATATTAAAAATTAAAAAATGGTTTTATTAAAAATGTGCATTGCGCTTTATTTTTTAACAATTATATCGGCCAGACCTGTGATGGATGGACTGTTTAAATACGCCACTAATATAACTTTTAATTTGAGCGGGAATGCTATAGCATTCCAAAATAATATGAACGGCAAAACAGAAACATCTGTAAGTAACAATTTTTGTTTAAATATATATATATATATATATATATATATATATATATATATATATATATATATAATTATTATTTTTCAGATGGAAGAAGATCAACTTATATCTGCTCAGGAGAATAGTAATGAGAGACGAAAAACAGTAAGTTTTATTATAAAATTTTTAATTGATAATTATTATATTGTTATCTAGGTAGATTTTGGCAACGGTGGTAAAACCTCTGGAAACAACGACAACAACAACAGTCACAATCGCGCAGTAGAGCGTGATGAAGTAGTAAGTTTTTTATGATTTTTTTTAAAATTTAATAATTATTTTTGTTATTTAGGTAAGTTATTATAGTGGTAGCGGTCGTAACACCGTTGGTAATCGTAACAACAACAACCGCCCAGGGGAACGTGATCAAGTATTAAGTTTTATTATAATTTTTTAAAATGTATTAATTATTTTTTTTTACTTAGGTAAATCATAGAGACGGTAATGAATATTACAACGAAAATAATAATATTAATAACAACAAAATAGGTGGTAAGTTTAGTGGCGTGTTTAACATACAATAAACACAATAATAATAATTTAAAAAAAAAAAAATTCAATTTTTAATTTTTAAATTTTTTCAAATTATTAATGCATGCAAAGAATTTTTGCTACTAACAAACCCGCCACTACCCGTACCACCAGCAACGAATGTTGCTACGGCAAGAAATTTTTATATTCATTTAACAATATTAATATTAGATGTTTTTATAATAATAATTTTTTTTAAATTTATAAAATAAAAAAAATGTATATTTTCAAAAAAAAATTTTAAATAAAAATGTTATATTATATATATGTATATATATTTAAAAAAAAAATCTAGTTGTTGTTTTTATTAACAGGAAAATAAAAGTTTTTACAGGTAAATATAGGAGGAATTGTCTGACCTTATTCACTCTTATTCACTCTTGTTAAATTTTATGTATGCTTTTCTCATTTTTGTAAGTATTTTTGTTACACGGCTATTATGTATAGCATTACCACCTTTTCAGAATCTTCATGGAGGACAACAATAAAAAAAATTATAAAAATCTTATTTTTTATAACAATTTTAATTCAGTACTTTTTTTTTACAAAATAAGCATAAAAAACAAAAAAAAAAGCAAATAAAAATTAAGAAACTAATTCATGACTAGAGTAGAAAGGCATTTTATATTCAATAATTCAATTATATATTTAGTAATTTAGTTTTTAAAAGTATACTTTTCATTACTTTTTGGCATTTTAATAATTTTTTCTTCATTTTTTATTATATTGAAAAATTCTGAGCAAGATCTTTTTTCAAAAAAAAAAATCAGTGCGGCATAGAGTGCAATGCGCTTTGGCTGTTGGAAAACCGTCAACAACTTTTGTTAACCAGGAATATTCCTTTAACCATTCGGATTTAAAGGAACATAGTCGTTTTCTTTTCGCTTCTCGAGATGTAGTAGATGTAATTTCAATTTCGTTATTGTTGTTAGAATCCTCAGACATTACGTTATTGGATAAAAAAAATTTACTTTATTTACTTTTTTATACAATATATATTACATTTTTTGCTTCCACGATAAACAAAATAAATATGACGTTTGTCATGTCAAGGCAAAAGTAAAATGTCAAAATTAAAATTTGTAATGCTGGAGATACAATAAACGCCAAACGCCACCATAATCGTAATAAACACCAAACGAAAATTGCAGGCGGCACGGTTTTTAAATTAAATTAAATTTTTCAAAAAACTATTTTTGGTAAATGGAGGACAATTTAACTACAATGGAGGACAGAGGACAATACATCAAAATGGAGGACTGTCCTCCACAAAGGAGGACGGGTTGCAACGCTAATTATGTAGTACATTGTAATTTGGTATGTTTTTAATCAACTTGTAATGGCCGAGGAGTTATTTATTATTAAAGCTGAAACCCACCAAAACAGAAACCGAAACTTTTTTTTCTCTGTTTTAAACTCTCGATTTTTTCCAATTTTCTGTCTTTTTAAGCTAAAAACAGTTTTAA
The DNA here is from genome assembly GCA_949752835.1 of Empis stercorea. Classification (NCBI taxonomy): domain Eukaryota; kingdom Metazoa; phylum Arthropoda; class Insecta; order Diptera; family Empididae; genus Empis; species Empis stercorea. The sequence goes on from OX457085.1 coordinate 62,012,123, forward strand.
AATAAAAGATAATACTTGTCAAAATTGTTTTTATTTGTTAAAAATTGCTTTATTTTATTTTTTTCTGTTCCTGAAAAAGTTTCGGTTTCTGTTTTTGGTGTGATTGAGACTTTATACATAACCAGGAAATAAAACCTGATAAATGTTTACACTACAATATTTTTATTTTAGTTGCCAAGTTTAACACATAGATGTCGCGCAATTACTAAAAGTATAGGAGGTTGTTGTCACGGATATGTGGAACCTATGTGGAACCTTGGTGCTGCTGATTGTCTAGGGTAGTACATGATCAGTTCTCTCTGAACGATCAACCATTTTGAATTTATATTTATAAATACACTTTCATACACTTACTGTTTTAAAGTGTAATATATTGGTAAACCAACTTATAAAATTTAATAACACAAAAACAAATATATTTATGTATTATAGCATGTATAATATTTATTAAAAATATATTGTACATATATATGTATGTAAATCAATATACATACTTCAAAGCATGTGTTTTTGGGAATTTATATTTTTTTCGAAATGTATTTTTGCCATGTTGTTTTTGTTGGTATCACGGCCTCTAAATATTAGATAATAATTTTCGGCATTTATAAGATGCAGCTCTTCATCATTTGTGATGGTTGATGCTATTCTTGATGGTAAAAATATTATCAGTTTTTTTCCATATCCTGCATCCTCTAGCATGGCTGTTACACCTCTACCATATTGAGTTATTTTGAAAGCAAATTCAATAACCCTGTAGACTTTTCCAATAACTAAATCGTCTAATGTAGAATAGACTGCGTCATCTATACCTGCTGCTACCTTTTCAAAATTATTTAAAAAATCCTGTAAAATATTAAAATTATATAAAAGGATTTTTACGAATATTTAAAAATGCGTCTTACCATTTTACTACTACTATCTAGTTTTATTGTTAAACTGATAGTTTTAACATAAAGTTTTCTGTATTTATAGCACAAAAATTTATAGCAAAATAGACAAAATCTGTTACAATTAACATAATCAAGGCTTAATTTTATAGGATTTAAAAGGATTTTTAATATAAATCTATATATATATAATTATGAAAAGTTAAAAATAATTACACATTTAAAAATAAATTCCTTGTTATTATGTATTTATCAATTGTATACAGCATTAACTATTTTGTATTATTAAAACCAAACCTGTTTTATATCATTTATTTACATATTATTAAATATCTTCCGATATTATGTTAAAATAGCAATTAAATATTGTACTTCTTAATGACAATTATAAATTTTTTTACCCTATGTTACAATGTTGGAAAGTAGTTTATACAACATTGTTGCAAATCAATATTTTCATAATTGTAAATGTAATTAAATTTTGTACAAAGGTTCAAGATCACGTCGATAATTGCATGTTGTATTAAAAATTAAGTTTATGTTTATTATGTTATATTTATTTTATGTTAAAAGGTTGTTATAATTTATAACTTGCATAATTGTAAATAATTACTAAGTTTTGAAAGGAAGTTATGATAATTTTTTATTAAAACTTTATGCAACAATGTTGCAAATTAATATTTTAATATTCGATAATTGTGAGTGTAATTAAATTTTGTACAAAGGTTCAAGATCACTCTGATAATTGCAGGTTGTATTAAAATTTAAGTTTATGTTTATTAGCCTGTTTTTATTTTATGTTAAAATGTTGCTAATAATTTAAAATATGTTATAACCTTTATAATTGTAAATAATTACTAGGTTTTGAAAGGAAGTTATATATGTAGTTTTATTAAATTCTAACCTTTCAATTTCGAAGCAGCTATTAATAATAATTAAAAGCTATAAAGTTATTTATATATTTCTGAAATTGTATATAAGTCAGAACATATTTTAGAAATTAGTAGTTTAAATAAATTTTCAAAGTGTAAAGTATTTTAAAAACATAGTACAGTAAAACAATGTTACGGTCTACTATTAGAAACAAATCCGATATTTTAGTTAAAAAATTTAATTTACGAGCACAAAAAGTAGAATTTACCATCAAGGAAACACCAATTGGAAAAGATCCAATAGAATGGATCAAATCAGCTATTGAAGAAATATTAGAAGACGCAACTAAAAATATTTTACCTACAGATCAGATAGGTATAAGCTTTTGTGGAAAGAGCTTTGAAGATCGAGGTCCTGGATGGATGAGCTTTAGATCAGCAAGTTCAGTTACAACTGAAGACTTATGGGATTTAATTACAAAAGTTTTTCAAAGCAAATCTGAAGGTTTAAACACAGATACGTTTTGTCTAGCTGTGACATCTGTACGTATGCCACAGGGCCTTGGAAAGTCATCTAACTATTTCGCTTTTAATGAAGAGTGTATTAAACGTAGAGGGATTATAACGAAAAAAAATACAGATTACCTCTGTCTTCCAAGAGCATTAGTTGTAAGTATAGCTATGTTAGAAAATGATCCTGATAAAATTAAAATCAGAAAAGACACACATAAAATGCAGACTATTCGCGCAATGAATTTATTATCAGGATCTGCTATAAACATTTCATCTGAAGGTGCTGGTATAGAAGAGTTACAAAAATTTCAGGAATATTTAGAAGAATACAAAATAACAGTATATAAATATGGTTGTAAAGGTAGAGCTGTTTTATTTCAAGGAAATACAGACAAGGAAAAAAGATTAAATTTATTGTATCATGATAACCATTTCAATGTAATAACATCCCTTACTGCTGCTTTTTGCTGTAGTTATTTTTGCGATACATGTAATATTCCGTATAATAACAAAAATAGTCATCGTTGTAGTAAAAGCTGCCTATATTGTCAGCAATCACCACCATGCAAAAACAACAACACAAACATTTATTGCACATTATGTAATCGATATTTTCAAAATGAAATGTGCTTTAGCAACCACCAGTCATCTAGTTCAAATAATATAAATATTTGTAGCACAATAAAGCGGTGTTTAAAGTGCTTAAAAATTTTCAAAACTATAAGACAACATAATTGTAATGAATATTTTTGTAAAATTTGTCAGCTACATGTACTACCTGATCACCAATGTTATATAAAACCAGATACTCGGTCAGCGCCATCAAAAAAATTACTATTTGTTTTTTATGATTTAGAAACAAGGCAGGAAAAATTTGTTGAAAATAATGTCCACGGGGCGGTGAAATTGCACGAACCAAATTTGTGCGTTATTGCAAAACGATGTGATGTTTGTATTAATATAGACATTTTATACTTTTGTCAAAAATGTGGATTTAGAGAACAAATTTACAAAGAAAATGTAATAGGTAAATTTATTCAAAACTTGATGGTGGCTAGTAAAATATTTAAACACATTATCGTAGTAGCTCATAACGGGAAAGCTTTCGACCATCAATTTGTGTTAAATTACATTTTATTAAATACAGATATAAAACCTGAATTAATAATGCAGGGTACAAAAATAGTGATGATGACGTTAAAAAATATTAAATTTATTGATTCTATAAATTATTTTCCAATGCCTTTAGCACAACTACCGAAAGCTTTTATAAAAACAGTAACAAAAAAGGGCTACTTTCCTCATTTATTTAATACATTGGAAAATACCTATTATGTAGGAGTCCTGCCTGATATGAGTTATTATAGTCCTGATACAATGAAAAATACTGAAAGAGAAGAATTTTTAAAGTGGTACGATATAAAAAAAGATCAGCCTTTTGATATGCAATGTGAATTAGTTTCATATTGTCAAAACGATGTAAAAATTTTAGCAGAGGCATGCACCAAATTTAGGAAATTATTGTTAGAAGAATGTTCTGTTTGTCCGTTTACTGAATCCTGTACAATTGCTTCAACTTGTAATTTAGTTTTTAGACGTAATTTCTTAAAATTACAATCAATAGGCATAATACCAAAAAATAACTATCGTGAAGGTAATGGACAATCAAAAATTGCTTTACAATGGTTACTGTGTATGGAAAAAGAAAAAAATATAAAAATACAACATGCACTAACTGGTATGGAAACGATTATAAACGGTGTTAAAGTTGACGGTTTTTGTAGTGAAACAAAGCAAATATTTGAATTTTATGGCTGTTACTATCATGGACATCTTGATTGCTTAAAGTATAACCGTAACGACCCATTACATAAAAATTCAGTTGAAACTCTTAATACGAGGTATGAAGCGACTATTTTAAAAAGTCAGCTCTTAAGATCTACTGAATATGAAGTTTGCGAAATGTGGGAATGCATGTTTCGAAAAAAACTACAAACATATCAAGACATAAAATTTTTGAATACACACCCTTTATTAAATGAAATGCCGTTAAATCCTAGAGACGCATTTTATGGAGGTAGAACTGGAAATACAAGAACATATTACAAATGCAAAGAAAATGAAAAAATTAAATATATTGATGTATGTTCCTTATACCCCTGGGTGTGTAAATATGGCAAGTTTCCAATAGGTCATCCAAAACTACATATTGGAACCGATATATGTAAGAATATAAATTTACAAAAAACCGAAGGTTTTATAAAATGTAAAATTCTGCCGCCTACAAACTTATATCACCCTGTTTTACCCATAAAACAAAATAATAAATTAATGTTTACTTTATGCAGAACCTGTTCAGACCTTCTATATATAGATGGTGAATGCATACATAATGGAGATGAAAAAGCTTTAATAGGAACTTGGGTTATAGACGAGGTAAATAAAGCAATAGAAAAGCAATATAAAATCTTAGAAATTTTTGAAATCTGGGAATATAAAATTGAAAAATATGATACAAATAGAAAAATTGGTGGTCTTTTTACCGCAATGATGAATAAATTTATTAAAATGAAGCAATCTGCTTCAGGTTTCCCTAGTCATTGTTTAACTAATGACGAAAGGGAAAAATATATTGAGGATTTTTTGAAAAATGAAGGAATTCAATTAGAATTTTCTGAAATTGTTAAAAATAATGGACTACGATCTTTGGCAAAACTAATATTAAATTCCTTTTGGGGAAAATTTGGTCAACGAGAAAACTTACCAAAAACTACAATTTTAAATGAAGCTTCTGAATTATTTGAAATGCTGACACAAGCAGCAATTAAGATAAATAATATAATACCTATACATGAAAATACTATAATTGTTAATTGGAATTATATTGACGAGAATGTTCCATCTTTACTAACGGCTAATGTCAGTATAACCGCTTATACAACAGCCCAGGCAAGATTGAAATTGTATACTTATTTAGAAAAACTAGATGGCAGGGTGCTTTATTATGATACAGACTCGATAATATATATAAGCAAGGAAAACGAATATGATCCGCCTACAGGGAATTTTGTTGGTGACATGACAGATGAACTTGAAAATGATTATGGTCCTGGTAGTTACATTACCGAATTTGTAAGTGGAGGACCTAAGAATTACGCATTTAAAGTATTTTCTACAAACGAAAACGTATTCAAAACAACTTGTAAAGTTAAAGGCATATGTTTAAACCATAAAAATATGCAATTGGTGAATTTTGATATAATTAAAAACATGATTATCAATGGAGAGAATCAATCACCTGTTAAAATTTTATCTGCTAATTTCCGTAGGACAAAAGAATTTGATGTTATTACGGTACCTGAAAGTAAAACATATTGTCCCTTATCTAAAAAGCGAAAATTTTCACCTGATTACAATTCTATACCTTATGGATATAAATAAATATGCAAAGACCTGTACAAATCAAATAACAAAACTTTTGAAAAGAAAAAACAGCAAAAAACAACAACAACAAAAAAAAGAAAAAGAGAACCTGATTTAAAAACACAATAAATAAAAAAATTTGTTTAATATTTTATATATTTTTTATTTAAAATTTTTATAAAACTAAGATAATAATAATAAAAAACATAAAAAAATAAAAAAATTTTTAAATTGTTACAAATTAAAAAGCTTTTATTGGTCATCATCATCACTGGACGGGACATACCAGCTTATGTTTGGTGTTGGGCTCCGTACAAAATTCGGCCTGTAAATAGCAGGCTCAAATGGTTGGAAATGCTTGTCCCTTTTGCGAAGTAACACTGTTAATTCTTGGTACCTAGAAAAAGGTAGGCACTTTCTTGCATGTTCTGTAAGGCATTCGTCAGCCTTGACAAACGGCTTCATAAAAATGTCTCGATGGTTGAATTCTATTTCCCTCCCTGTCTGCAATTCAGAGGGGTACATGTATAGGAGCATCCGGCGGTTCGCGCTAACCTGATGTAATCTCTGCCTGATGTTCTCTTCGTAACAGAGCACCGCCTTATGCAGGTTTGTTATAGTCTGGATGGTTAACATCTCCAGACTATATTCTTCTATAAGAATTGCAGTTTCAAACTCAGCAATTTGTTGTTGTAATGTCGACATTTTGAAAACTTTTTTACTTTAATTTTAAAATGCATTAAAACGTATTATATATACGATACAATCTAGGTCATCAAATATTAAATTTTTTGGTAGGGTCCTCAAATTATTTAATTATTGCATATTTTGTAAACAAAGTTATTTTAAAATTTCTTTTTTATCAATCCATGAATTATGAGTGGTATCAAAACCAAGCCATTTAACATAAATTTTGTCTCCTTTTTTTTTAATAATTTTTTCTACAAGGTAAGCATCAGAGTTTTTTGTTTTTTGCAATTCAAATTCATAAAAACTACCAATTATCGGTTGTTTTTTGTAATCAATTAAAGTATATGTTATAGGGTTTGTTGAATTCACTTTCGAAATTTTAAAAATTTCAGTAGACCAATTTGGTTCATAACCTTTTTGAAAAACCCCTTTAGATTTACTAATACGTACAAAATCATTAATTTTAAATTTTGCTTTTGTATACAATTTAGGCTTGTTGTAAATTGTCGTCATTATTTTTTTTTCGTTTTTCTTTGTCACTTCAGATGGTTTCATTTTAATAGTGCGATGCTTGGTATGATTGTATTTATATAATAAATCGTCTAAAATTAAAATCCAATTATAATTTCCTTGTAAACTGAATTGTTTCCACATATTATTTTTTAATGTCCGATTAAATCGCTCACAAATAGATGCTTTCAGTTTTGTATATGTGTGATAGTGATTTATATTATATTTTTTCATTAAATTTTGAAATTTACTATTAAAGAATTCTTTTCCTTGATCGGAATGAATATTTTTCGGAATTTGATTACTTTTAATAAATATTTTTTGCATGGCGTTTGTTGTATCTATACCGCTTTTAGTTTTAACCGGTTCTGCATAAGCGTATTTTGAAAAAATATCAATAACTGTAAGGAGATATTTATAGCCTTTGTTGAATTTTGTAAAAGGAATCATTTCCACTAAATCAATCTGCCATGTATCAGTAAGACCTTTCTGTTTAACTTGGCGCCTTTTGAAGTTTTTTCTTACAGCTTTATGCAGCTCATCTACAACTGCCTTTTTACTCATAATTGCTACGATATAACTAGATAAAATTGAATTAAGCAGTCAGTATAAATAGTTTCATCAAGCTAAAAAGTACAGAATGCAGAAAAGAATCATATTTGTTGATTTCCAGTTTGTCGTTGGAAACGGAAAACAAAATTTTGTCAAGGAGATGGCAACACTTAAGCAGGGGTCTTTATTACCAGAGTTTCATTTATTTAAACCACCCTACCCTCAACAGGAATTAAATCAGGAAGCTATAAACCAAAATAACTACAACAATAGAAATATTAACGGTTTGGAATGGATAAGCGGAAACACGGACTATAACAATCTTCCTTTCGCATTAAAAAATTTGGAGTCATATACAGTCTATGTAAAAGGAAAACAAAAAAGAGATATTCTTTTAAAATATTTACCGGCAACAACTCTGGTTGTAGATTTAGGTGATGACATACCGAGATTGAATGAATTACAAGAATACAGCTCCTATTGTATTATTCATTCACTGAACCAATCAAATTTCAAGAGATGTGCTTTAAAAAATTGTTTTAATATGTATATGTATATGCTCAAACATAATAAAATTGATTTTTAAAATTAAAAATTTGTTTTTACTCATAAAAGTTCAATATTAGGAAGTTTTTATCTAATTTAGTTATAATTCGAATATCAGAATGGAAGGATGTAGAGTTAAAGACGCCAACTTACTTTTAGCTTATCATTATTTTATCAATAACGATAACACAGCAATAATTTCATCAGGCTTTCATACACATACTTTAAAACCTATCGTTGTTATTAGTAAAACAGGAAAAGCACCTATGAAATTTAGTTATAGTCTTTGGCTTATGTTTGTACAGAATATATGCAACGAAGAAGAAATTGATAATTTAACTTTTCTGTTAAATGCTGAAGAATGGCGCCAGGTCAACAAAATCAAAGATTTTATAAGCAGCCATGCATATTTTAATTATGTAAATGAAATATATGTAAGAGATTATGTGACTGAATATTTTAAAAAATGTAAAAACTTTAATGTAACTAGTTTGACAAAAGAACATTTATTTTTGCCAAAATTTAATACTTCATTTAATTTTTCAAAACTTTTTATAGAAATACCTTTGTTATGTGCTGAAAATATAATAAATGAATAAAAACAATAATTGTTTTTTTATTTTATTTTATTAGTATGTTTTTTTGAAAAATACATATTTTTACTTATTATATAAAATTAAACTTTGAAAATTTTACGAAACATTTTTAAAATAAATTCATCATTGTAGTTGAAATTATTGGAACTAAAGATACTTAAAAATTTCTGCATTGAAATACCTCTACAGCGACAATATATCAAAATACAGCAATAATATCCACATACATCTGAAAAGTCTCCTTGTAAACGTTTTGAGTTTCTTATGAAACATTTTTGCCTAGAATTCTGATTGATTTTTCTTATGATATTTGTTTTAATTGTTTGATTTCCATAAGAATCAAAATATTCGGCACACCCACTTTTTGGAAAATTTAACACAAACCAATGTAAACCTGGTTTTGTATCAGGATCTGAATTAACAACAATACAAAATGGTTTTTTTTTTATTTGTTTTGGTATACGATTAAACGCATACACGCCTCTAAAACAGGTTTTTGTGTATTTATTCTTCCGAAGAATTTTTGCAATCTACTGCGTATTCATGTTGTTCTGTTAAACTTGAAATATCATAAATTTTTGAGATACACTTTACATATTGAGATAAAAATTCTTTCTTGTCTTTTCCATTAACCAATAGCACATCGAATTTGTTTAATTTTTTGTTCAAATTTTGTGTGATATTCTCGTTGTATAAATTTCCGTTTGTAGCACAATTTTGTATATCTGATGTTAATTTAGCCGTAGGGTATACATATTTATATTCGTAATGTACTATTTTATTTGATTCTTCAATTCCTGCTATTGTAACTTTGCGGCCAAAATGAATAAATTTATCACGAACAAATGATACGTCCACCAAAGCGTATGACAGTACTTTATTATTCGGCATATTTCTGAAGTATAACGCACCGTATCTAACTGTGTAATAAAAGTTATTGCGATTTGTCGTGCTATTTATAAATTTGTGTACACATTTCGATTTTTATCAATTTCTATCGATGCATCAAACTCTCCATATACAATGCATGTTAAGGTCGACGTTAGTGCAGAATTTAATTTTGCTTCAATTCTCACTGTCCCCTGGTTTAATAAGCTTAAACATGCTTCGTTACCTGAGCTGTCAGGCGATAAATCAAATGCTAATATTGTATAACCTTTTCCAAAAAGTTCTTTTGTAATTTGATGGCCCTTATCAGAATGATGTATTCCCGTACCTCTGAATAATGTTAAATATGCTCTGGTATTACTAAAACTGTCAGAAAAGTTGGTTTCAATTGGAGAATTAGGAGTTTGTACACCATTTACATAAAGTTGAAATTGTGATAAATTATTGTGCTCAAAATAATATGGATTTTTTGATCTTTTTCCATTAAAACTCTCATTATTTACCATACAAAATATTAATGTATTTGGTAATTGTCCTATAAATACATTATCAAGTGAAATATTTGAAGTATTTGCTGGTATTGTAAATGTCTTTATTTCACCTCTTTTGTAGTGATATTTAGCATTAGTCTTTGCAAGAATAGTGTTATGAGCCAATAAAATATTAGGATTAATTGTAACATGTTTCATATATAGTGTAGCTTCATGAATTTTTAAAAAACTTTCATCCGTATCACCGCAAAATAAATAAAAATCTGGCTTCTCTAATGTTATCGAGATTCTCACGTCAACATTGTTTAAAAGTAAAGTAGGTGTGTTAAAAAAGTCAACATGTAATTTACCCATTAGCTCGACCAATCCAGAATGATTATACATTTTTTGTCTTATTTTGGCACCTGAATTATTAAAATCGTACACATTCGGTTTATCAAGTTCCCACCCAGCCCCCTCCAGATGCGTTGTGCTAGCATCTTTTCCGTAATTTAGTAAGGATATGAAATAGCTTTTGTAATTGTAAAAGGAATCAGAAGGTGTTTCATTCTTTCCATTTAATGTAACATTTACTTGCTTAATCATAGAATGTAACAAATTGTTTACTACACCTGGTTGTGGTATAGGTTTTTGATCGGCACCAGTGCCTGTTTTATCAGCAGAACTCCATTTTGTTCCATCTTTTTTTAATATTTGTACTTTAAATTTAATATATATTGAAGATAGGTCTCTATATGTATCACCGTGACCAAGCGAGACAAATTCTATCGTAGAAGGTGATGCATCTAGAGAGGCTAATGGATTATAAACAACTTCCTCAGTGCGTAAAATACTTGTTTGTATAGGTGGAGCTGTAAAAAGATCTAGCTCTGATTTCATACATTCAACAACGGCCATTTTAATTAAAAATATCTAGAATACGTGTCTTTTTTTTAATTTTATTTTTTCCAGCTCTCTGTATTCTCCGCCTTTTACCGATTGAATGTAATTTTGGTTTTACACGTCTTTTTATAGTTTTACGTTTTCGTAGTAGATTTTTACCACGTTTTCTTTTTCTTCCGCTACCATACATTGAATGTAATTGATTGATTGTTGAAGTTCTCAAATTTTTCAATCCTTCTTTAGCTTGATCCTGAAATACTTCTTTTGGATTACCACCGGCCGCTATATCAGATAAAATATTAGCACCAGTTTTTAACGCACCGTCTTTGATTATATTTAATCCGGTAATCAATGATGGTTTCAGGAAACGAAATAAGCTTGCAAATAAATTTCCAAGACCACGCCCTCGTTGAATTACTGGATACGATTGTAACAAGGGACCTATTTCATTTATATTTCCACCAGCTTGTGATGAATAATATTTAATGTATTCACGCTGCATGTTTGAATAAAACGATAACTTTTTATAATTTGCATTTATTTATATACTTTTTTATTTAAAATCTTTTGAAATGTAATACAATTTTTGTGGGATAATAGTTTGGTACAAAATCTATTTTTTTACCATACTGATCAGCAATATTAATGGTGATAGTCTCAAAAATCTTTTTTTCTACTGGAACGTAATGTATATTTTTAAATTCAGTATTAATTTGTTTTCTACAGTTCTCAATATTTATTGCACGTAAGGCTCTTATTTTATTATTACCAAAAATTTCTGGTTCAATAATATCACTATATACCATTACCATGCCTTTTTTTCATCATTATGTTTATCTATAGTATGTTTAAACAATTCAGTCAATACTTTTTTGTATTTGACAATGTCCTTTTTTTGCTGAAAAAGTTCTTTCATCAATTCTGGTATAGTATAATTATGATTTTGTTTTAAATAATAACTTTCTGTATCAAAAGTTTTTGACAATCGTACAAGTTTTAATTGGTCTGGTGACGAAACTGCTTTATAAGTAATCTGATTAAAAAAATCATCATCTAATAAAATTGTCATTACTTCTGAATGAAATTCTCTTAACATTTGTTCCCTTGTAAACCCTGCAACTGGTATTAAATTATTGATAAGAGCAGGTAAGAAATTTATTTTCCAATCATCATATTTAAATAATGAGCTTTCTTGGGGATAAAATGTGTATCCCATACGTTTCTTAACTTTTTCTTTGTTTCTACCTACTAAAACTTCATTCACACCCAATAAAATCGTAACACAGGTTTCTTTATTATATATGTCAGTTTGTAGGTAATCATTCATAAATATTTCTGAAAGTCCAACTTTCCAATTACCTTTGGTTAAATCCATATGTGTTGGTATTCTATTTTCAAAAGCTGCGAGCGTATTATTTGGGAAAAAATTAATGGAATCATTGCTAAATAACGTAATGTAGAAATCATCTCTTAAATTCATGGTTGCTAGTGATAAATATTTTGTTGTCTTATTTATATGAAGTCCAGTGAGGCGGTGTAGAAAATGTTTTATATTGTTTAGGTGGTGATTTACTTAGCGGTGTCTGTTTTCGTTTAGTTGCAGTTGTATTTCTCTCACTAGGATATCTTGATAGAATGCTAGGTCGCATAAATGAACCTGTTGTATGCAAACGCTGTCTTGTATTTATAGGCGATTTCTTAGGTGTTTGTATAGGTAATGCAACTGTAATAGTATCACCTGTATTTGTGTCAAACATTTTCACATTTGCATTTGAAGACAATCTTTTAGTTAAACGCTCATTAGGTAATGTCTGTGTGAGAGCAAGATCAGCTGCGTCATCATCATCCATACCAAATTCAATTTCCATATTTTCCTGATCTCCATATCGTTCCTTTTGTTGTTGTTGTTCTTTTACAGGATCAAAGGAAAAAACATCATCATCCAGTTCTAGCTGTTGTTGCTTAATATTGTTAAAATTCTGTATTTCCGGTTCGTAATTGGTTGACTTATCTTTTAATAATTTAATTTTTGTCTGAGTTTCAGCATTTTTACCTGTGCTACTAAAATTATTATTTTTTATATGATTAGCTGGTAACATTAACGATGTTCTCTTTTGATTACTATATTTGATTAAATTTTGCCGTAGCATGTACCATTTTTGAATGGGGTTTAAACTTTTATTATTTAAAAGTTTTTCCATATTCTGATTTAAAATATTTAAGTTCTTCTCATCATTCATTAATTTTTTAAATTTTAAAAAAACTTCAGGTGGTATAACAATCATACGTTGCATATTATTCATTTTTCGATTGGTAATCACCTATTAATTTTCCGATAATTCCTGATAACACTGTTCCAATTAAAACAGGTAAAAAACCACCCCTTTGAATAAGTATTCGACGTTTTGCTTTTAAATTTCTTTTAGTGCTGGCTAAACACCGAATTGTATTTTTATGTTTTTTTAAAAATGATATAACTTTTTTAGGGGCTTGATTATTACCGTTTAGAGTATTAATTGCAATTTCAATTAAAGCCTTTATAACATCATCATCACAAGTCTTTAATATACTGTTACGAAGTTTTTTATTTGGTGTTTTTAAAAGATGTAATATATGTCGGTTTCTCCTCAATCGTTTCATATTTCTCACAGTAAGCTTTGTTATTTAAATCATTCGAAGTGCAATAACAAACGCAATAATCAGTTTCAAATATATTATTTCTAATACGGTATAATTCACTGATGTTCTGTGTGAGGTCCAACACTATATAACCGTATAACCGGACATGCTGTGGCCTCATTATATACTTTAACAAATTCGCGTGTTTTATCTGGAAAAATTTGCCTTGCCAAAGGTAAAATCTGCGATCTGTCACGAGGATTTTTAAATAACACAAGATATTTAGCATTCAGTGAAATATCACGGCAATACTTCCCCTGATGAAATATATTTTGTATTAATAAGATAATTGACAGATTTTTATGGTGCGAACCTTTTGTAAATAACTCACATACTTGCTTATTATACGTTTCGAGCATCAGATGATCCAATACAAATAAAATATTATCGTCATTTTCGTTAACTATTTGTTCAGGTATATTATTTAAAAATTCGATATTTCCAAAAGGTAAATTCCTTGGTATAGCAGTCAATTCAGGGTTGCACCAAATTATTTTAGTTATATTCGGTTTTATTAAATCCTCATGCTTATGAATTATATTGCAAACAAAAGTAGTTTTTCCACACCCTGAAGGACCTGCAATAATCATAGCAAACGGATGTATAAATGGTAACATGTTTACAATCTTAAATTCTCAATTCTTTGTAATAATTTTTTATAAATATTTTTAAAATTTTCTATTATTTTTAAAGCATCTCTGTATTGGTGAACAATTGATATACAAATGCAAGTATCAGGTCCATCTTTTGCGTTATTGTCCGACCAAACACAACATTTATAATGTTCTCCAAATTGTGATTTTATTACACCACTGTTAATTAAAAAGTTTAGTTTTTCTTCAAGATTTTCTAATTTTATTATATTATTCTGTTCTAAGCAGAATTTATATTCTTTTACAAAACTAGAAATGACTTCTCTATCTTCTATAGTCAGTAACATTGTATATACTGAATAAAAACAAATTTCAGCAGGGTATATATACAAACCATGCTCAGACATGTTTATTCTTGTTCGATTTTAAAAATTTTTACCTATGTGACTCTATTTCGGCTTAAGTAACAAGATCGAATTTATCTCACGCATTTAATGCACGATATATAAAACGGTCGATGGCTCAATAGGTAGAGTCGTCGAACAAAAATTATTTTTTCTGAGTTCGATTCCCACCATAGGCAGATTATTTTTTTTAAAAATTTTAAAAAAAATTATATGGAATCATTGATGTACGCATTTAATCCACGATATTTAAAACAGGTAGATGGCTCAATAAGTAGAGTCGTCGGCAACGACTTGTAAGACAAAAATTATTTTTTCTGAGTTCGATTCCCACCATAGGCAGATTATTTAAAAAAAAAAAATATATTTAAAAATCATATTGAATCATTAATGTACGCATTTAATCCACGATATTTAAAACAGGTAGATGGCTCAACAGGTAGAGTTCCCAACTTGGAATTTGTTGGTACGAGTTCAAATCCTAGCGCAGTCGCACAAAAAAAAAAAATTCCCCAACTAGCATCCCCCAATGCACATCCCTCAATGCATATCCCTCAATGTACATCTCGCAATGCACATCCGCAATGCACATCCCGCAATGTACATCCCGCAATTTACATCCGCAATGGTACATCCGCAATGCATATCTCGCAATTCACATCCGCAATGTACATCCAAAATTAACTTCCGCAATGCACATCCCACAATTAACTTCCGCAATGTAGCACCCTTGTTCTGACACGCCTCTAATTAACACCTTGTCAGACACGCCCCCTAATTAACAACTTGTCAGACACGCCCCCTAATTAACACCGTGTCAGACACGCCCTTTAATTAACACCTTGTCAGACACGCCCCCTAATTAACACCGTGTCAGACACGCCCCTTTTGAAAAAAGTTCCCAGGCCCAATTCGCCCATATACTACTGACCACCCAACGATATGTACTCTTCAAGACCTTTCATTTGATACCCCACATGATTTTTGTATGATGGAGCCCCACATTGCCCCCATTTTAGTCCCTACATGACACACGGCGCCCCACGAAATACACCCAATTGAGATGTACACATGATTTTTTGTATTATGGAGCCCAACATTGCCCCCGTTTTGGACCCGACATGACCCACGGCGCCCCCCGGACTACCGCTCAATGAGATGTACTCGTCAAGACCTTTCATTTGATACCCCACATGATTTTTTGTATTACGGGCCCCACATTGCCCCGATTTGCGCCCGACAAAACCCACGATGCCCCCTGTACCACCGTCCAATGAGATGTACTCGTCAAGACCTTTCATTTGATACCCCACATGGTTTTTTTGGTACATTCAAAAATTAAACAGCCCTCCGCGCCCCCTTCCCCCTAATCAAAAAGGCCATAAAAAGCAATTTATATGGTACCAAGCCATTGATGGCACGAGCTCAACTTCCAAATTTGAGCTCAATCGGTCAAGCCGTTTAAGAGTTATGGCCAGGTGAGGAGATATATATAAAGTTGCTCCCAAAAGTATCCGGCCACCCTACTTGGTTCAAAATATTTAATGTTTTTCACTTCATTTTCAATTAAGTATTTTTTTTAATATTGGCTATAAAAAGCCTTTACTAATGCACTTTATAATACTAGAAAAACATATTAGAAAAATGAATTAATTATCAGAAAAACTTACATAGCTGTCCCAACT
The DNA here is from genome assembly GCA_949752835.1 of Empis stercorea. Taxonomy (NCBI): domain Eukaryota; kingdom Metazoa; phylum Arthropoda; class Insecta; order Diptera; family Empididae; genus Empis; species Empis stercorea. Next base: position 62,028,334 of record OX457085.1, read on the forward strand.
CATAAAACAATTGAAACTAAAGTCGGCCACTAAGTGTGTATGCATACGGGGGACTTCCCCAAAGTAAGTTTAGTTACCAAATAGTTTCCAAATAGTGCGCCTTTCGAGAAAAATTGCATTTCCGAATTATGTACTTAATTGTTTGGTTGTCGATTTTTTATGAAGTATATTTAATTTTGATATTTCTATGATTGGATTATAAATTACAAGACTAAATAATGTTACAAAATAATAATTATTTGTTTTCTGATATTTAAAACTTAACGTCTAAGATTAATTCTACTGAATAAAAGAAGTGGCCGAATACTTTTGTGAGCAACTGTATATATATATATATATATATGTATATAAATATACCTATATACTGGAAGTGTGAATTCATAAAAGGGAAAGTAAAAAAAAGATTTAACGGAATTAATTAAATACATTCCTCCAGTACATCATAATTTTTATAGAAGAATACGTACTGCAAATAACGATGAAGAAACTATTTTTACGGAACCAGAATAACAATATTGTAATTGTTGAGTTGATTTTTTTTTATTTATTCTGAAAAATAAATTAAAATTTATACTTTTTTTCTAAATATATATGTATTTTTGTTATCAAAAATCTTATATCACGAGAATACACCTTACAAGCTTTTTAAAGTTTGACCTAACCCACATGTTATGGTAATTTTTTTATTATCATATAGAGTCAGAGTGGCCTACGTAAACCACAAAAACTGTCCTTTCAGTTAAGATTTTGATAAAATGGCATACTGCAAATTAAAGTGTAGGAAAATCTATAATAATTTGGTTTAGTCGTTGAAGTAAACGGTCGCAAATTTTTTTTACGGATAAACTTTATTAAACTTAAACTTAGTAAAGTGAAATAAAGTGTAGTTATTATAAAATGAATTTTATTATTGCAAAATATTGGAAATAATTAACATAAAACTATATTTTATTTTATTAATTATATTTAATTAAATATGAATTCTGATTGCGGTAAATGCAATAAAGATATACGTGGAGAACCTGCAATTCTATGTAATGGTTTTTGCAAAAAATCTTTTCATGCTAAAAAGTGTTTACAATTAAGTTCAATTTTTAAATGAAAAAAAACTTATTGGATTTGGTGTTACTTGTGAAATTTGTTTAAATTTAATAGAAGTGTTAAAAATAATCATTCTAGCATAATTAAAGAAATAAATACAGCTGCATTTTCTATTGTTACAAAACTTGAAGAAATGTTTAATTGTTGGGAAGTTCAATCTTTAAAAAAGAAATTATAAAAACTGTCAAAGATGAAATAAATACAGCTGAAAATCAAAAAGAGAAAGTAAATAAAAAAATGTTGTACTGAGATTTATTGAAACAACCCGTTGAAGTTGCTCCAGTTTGAGTTAATGCTAAAGGAACTCAGAATATTCAAAAAAAAAGAGAAATTAAACAGAAAGTAAATCCCCCCGCGCTTTCTATCAAAGTAAAGTGTTGCCAGAATTATTTTAAAAAATTACCTTTTTTACCATCAAAATATACCTTGTTTCGAGGTTTCTTACCTTGAATTTTTTTTATTGTATAAATCTAATATTGTAACAATACACATGTAAAATAAAATAAAGGATTGCTTGTTTTGTTAAAAAAATTATTTTAATATAATATTTAAAATAATATTTAACAAAAATAATTGAAAAACTTAAAAAAATCAATAAAAACATAAAAATTTTATAATTGCAAAACTTAAAAAATTAAAATATAAATAATTATTTATCAAAATAACTATGTTAATGAAAAGTAAACTTTTGTTAGTTGTTTTTCTTTGTTTGTTGCGACTTTATATTTTTGCATCATTTACTTTTTCTCAAAGATGATAAATATAAAACAAAATTAATAATAATAAGATATTATCTTTATTTTTATTTACATATATAAAATTATGTTTTGGTATTTTCATTTTTCTAGTTATATGGCATTTAGTAGCTTGATTAATTAAAATAATATAGTTATCAAAAATATTAATTTTATAAGTTATCTATAATCTCAATATAGATTTTATTATTAATTTTCTTATTAAAATTAATTAGATATTTCAGTATGACAAAATTCAATAAACACATACAAATTTTATAATTGAAAAACTAATAAGTCTAATAAAAGCGCAGTTTTATTAGTTAGGAATAAAACCAAAATAATTCACAATATCAGAAAATTATGTCTTATACCACACAATTCACAATAAGGTGAATCCGAATTCCATATCGTCGTATTTTGTTCAGATTCAGAATTCAGATATTTGGGTTCAAAAAAATATTACATGAAATTAATATTCCAAAATGATGAGCTGAATATTTACGGTGGTTTCCATAGAAGGTATTTATGTATTACCTTGTACGGTTTTTGTCCAACAATTACCTTGAAACAAGGTAATTACGGTGATGATGGTATCACTGAAGTAAATAACATGTATGAGAGAAAGAATGGTACAATTACTGTTAGTTGTGCTAGTGAAGAGAATGAAGAGAAATAGGGGAAGAAATTAAGAATAAAATTAGTGATAAATATGATGGTTATATGCCTGAAATGAGAAATCCAAAAATTTTAGTGACTGGAATGAGTGAAAATTTAGATAATGAAATGGTTGTACAAGCAATTAAAAAACAAAATGATATTACGTTTGATGAAATGAAATGTTTTAAAGTTTATATATCTTTTAAAAATAATAACTACTTTAATGCCATATTAGAAGCAGATAAAAATGCGTTTAAAAAAATTATGAAAGAAAATAGACTATCTGTTGAATATGATAGTTGCGTTGTTTATGAAAAAGTAAATATTAAGAGGTGTTTTAAATGTTTGGGTTACAACCATAAATCAGAAAGATGTACAGATGTAAAAGTTTGAAATGTGGTGATAAGGACCACGAAATTAAAGATTGTAAGAGTGAATGTTTAAAGTGTATAAATTGCTATAATGCTAAATTAAAGACTACGTTTGATCAAATTGATTATAATCATGATGTGCGAAGTATTGATTGTCCGATTTATAGAAGAAAATTAATGTCAGAGCGTAGTAAAATTAACTACTAACAATTAAGTGAAATAATCCCGGTAATACCTTTCTGTGGTATCCCACTCAGTACGGCTAAAACAGCTATCAATAAATGGCTATCCTCTACTAGGGAAAATATCTGGCACTCCACACCTGGGTGGATACATTCCAAGATGTTTATTCCTACCATTTCCAGGAAAAGAACCTCTGAACTCCTCTCTCACAATAGGAATCAGGTTTGAATCCTAACAAATTTCCTCACTGGACACTGTTACCTGAACTACCACCAAGTTCGACAGGTCCCTGTCAACCACCTGTAGAACCTGCAATGATGTTGAGGAGTCACCCCTACACGTTCTTTACGAATGTATAGGGCTTTCACATAAGAGATTCAAAACTCTAGGTCACTGGTTCCCCACACCTATGGATATCACGTCCAGTTCACTAAGGACTCTACTCAATTTCCCTTGTAGCCTGAGCTTCTTTAGTGAACTCTAAGAAACAAGGGTACTACAAAAGGCTAATTAATGGCCGCGGTGGTTATTGAGTTCCATTATGCCCAGCCCTTACTTAAGAATAAAGAGTGTTTGAAAATCCATTTCATTTTTTTCTGTGTATTTGAACAAGAACTATGGTTTCTTGTTATAAAAGTTAATTATAATAATATTGTGTTATATCTGGATGGTCTATATCGATCACCTAAGCCATTAAATATGAATTCTGAATTTTTTAATATATTCAGTAATTTCATTGAAGAAAAATTAACGGGTTAAAATATTAAAATATAATAAGAATCGTTTTTTATCAAAAATTAATACAAGTGATATTGCAAATACATACTTCATGGGTTCTAACACAAAAGCAAATATTTTTAGTAAAAGTTTACACAAAATTGTAGATGTATTTATAGTTGAAAAAATATGAAATATGTTCATAATCAGTGGTTTACACTTATTTTTTAGACAATTAGACAATATGAAAAAGCAAAATGAATTAATAATAACTATAATTATGATCAATTAACTATGTGGAGAAATATTAAGAATTATATACTAAATAAAAAAGTTAATGAAATTCATGAAATGTATTTTAATAATGAAAAAACTAGTGATAGCTTACTAATAGCAAACAAATTTAATGAATATTTTATTAAAAGTGTTGATGAAATTAATAAATCTATCCCGGTAATTGTGTATAGAAATCAAGTTGAATTTAACAATAACTGTTTTAAATTTAAAATAATAACAAAAAATGAACTTGAAAATGTTATTAAGGAAATGAACTAAAAAAAAGATAATTATTTAGTTAATAAAAAAATGTTTATTGATTCGTTCCATATTATTTGTGATAATTTGGTATCTATTATTAATAATTCATTAGAAACCGGAGTTTTTCCTGATATTTGGAAAGAAACGGTTGTAGTTCCTATAGAAAAAGTGCAAAATACAAAAAAAGCAAATGAATTTAGACCAATCAACATGATATCAATAGAAGCTAAAATAATTGAAAAGGTGGTAAATATGCAATTAGAAAATTTTATGGAAAACAATAATCTAATATCACGATATCAGTCGGGATTCCGAAAAAACCATAGCTACTGTGAATCACTTATAAATTTAGTAATAATAAATTGGAAAATGGCTATGAATGATAAAAAAGTAATAGTTGCAGTTCTTTTCCTTGATCTGAAACGTGCATTCGAAACAATAGACCTTAATATTCTTATGAAACTCGAATGTTATGGTGTCAGATAAAAAGAATTTCCATGGTTTAAGTCATACTTGTATGGAAGAAAACAGAGAACCAAAGTAAATTGATTGGTTTCTGATGCAATTGATGTGCTGCTGAGCATTCCGCAAGGATCTGTACTAGGTGTTTTTTTTTCATATACATAAACGACATAGAGATAGCATAGTTGGTACTGTTCGCAGCTGATGCTTTGGTGTATGTATGTGGTGAAACGGTTGATGAATGTGTACGTAATATGAATATGGAGCTATAAAAACTGAATATTTTTTTAAAAATGAACAAATTGAAACTTAATGTAGATAAAACCAAATGTATAATAATAAATGGAGTTACAGATGAGAATATATTGTGAAGGAGTTAGAAATCTCCCACATTATATTACATTAAAATAAAATAAGAATGTTATTCTTATAAAAGAATAAGAAAATACTTTAATGTTGCGTAAGGTTAGTTAAGCTGAAAATATTGTAAACATATGTGGAAATATCTATGTTAAAAATATAAATAATAAATTAAATAAAACACGTGCTATATGCATAAATATATATATGAAATTATGTAATATATATATGAAATAATATTTCCACATATGTATATTTTTGCTGCAATAGCAAAATAACCATTAGCTAAAATGGTTTATCCCAAAAGTGAGAAATTTTTTCCATTAATTATTTTATTCATTATTATATTTATCATGAAATAGTTTTTTTTAATCTTTGACTTTTCAATTACCAATTTGCTGTCTTTATTTTTTGTATTCACTGATAAAATTTCAGCCCTTTAACTAAATTTGCCTCAAAAATTACATAAAAAATATTTTTTATTAATTTATGTATATCTGTTCAATTCTGAACTTTATGTTGTAACAGGATGAGTAATTTTGTTCCAAAAAAAAATTACCACCTGTTAGCTATAAGGTAAGTCGGAGGAGGTAACTTCGGAGTTCTAGTGAAGTGGGCGACAGGTCTAGGGTGACCAACAGCGCATCACAAATATAACGCTAGACCAATATTTATATACTAGAACTCCTTGGACCACTGGGATTTCCTCCTAAGTTTTGCCAGCTATGCTCAGCCTGTGGGGCGTGAGTCGACCAGTGATCCAAACGGCAATCAATACTACAATACGATGATGCTTTCACTAATAAAGATTTTCACAAAAAAAAATCTTTGGAGTGAAGCACCATCGCTTAAGGAATTAGGAGAGAAAGGACAAGAATCCAAGGCGATCCATCCTGGGGCAGTATGAAAAAAATCAGCCAGCCATTCTAAAAAAATTCAACAACAAAAAAATAAAAAAAAAAACAACCCAGCAGCAACAACCCAGCGGTGCCAACTCAACTCAATAAAAATAAAAAAAAATTTTGGAATTTAAAAAAAAAAATAAATAAAATTCCATAGAAATTATAATAAATAAAAAACGATATGATTTTAAATTTTTTTTTCTTTTAATAATCTAATAATATAATTCCAAACAAAAATATATCGGTGGTGAGAAAAAAATCATTTTATATAGATATATGTAATTATTTAATTTTATATATATTTTTTTGTTTTATTATTATTGTGGTGTCCATCAACTTTAAATAATAAATAATTTTAAAGAATAAATAAATAAAATTATAAATAACAACAAATTTACTTTACAAAAAAAATAAATTAATTTACAAAAAAAAACAAAGCAAAAGCTACTAATAATTTACTTTACTAGGCACCAATAATAAATAATTTATACAAAATTTACACATACCTGGTAAGTCTGCTTCCTGCTCCGGACATGTCAGGACGGGAACCAGCTACCGAAGGTACCTACACTTAATAAAAATACAAAAAAAAAACAATATCACCACCAAAAAACCAAATTTTTAACAAAAAAAAACGTTGACGCTGTTGCCGCTACTCTGCTCCTCCCCAAATGTGACTGGAATAAGTTGTTTTTTTTCTGATCTTACTGGATCGGCCGGTGCAGTGTAATTCACTGCCGTGTTTTATTATAAAAAATTTATTGTTATTATTATAAATTCTATTACAAAAAAAAATCTCGTAATTTTTAATTTTTTTTTTGTTAATTTTTAATTTTTCTTTCTTTGCGTTTTCTTGTGATTTTCTGTTTTTGTCTCTAACCACTTCTTTTATTTTAAAAAAAACCCTTAATTTAGTTTTTCTTTCTTTTATTTTTATATTTTATATTATTTGGTTTAATTTATTTTTAGAAAAAAGAGTTTCTTCACAAATTTTTCGGATAATAAATTCCCAGAATCCCAAATTTTTTTTTCTTCTAAAACAAAAATTCTTTCTTTTTTTTTTTAAATAAATCCAACACTTTTAAAATAATTTTTGTTTTTTCCGAACTTATTTAATTATTGTCTTTTAAATTTTAGTCCCAATTTTTCTCGCCGCTGTTATTTAATTTTCAAATAAACTTTTCAAAAAAAAATTTACAAAATAAAAATCTCTAATTGCAAAAAAAACTTTCAAAAAAAAATTAATTCAAAAAACAAAACCCCAAAAAAAAACAAAAAAAAATGTCCGACCGTCCGGCACAAATTTTTTCTTCGACTCCCCGAAAACCATCAATTTTTTCAAATTTTTCTCATTTCGAAAAAACTATTGTTTCCTCGATCGCGTGATCTCTTGACTTTCGGAATCAAAACATGACCCGCAAGGGCAACAAAGGTGGTTTATTGTTTTCTGTTCCGGAAATCAAGAGACCGCAGCGCTGACGGGAATTTCGAAACCTATCACTATGGCTACCCACCTCCAATTTACCTCCGCGCCTGTCTACTAACTGACATCTGAGATGTGACAAGCCGGCATACAAATAACATCAAGATGGACGCAGACGTAAACAACTAAACAAGGTATTTTTTTAATTTATTTTAATTTAATAATTTTTTTATTTTCTTTTTAGGAAAACATATAAAAAAAATACACGGTGTCACAATGTTTAATTGAAATTTACAATATTTAATAAGAATTAACAAATAATTTCATACCTAAAATTAATTTGTTAAATTTAAACGTTCTCATAGTTCTCAAATAATATTTTATCGAAATTGAATTAAATTCTAATTTAAATATATAATTTGATAAGTTAATCCAAGGTTAGCGATACGTTAATGCACAAATGCAAAAGAAATGCGAGAACTATGAGAATTAAGTAATTATCATAAATACATAGATTTTATTAAATGTGTTAAAATATCATAGTCTTATGCAAATGCATTTATTATATATATGAATGTATTTTTTGTTGTTCACATTCAACTGTGTGAAAAATTATATGGGCGAGAAAAATAAGTTCTTATAAAAGTTCCACATTATTTGGTCGACATAGCACATTCCTTAAATGAATTATTTAGACTTGAAGTATTAGAATGGGATAGTATAAAACAAAATTTAATTTGGAATAAAAATTATTAGTAAACGTGAATTAAAATCGTTCGTATCGTTTTGTCCATCGGTAAAAAATTCTAATATTTAAAGTCAGTATAATCTTCAATATAAAATACTTGTATTTATGATAAAAAATTTATGTATATCGAATGTTAATATTTGGTGAAATGTAATTATCGTGTAAATAATATAATGTTCAGAATTTAAATCATTATAATTTAAATTTTTATAAAATACTTGTATCGTGAATAAATTAAGTATCAGTATTTAAAGATAATAAAAATTCTTATGCACAATAAAATTGTATACAGATTGTAATCAAATTGTCTAAAATTAAATATGAAATAATATGGTTAATATTGTAAAGATGATAGTGATGTTTTAATATTATTATTAAAGGTGAAATTTTGAAATTATTAAAGTTGAACTTTGTGTTTTATTATTGATTAACATTTTGGCGACCGTGACAGGACACCAGTTATATTTCATATAACGGCATTAAACGAAATTAAATATATAAATACATATATTCCTAGAATTGGTGTCTTTAATAATAAAATATAAATTAAATTTCATCCCAAATAAATAATCTATTATAAAATTGGTGTAATTTATTTTGAATTAAAATACCGGAACTTTTACAAACGTTGGTTTTTAAAATATATTAACTAGCAATTATTATTTGTGCTATGAAAATTACATTGTGTCTGAATAGAGAAATATATATTGTGCCTAGTTTAATTGATACTTGATTAGAATTGGTTATAAATTAAAGTAAATCCATTTTGACTTCTTTGAAATTAAATAGTATCTTAACTATTTCTGATTAAATAAAGTTTAAATTTTGCTGAAAATAAAATTACAACAAACTTTATGAACATTTTTTCTTCAAATTTGTATTAATTATTCGTAATAAAATAAAGTTGAAAGTGAACTTTACCTTTGTGTATCTAGAAGTGAACTTTACCTTTGTGTATCTAGTTAAAGTATCAGAAATTAAAACGGTTTTAAATTAAATTTAATTTAATTGTGTGATAAAGTGATATAATCAATACAAAAAATGTCGCTTTCAGCAGAACTAATTGAGGATCAATTGAAAATTGGTCAAAAAATTCAAGAGAAATATAGAAACTTCAAGAAGGATGGATCATCCAGAAAAACAGAAACATACTACAAAGAAAGGTTAGTACGAATTATAGAATTAATTTCTCTTTTAGAAGCCAACCTCAAAAATATTATTGAGAATTTAAAAGAATCTGGTGAAGAAAGTGATTATATAAAGGATTTTAATTGTCATCCTACTCTCAATCGTACCGGACTGTGTAAATATTAATTATTTTCTGAATATTTCTTCATTTCAATTGTTTATTAAATTGTTCAATTTCTATTATTAAAACAAAGAAAGTGTTTGTAGTAATTATATTAACTTGAAATTTTGTGAAATTTTGTTAAATTCTAAATTAAAATTAACAAAAGACATTTGGTAATTTCATCTGGTGATGAAGATGAAGGTTTTCTAACTCCTAGGAACCGATATAAAAAACATAATCTATGTGTAAACAATAATCTAAGTGAAAATCATACCACTTCAAGTTTAGACACAATGGGCCGCAAAGGCAAAAATAGTGCTATTGTTTATGTGCCACTAGAAACAATAATGATCAAGATCTCAATAAATCGTATGTTAATCGATTTGCCCCACTTAGCCAGCAAATCGAAGCTGAGGAAAATATTGTGATTGATAATGACATTACAACAACAAAATCAAAGTCAAGAAAATTACCACCAATAAATATAATCAATCAATCTAACGATTATCTACATAATTTAATGAGTTCTATTAATATTAAAAATTAAAATTAAAAAATACAAGCATAGGAACAAAGATTTTTTGTGACGAGCTTGCAGACTATAATAAATTAATTGTTGAACTACAAAACAAAAAAGAAAAATTTTTCGGTCACGATAATAGCCATAGCAGACCATTAAAAATAGTGCTCTATGGACTACACAATGTTAAAATTGAAGATCTTAGAACAGAATTAACGGATAAAAATATCACCAACTTATGGACCAAGCAACTTATATCTTGTACTTCGAAAGAGGTACAATCAAACTAAATGATTTGAAGCAAAATTGCAAGTCATTGTTCCATACTATAATCCACTGGGATTTCTACAGATCTTCAAATAAAGGTCATACGCGCTGTTATAAATGCCAGACTTTCGGCCATGGCGCAAAATGGTGTCATCTAGACAGCAAATGCAGCATTTGCAGTGGTAACCATAAAACCATTGACTGCCCTGACTACACCAATTTCAAGGCTGGGAAAGACAAAATCGATTCTATTTGTTGCGCAAACTGCAAAGATCCGAATAACCCACATCCAGCAAGTTCCTTCGACTGCCCTATGAGAATTAAGTATATGAAAATTAATGCAGCACTTAAAGAACGCTCCAACTGGGCTCATAACAAAGGACAACGTTCCCAGAACCAATTTCGAATACCTTCAAGGAGTAATCACACATCAGGTATAAGTTGTAATTTATTATATTCCAAAAATGTAAATGATATTGTTAGTAGTAATAAAACAAACTCCTATAATTATGCAAATTTAAATATTAATAACAATAATAATACTAGTACCATATCATATGCAAATATGGTTAAAGGTTATGACGGTATTAAATCAAATCTTTTTTCATCAACTGCATTATTAAATATCTTTAATGAAATGTTAACTAATTTAAATAAATGTAAATCGCGTGAAGAACAATTTGCTACTTTAGCTGAATTAACCATCAATAATTTAATTGCAAATTTTTGGAATGCACAATTTGTAACAGAAGTAAATCTATCGAATATTTTAATTATATTAATGATAATAAAATCCAGATTGGTATAATTACCGAATTATGGCTTAAAAGCAAAAATAATATCAGTGATCCAAATTTTATTGTGTATCATTCTGATCGTAATGATGATATCAGAGCTGGGGGTGTAATGGTAGTTATTCATAAAAATATTAAACATGTTCCTCTAAAACAACTTAAAACTCGTTGTATTGAAACAGTTTCAATTAAATTATTTACAAGTAGTAGTGAAATCGTGGTAATTGGCGCATATTTTCCAGGTGGTAACACCACTCAAATTAAAAAACAAAACTTTATTATGATTTGAACTTAATCAACAGACTGCCCTACAAGTATATCGTTGCTGGTGACTTAAATTGCAGGCATGTTTTTTGGAATTGTTCCAGAAATAATGCGTGGGGAAAAATTTTATTTGACAAATTATCAATCCACAACTATCAGCTATTAGCTCCAACCGAACCTACTTTCTATCCCAACGAGTTGAGAGGATCCCCATCCATACCAGATTTAATCTTATGTAACTGTACAGAATTTATTTCACATCCATCAGTAGACCAAAAATTAAACTCACAACATTTACCAGTAAAGTTTGAAATTCTCACTCGCCCAATAATAAATCCATATTCATATATTTACAATTATAACAAAGCAAACTGGCAGCGTTACCGAAGTAAGATAAGTGCAAATATAAATTTAAAAGAAATAAGTATTGAACATTTTTCGACGATTGATGGTATTAACTCGGGAGTCAATCAAATTAAACACTTCATTAACGAGGGTAAGGATTATGCCGTGCCAAAGTTGATATTAAAAAATTCCCCAGAACCATATGTCATCATTCCTACAGCTCTCAAAGATTTGATTTTGTATAGAAACAATCTTAGACGTGACTGGCAACGGTACCGGTTGCTAAGTATTAAACGAAATTTAAACTATTTAAACAAATTCATATCCAACGAAATAATTAAATTAGTTAATGTTAACTGGTCAAATAAACTTCAATCTTTACATAAATGTAGTAAGCCTTTTTGGAACTCAACAAAAGTATTAAAAAAAAGAAATAAAAATATACCACCTATCAAAATTCATGAATCACACACTATTTTTACCAACACTGAAAAATCAGAAGAGTTTGCATAATACTTTCATAAGCAACACCTAATTACTTCAGATTTTAATGACCAGCATACCAATAGTATAGTCGACAATAGTTTAGCGTCAATAAATCTCACTAACATAGATTTTTATAAGCGAATAACACCACGTGAAATTCACTTCAAAGCTAGCAAAAATAAAAAAGCTCCGGGTCCTGATGGTATTAAAAATATCCTACTTAAAAATTTACCAAAAAAAGCAATTGTATTCCTAACCCACCTCTTTAACGGATGCCTCAAAATAGGATATTTTCCTCTTGAATGGAAAAAAGCTAACATTATAGTTATTCCAAAACAAAAAAATAATGTATCTTGCTTGGAAGGATATAGACCTATCAGCCTATTAAATATCTTAGGTAAAACATTCGAAAAATGCATTAAAACTAGATTGCATTAAAACTCGGTTTGGCACGATGGGCTTGTCCATAAAATTTTTGCATTAAAAGCCCCGACTTAGTTAAAATTGTTCAAAGTTTTCTTGCCGATAGAAAATTTTCTGTCAGTATTAATGGTACACATTCTTCATGGTTTAATATTCCTACAGGTGTACCACAAGGCTCAACATTAAGTCCGTCATTATATAATATCTTCACGTATGATATTTCTATTCCTATTAATGTTGATTTAGGTCTATATGCAGACGACACGGCAATTTTCTCAGCTTCTGAATCTATTTCAAATATCACAATTAATTTAGAGAGAGCTTACACTGAAATAAAAAACTATTTTCATCGCTGGAAAATAAAAATTAATGACGGGAAAACTCAAGCCATGTTTTTCTCACGTAAAAGAAAACCTACTAATCTCCCATCTAGTCCTCTCGCTCTTAATGGCCAATATATCCCTTGGAGTGAATCTGTTAAGTATCTTGGTATTAATTTTGATCGCAAATTAACCTTTAAGTTGCATATTGACCACGTTATTAAAAAATGTGATATGTTGATCAAAACGCTATATAGTATGATTAATCGAAATTCGAAATTATCAATAGAAAACAAAATAATTTTTAAATCAATTTTTCAAAGTATTATGCTCTACGGAGCGCCAGTCTGGGGTGATTGCGCCATGACCCATACAAAAAATTTACAACTTAAGCAGAACAAAATATTAAAAGCAATGTTAAATCTACCATTTATTCTTCCCAACGAAGATACTTCACATCATAACAGGTACAATGACGATCACTGATAAAATTTTATACCATACAAAAAAATTTCATAATAATTTAATCAATTTAAATATAGATGGATAATGAATGATTTAACTTTTTATAATTGGAACATTCGATAATGAATTTTTATGTAATGAATTGAAATATTAAATAATGAATTTTAAATAAAGTTGATTGATATGTTTCATTACAATTATAACATCTGCTATTTAGCTGAATTAGGTTAAGTTTTAATTAATTTTAAGTTTTAGGTTAATAATTTGTTTAAGAAAAAGGTTTTTTGTTTGAAAATTTTTCCTTTATAATAAAATAATATTTATATAATCAAATTTCTTCTGTGGATAAATAGTAGTTAAGACGTAAAGGTATATTTACCTAATCTCTAGATTATAATGATTCAAAATGTATTTTTTTTTTCTTATATTAATATTAATAAAGAATAATAATAATAATAATAATAATAAAGGATTTTTATTTTGAAAATGTGATGAAAATTGCAAAGGCATATAAAACTGGGTTAGAAGATTTATTGCAACAACACGAATTAAATGAATCTAAATATAGGCAAGCTGAGCTAACACGTGCTGCCAAATTAAAGGATGTACAAGCTAGAGTATCAACAGCCACTGCAGAAATGGCAAGATTAGCTGCAGAAATCGAGTCCGAAGTAGTTGAACGCGAGGTGGCTACTACAGAACTTAGCGCTGACTGTCAAATTTCCACCATAAAGGGACAACTAGCAGCAATTTCGTCACTGAATCGGTTACTTCTGGCAATTCAACGGGATCCCAATACATGTCGTTCACGAACATATTGGGAACACCACTTATACACACTCGAACGCTATTGGAAGGATCTTCCAGCAACACACTATCGCATATTAGGATTTCCAAATTACTATGATTATGAAATTGAAATATTTCAAGAATTGGAAGATTTGTATCAATCAGTAGCAATTTCAATCAAAGAATATTTAGCAGTGAATTCATCTGACAGATTGGAATCAGCGCTTCAATTACCAAAAATAACATTGCCAGTTTTTGACGGTAGTTATCTACAATGGAAGCCATTCCAGGATCTATTCACTCAACTTATACATAACCGAGTAATGGCACCTGCGCAAAAATTCTTCTATTTGAGAGCAAATTCGAAGGGTGAACCGTACAATCTTGTAAAGCATTTATTAGCTACGGACGCTAATTATATGACAGCCTGAACACCTTGGTTAAGCGATATGAGAATCCTCGTTTACTAATAACAGCTCAATTAAATCAATTATTATCTCAAATAACAAATATCGATTCTCAAAGAATACAAGGCAGACCTAACATCAATTCAGGAAATGAATTGGACAGGAAATGGCACTCTAGAATATCGAAAAAGAACATGGGTAATATACTACAGCTGCCAGGAAAGAATAAGAAAATTAGGATGCGGCTTTGTGGTGGGACCAAGATTAAAAGACAAAATCATAGGCTGGTATCCCATCAATGAGCGCCTATGTCGCATCCGTTTTCGATCTCAATTCTTTAATATCAGCGTAATATGCGGCCATGCTCCAACTGAAGAATCCTCGGACGCGGGTAAAGACGTTTTCTACGATAAGCTTGCAAAAGCTTATAACGACTGTCCGCTCCATGATATTAAAATCGTCGTAGGAGATTTTAATGCGAAAATTGGGAAGGAGCCAATTTTTGGAAAAACAATTGGTCAGCATAGCGCCCACGATATCACCACCGACAACGGCTTACGCTTGATATCCCTGGCAGCAATGAAAAATATGGTTATAAGCAGTACCAAGTTCATAAGCTCACTTGGCGGTCACCAGATCAAACAACATTGAACCAGATTGATCACTTTGTGATTGATAACCGGCACGCTTCCAGCGTTATGGATGTGGCTACTCGTAGAGGCGCAAACATTGACTTGGACCACTATATAGTTATGGCAAAAGTCCGAGCACGAGTATCCGTCCAACGCAGGCACCGAAATAGCACATCGCCCAAGAGAGATGTCGCAGCGCTAAAATCACAAAGTTGTGCCCGCCAATATGCCGACACAGTATCTCGTATGGTTCAAGAACGCAACGTATGCTCAGAGCTCCCATTAGAAGAACAATGGAAGCAGTACGCTAACATCATCCGAATGGCAGCTGAACAAACCATTGGTTTCACAGCACCACCAGCAAGAAACCAATGGTTCGATGATGAATGTAAGACCATGGTGGAGGCAAAAAACGCAGCGTACCGCAGTTGGTTGAGCAGAAAAACAAGAAGAGCATACGAAAAATACCAGCAGCGAAGGCGTGAACAACACCACTCCGTACGAGTGAAAAAAAGAGCTTATGAAAACGAGCAGTTTTCAGAACTAGAAGGGATGAGGGGCAGAGGCGAGGTCCGAAAATTTTATAACAAAGTGAGGCAGCAGCAGCAATGTTTCAAGCCCAGGACAACGGCCTGTAAGGACATTCAAGGGAACCTTATAACCAACCCTTCAGATATTCTAGAGAGATGGGCTGACCAATTCTCGGAGCTTCTAGGTAGTGAGAGACTAACAGAAACCAACACTACTGAAGTGGAAACAGCCCATATATATCGCCCACTCATTAACCAGAGTGAACCAGCTCCAACTCTGGATGAGGTCCAAAATGCCATCAGGAGTCTTAAAAACAATAAGTCACCTGGACAAGATGGCATCCCTGCTGAACTCTTCAAATTAGCAGGTAATCACTTGGTAGCGTGCATTCACCAAGTCATTGTAAAAATTTGGACCGAAGTAAGAATGCCGTCGGAGTGGAATATGAGCCTAATTTGTCCTATATTCAAGAAAGGCGATAGATTTGATTGCTCCAACTACCGAGGGATCAGCATCTTGAATGTAGCGTACAAAATCCTGTCATCTATCATTTGCTTGCGCATGAAACCATATATGGAGCAGAACATCGGCCTATACCAATGTGGTTTCAGACCTGGTAAATCAACAACAGACCAGGTTTTCACACTGCGTCAAATTCTGGAGAAGTGTAAGGAATTCAATGTAAGCACTCATCATCTCTTCATTGATTTCAAGGCTGCGTATGACTCGGTAGGGAGGGACAAGCTTCTACAGGTCATGATGGAATTCGGCTTCCCTGCAAAACTTGTCAATCTATGCAGGATGACGCTGGCCTGTACGTTATGCGCAGTTCGCGGAGACAACAACACCTCCCGCATTTTTGAAACACACAGAGGCTTCCGGCAAGGTGACGCACTATCTTGTGACTTATTCAACATCGCACTTGAAAAGGTACTGCGTCAATCTGGGATTGAAACAAGCGGCACAATTTACAACAAGTCAACCCAGATCCTTGCGTATGCTGACGACTTAGACATCATCGGGAGAACGCAGAGGAACGTCAGTGAAGCCTTCGCAGCTGTTGAAGAATGTGCAAGGAGTTTAGGTCTGCAAGTAAACGGGACCAAGACTAAATACATGGATGTAACAACACCCTCAGCCACCGTATAGGTCCAAATGTTACCATTGGAGAGTACAACTTTGAGACGGTGAAAGAATTTATATACCTCGGTTGTATGGTGACAGCAGAAGGCAATAACACCAGCCTGGAGATAAAACGAAGAATTATCCTCGCCAATCGCTGCTATTTTGGCCTGAGTAAGCTAATGAGATCAAAATCACTTTCTCGAAAGACCAAGATAACTCTGCATAAGACGCTCATTGTTCCAGTGCTGCTGTATGGGGTAGAGTCGTGGACAATATCCAGCACCGATGAGCAGCTCTTAGAGTCTTTCGAGAGAAAAATTCTTCGCTGTATCTTTGGCCCCGTCAACGTTAATGGGGTTTGGAGAATTCGCTATAATGATGAGCTATGTGAGTTGTATCAGGAGTCTGACCTAGTCAAAAAGTGTCGCATCCAAAGACTACGCTGGCTAGGTCATGTGGTGCGAATGAATGATACAGCTCCAGCCAAAGCTAGCTTTGACTCCAAACCTGAGGGTAGGCGCAGAAGAGGAAGACCAAATCTTCGGTGGAAGGACGGTGTTGAAGCGGACGTGAGGATGCTCAACATTACCGGAAGCTGGAGAGCTGCTGCGCAGGACAGAGTCCTATGGAGAAATTCTCTTTCCTGGGCCTTGGCTCACTAGAGCTGTTGCGCCGTGTAAGTAAGTAAGTATGACATCAGCAAGGAATGCCTTCAAGGAATCAATAATTTGGGCATTGAAACTTCGAGTTGGGGGTTAATTATTTTACACATTCTAGTACAAAAATTGGATAAGGATACCAGAATATGGTACGAACAATCTTTGGCTCTTCCACGAAAACTACAATCATTGGAAGAATTTTTCAAGTTTTTGGAATGCAGGTTCCAAACATTGGAATCTGCTGGCATGAAAGACGAAAGGAAAAAAAATGCAGTGCTAACTTCATTTAATTCCAGCTCATACAAATGTTCGGTCTGTAAATCATCAGATCACAAGATATATAAATGCCCAGAATTTCTAAAACTGAATGCCGAAGATAGAGCAAAGACCAGCAGACAGTATCAATTATGCAATAATTGTTTAAAATATGGGCATCAGTCAAAAACATGCCCATCTAGAGGATGCCTCAAATGCAATGTAAAACACAACACGCTCCTACACCCAACAAAGGCTAGTTATCAATCAAGTGCACGAGAATCAACCGCAAATTCAACAAGTGTACAAAGTAACAAGAAAGCCACAGTAATGAGAGCATCTGGTTGTGAAACAAATACAAATACTCAGATTTTATTAGCAACAGCAGTCATAAATATCAGTACATCGTCAGGAAAATTAGTACCATGTGGAGCTCTACTAGATACTGGCTCTCAATTACATTTTATTTCAACTCGACTGGCTCAGGAACTAGGAGTTCAACGTCGAAGAGTCAATACGCCAATCAATGGTATAGGCACAGCGTTAACAATGGCAAAATATATAACTAACATCACAATATCGTCAAGAGTAACTTCCTATAAAACAGAATGTGAGGCACTAGTATTGAATAAAATCAGCGACTATCAACCTGGCGAATCTATTAATATATCTGGTTGGAATTTGCCTAACGGTATAAAACTGGCTGATCCTAATTTCTTCAAATCACAAACGAATTGATCTATTACTTGGTGCAGATCTCTCTTTTGAAATATTGGAAAAGGAACGCACAAAACTAACAAAAGGTTTCCCAATATTGCAAAATACAAAATTTGGTTGGATCGTAGCTGGAAAGTTTGAACAACGTCACGCCAACATCAAACATACTTGCCACGTTGTTTCAAGATCCCAACCGTCAATTGCCCAGCTAGAAAATCAGGTAAGAAGATTCTGGGAGGCTGAACATTTCGATACTCGACCCAAGCAAATGAGTAAGGAAGAGTTTATGTGTGAGCAGCATTTGTCAGAAAATGTATCAAGAACCGAGAATGGGACATTTGTAGTACGTTTACCATTTAAAGAGAAGCCTTCAAAAACCTTGAGGCAAAATTGGCAAAAAGTGAAATTTATAAAAAAGATTACACAGAATTTATTACCGAATACGAACAACTGGATCATATGGAACGACTTGACAATTTAAATAATTTACGTAACAGCTATTACCTGCCACATCATGGTGTTTGCAAACCTGATAGTACAACAACTAAACTCAGAGTCTTCTTTGACGCGTAGACGACTTCTGGAGTATCAAAGACGACTGCGAAGACGACTTCTGGAGTATCATTAAATCAAATATTAATGGTCGGTCCAACATTCCAGTTAGATCTATTTTCAATAGTTCTTCGATTTTCAATAGTTCAAAATGTACCGCCAAATATTGGTGGCTGAAGAAGATAGAAGGTTTCATCTAATCTTATGGAGAGCAAATCAAAGGGCTCAAATACATACGTATCAGCTTAAGACAGTTACCTACGGCATATCTGCTGCACCGTTCTTAGCAACACGATGCATCGTAGAATTAGCAAGAATAAATAATTCAACCTATCCAGAAGCTGCTGAAATTTTAGCCCGTGATATGTATGTAGATGATTGTTTATCCGGCGCTGACACGGAGAGTGAAGCTAGAACCCGCCTACAACAATTAATAAAATTATTGAAGTCAGGTAATTTTGAACTTCGCAAATTCTGTACTAACAAATTAGAAATTCTCAGAGACATACCAGAAGAGCATCGCGAAAAGGTTTTTACCTTTGAAAAAAAGGATGCTATTAACACATTAGGACTTATTTGGTTGCCTCGCGAAGATGCTCTTTCTACTGGTACAAAATTTAATTTTGTACCAGTAGAAAGAAAGCAAATAACAAAAAGAACCATCGTATCAGATATTGCAAGAATATTTGATCCTCTCGGTCTCATTGGACCAACAGTCGTATTGGGCAAACTATTCCTACAAAAGCTGTGGAAAAGAAAACTGGACTGGGATGTTCCAGTACCTACAGAAATGCAAACACTATGGAAAAGACTCATGAACCAATTCAACGATTTAAAAATATGCTCTATTAAAAGGTGCATACTTCTTCCTTCACCAACATCAATCGAGCTGAATGCATTTTCTGACAGCAGTGAAAGAGCCTATGGAACGTGCTGTTATTTACGATCAACAAACGCATTTGGTCAAGTGAACGTTAGTCTCATTTGTTCAAAATCACGCATTACTCCGTTGATTTTTACCACCATTGCAAAACTGGAATTGTGTTGAGCGTTACTCATGGCCGAACTTGTAGAACGCCTTCTTCAAATATTAACTATAAAAATAAAGTCTGTGATCTACTACACTGATTCAACCACTGTTCTTGCATGGCTGAACTCACCATCGTAAACATGGAACACATATGTGGCTAACCGAGTAGCACGTATACAAGAACTAACAAGAATACAATATTGGCGCCACAAGGTGCAAACAATCCTGCAGATCTACTTTCAAGAGGCTCATTTATAAGCAATCTTGCTCATTCATCCGCTTGGTTTGAGGGGCCGGAATTTTGTAAGAGAATTAGTGACATTTATCTCTGATAAGTATGAAATTCCGATCGAAATTCCAGAGCGGAGGGCGCAGAAATCAGTGCTTACAGCATCTGCACGGATTCCAAGTCTAAGTTTTATTGACATAAATTCAAAAATTCCTTTAAATACAGTCAAAAACTAACATCTTATATTTTTAGGTTCTACAACAACTGCAGATCACCAAAGGAATTGCGTTCTACTGGTAATTTGGCAGTTTCTGAATTGGAA
Source organism: Empis stercorea (assembly GCA_949752835.1). NCBI lineage: Eukaryota > Metazoa > Arthropoda > Insecta > Diptera > Empididae > Empis > Empis stercorea. Next base: position 62,048,955 of record OX457085.1, read on the forward strand.
GCTGGCACATTGGGGTTGGTCAAGAGTGTTCAACAGAGTGCCTTCGCTCAACAGTTGAAAGGTTTGTCGTCTCACGAAGAAGTCGACAAGAGGGATCCATATGCATCATTAAGTCTGTTTTTAGATAAATCAAATAGTATCATTAGGGTAGGGGGACGATTACGTAACTGCATGCTTCCGATGAATTCCAAGCACCAGATATTGTTGCCAAAGGGTCATACGCTGTCAAAACTAATATTAATTCACATGCATGTCAAACATATGCATGCAGCACCAAATGCATTAGTAGCTATTTCCCGTCAGAAATACTGGATTGTAGATGTCAAACGAATGGCCACAAATGTTGTACATAATTGTGTGAGGTGTTTCAAGGTGAAACCGCGAATGATACAACAACTTATGGGTCAACTACCACGTGACAGATTTTGCCCATCACGACCCTTTCACACAACGGGAATTGATTTCTACGGACCAGTATACGTGCATAACAAAATTCGAGGAAAACCTCCAACCAAGGCATATATATCAGTGTTTGTTTGTTTTAGCACAAAGGCAGTTCACCTAGAATTGGTGAGTGATTTATCATCTCAAGCATTCTTGAATGCATTGAAGAGGTTCGTGGCACGCCGTGGCCTATGTGCAACAATATATTGTGACAATGGGACCAATTTCGTCGGAGGTAAAAGGGAACTGCAAGAATTAGCCACCCTAATTCAATCACAACAATTACGAAAAGAAATTTCAAGATTCTGCCAAGAAGAACAAATACAGTGGCAACACATTCCACCACGTGCTCCACACTTTGGTGGCCTGTGGGAGGCAGCAGTAAAGGCAGCTAAACATCACTTGATTCGCTATACTGGTTTATCCCATTTGACTTCTGAAGAATTACAAACTGTGATTACTCAAATCGAGGCCATATTAAACTCAAGACCCATTACACCTATGTCTGCCGATAACAACGACTTAGAAGCATTAACACCAGGACACTTTCTTATTGGTGCGCCGTTAACTTCCCTGCCAGAACCCAATATAACAGATACAAATTTAAGCCGTTTAGATAAATTTAGGCAATTACAAAATATACATCAGAATTGTTTAAATAAAAAAATAAATGACAATAGACATAGACATGTGGAGACGTGTGCGCTTATTCTCAGAGTCGGTCCGTATTTGATGCACAATAAATATTTCGTTTCGTACCGACTCTAAAATGGTATTCCCAGAGACATACGAAACGACAAATTTATTGCCAACGTGAAAACAGAAAAATAAAATTCCCAATAGATGGCTTTGGGAAAAAAGTCGTTTTTATGTTGGTAACACCAGTTATTTTGACAATCAAAATACAATGTTTACAGTTTATCGGCTAAATATTGAGTTATAAAAAAATTCAATTGCACGGGAATTTTTAACAAATCGCCAAAAAAGATGAGAAATAAAAAAAAAAGATACGGTTGAAGCAATTGTTGAAAAAACGGAACAAGTTGTTGTCTAATAAGAGTTTTATTTTTTCTTAAATTATCATTCCATATAAAAAATGACTTACATTTCCATTCATGTTTTTAACTCTCTTATTGGAATAAAAATAATATATACATTTATAAACTAAAATAAATAATTAGGGTTTTATTTATCATTTTGGATCATTCCAATCTTTATTTCCACAATAATTTAGTACTAATATATTTCCGCAATTATTCTTACAATAATTGTGGAAATATTTATTGTATTATGGTACAAAAAACAGATTTTACTTTAGGATTTTCTAATTTCGTAAGCAAAATTGCCTACGACAAATTTTTTACTTTTTGACATTTCAAAGCGTTTCGTAACAACTCAAAGAATACTACTTTTTTTAATTTTGTGTCGTAGTTAACGCCATCTTTCGTTAAATACAACTCTCGTAATACCATTTTCTCTAAGAGCTCTCCCTAATACAGGACGTACGGCGTATGCACAATAAAATTGTATACAGATTGTAATCAAATTCTCTAAAATGAAATATGAAATAATATGGTTAATATTGTAAAGATGATAGTGATGTGTTAATATTATTATTAAAGGTGAAATTTTGAAATTATTAAAGTTGAACTTTGTGTTTTATTATTGATTAACAATATCTAAATGTAATTTCATTTAAAAATTAAATTATTTCTATTTTTTACATTTTAATTACATTTAAAAATTAATATATGAATGTTTTAATAGAAATAATAGTACAATAAAATAGTACAAATAAATTAAATGTAAAATTATATTTATTTTAATTTTCAATAAATAATTTTCAATTGAACACTTATTAGTTTTGAAAATTGCAAAAAAATAATTAAAAATAACTTTAATAAAAAAATATTTTTTATGTAATTTTTGAAGTAAATTTAGTTAAAGGGCTGAAATTTTATCTGTGAATACAAAAAATAAAGACAGCAACCATTTTCGGTAGAATATAATCTTTTTATATTTAAAAAAATAAAAAAAATATATAATTAAAACAGATACCAATTTTCTAAGATTTAAATTATATTTCTTTTCAAATTTTTTGAATTTTAAGACTAATGGTGCAGTCCTCCCCATTTATAGCTATTTTTCATTATTAATGCATAGACATACTTTTTTTTAAAAAAATTAAAAAAAAAATTAAAATATGTAAGTATAGTTAAAAAATAATATTTTTTCGATGAACTCGTCATTCGATGAATTGATCATTCGATGAACTTGTTTTCGATGAACTCGTATTCGATGAACTCGTTTTCGGTTAACTCGACGGGAATCATTTTATCGGTAAGATAAAGAATCTGGGTAATCATGACAATTTATCGGTAAGATAGTCATGATGAGTATTGGCTATGACTATATAGGTATACGTTTAGTATAATATAATTTTTTTTATATGCGAAATTTTTGGAGGCACAGAGCATAGATTAAAAATGTTAACACATTCATTATAGTGGTCTGGATGAAATGGCTAAAATTTGGTAAACACATTCATTATAGTGGTCTGGATGAAATGACGAATAGCCATATTTTCATCTGGGATTTTCTCTAGCACACTTGGATGGATTGGGCTAAAATTTGGTAAACACATTCATTATAGTGGTCTATAGTTAATCATGCTAGTGCTCCTCAATTAGCTCTAATTTTTAAGATGGTTATATAATGAAAAAGTGATTTCTGATATTTTGTGGGAAATAATTCTATAGGGCTAACAGTTTCAGGGGCATATCCTACCTCTTGGGTGATGTGGAAACGGATTTTTTACGGCAACCGAACATTTTTTAGGGCGGCATTTTTGAAAAGCGCACGGGGCGCAAAAAGGGTTAGCGCCGGCCCTGGTCATGGCTCGCTTTCAGTCATAAGACCAACAAGGGATATAAAAATATTTCTGGTATTAAACCAAAATCTACCACACTCAGTAAAAAATGAACATAAACTAAATTTATTATGATGAATTAAAAATCGAGTTAATATTTAAACAAAATATTGTTTCCCATGAGATAAAAATTTAAAGAAATAACCAAACTAATCGCCTAAAATATAATTTCAAATCAGTGAACTTCCATTACATACAAAATTTAATAATTTAATTCAAATACTTATTTTCATTTGGTTTCAATAAAGCAAAGGATAGTTATTATTATTTATTTTTTGTTTTATCTCAGTTTTTATTTTGTATTTTTGTTTTATTAAATTCAGTGACAACATAGAAAAGAAATTGAAAATAAGGTAAACATTTATAAGCAAAAATTAAAATTTCTTAGGAATTGTTTAAATAAACAAATAAATGACAATAGACATAGACATGTGGAGACGTGTGGGCTTATTCTCAGAGTCGTGTCGTATTTGATGCCCAATAAATATTTCGTTTCGTACCGACTCTAAAATGGTTGTGACACCGTGTAATTTTTTTCAATATATAAATTCCTAAAAAAATATAAAAATTAATCAAAATAAAATAATTGAAAGAATTACCTTTTATTTGTGTACATATCGTCCATCTTTATGTTAGTTGTATGCCGGCTTGTCACATCTCAGATGTCAGTTAGTAGACAGGTGCGGAGGTAAATTGGAGGTGGGTAGCCATGTTAGTAGTAAGACGAAATTCCCGTCAACGCTGCGGTCTCTTGATTTTCGGAACAGAAAACAATAGACAACCTTTGTTGCCCTTGTGGGCCATGTTTTGATTCTGAAAGTCAAGAGATCGCGTGATCGAGGAAACAATAGTTTTTCGAAATGAAAAAAAATTTTAAAAATTGATTGTTTCGGGGAGTCGAGGAAAAATTTTGATGGCGGTCGGACGTACAAATTTGTTTTTTTTTATTTGAATTTTGTTTTTTTTGAAAAAAAAATTTTTGAATTTTTGTTTTTTTGTTGTTTTAAAAATATTGGTGCTATTTATTAGAAGCTTTATTATGAAAAAATTAATTAAAAGACTTAATTTTTTTTTATTTAAAAAAAAAAAACCCCTTGATTATTATATAAATTTTTATAATAATCAAGGGGTTTCTTTTTTTTTTTTTAAATAAAAAAAAAATTAAGTCTTTTAATTAATTTTTTCATAATAAAGCTTCTAATAAATAGCACCAATATTTTTAAAACAAAAAAAAACAAAAATTGCCATTGTAGCAAGATGATAATTTTTTCAGTGGGTTTAAATTTTAAATTTTTGTGCAATTCAGTGGGTTTAAATTTTAAATTTTTGTGCCATTTTTGTGATAATTATTGGCTGATATTTAAGAAAATTTAAAGAAAATATTATTAGTGCCAAAAATAAGAAAAAGATTAACATAAAAAGAAGAACAGAAAAAAAACCCCCAAAAAAATTGTCAGTTGCCAGCTTTAAAAAGAGAAAGAAAAAGAAACAATTAGCAGCACACCAGAAGTACTTCGATCCAGAATTTTACGTCGAGGCAGAGCAGCGGTGGCAGCGTTTTTTTTTATTTCTGTTGTTTTTGGTGTTAAAATTTTTTTTTGTGTAATTTTTTTGTGTAGGCACAGGTAGCTGGTTCCCGTCCTGGCATACCGGAGCAGGAAGCAGGTATTACCAGGTACTGTAAATTTTGTTATTTAATTAATTTATATTGTGGTGTACGATTAAAATTATTTATTTTAGTTGCTTTTGCTCGGTTTTTTTTTGTGTTAACTTATTATTAAAACTTTTTTTGTAGTAAAGTAAAAATTTTTTTTTGTAACGTAAAATTGTAAAAATATTTTTTTTGTGTTATTTATTGCTTCTTTAAAATTAATAGTATTCCGAGAGTTAGAAATAAATTTGAAAATATAGTAATTAATATTCAATTATTAGGTACACCACATACATATATATATATATATCTATCAAAAATTTTTTTTCATATAATTATAGTTTTTTTTAAGTAAAACCAAAAACATTAAAGTAAAACCAAAAACATCAGCTTGTTATATAAAAAAAAAAATTTAATCGTTTTATTTATTATAATTTCATTGGAATTTTATTTCTTTTTTTTTGAAAATTCCAAAATTTTTTATTTTATTGTAGTGTGTTGGCACTGCTGGGTTGTTACTGCTGGGTTGTTTTTTTATATTTTTTTTTTGTTGAATTTTTTTTAGAATGGCTGGCTGAGTTTATAATAAATCCCCAGGATGGATCGCCTTAGGTTTCTTGTCCTTTCTCTCCTAATTCCTTAAGCGATGGTGCTTCACTCTAAAGATTTTTTTTTGTGAAAATTTTTATTAGTGAAAGCATCATCGTAATGTAGTATGTAGTATAATGTAGTTGCCGTTTGGATCACTGGTTGACTCACGCCCCACAGACTGAGCAAAGCTGGCAAAATTCAGGAGGAAATCCCAGTGGTCCAAGGAGTTCTAGTATTATAAAATTTGGTCTAGCGTTTTTTTTTGTGATGCGCTGTTGGTCACCCTAGACCTGGCGCCCACTTCACTAGAACTCCGAAGTTACCTCCTCCGACTTACCTTATAGCTAACAGGTGGTAATTTTTTTTTTGGAAAATTATCATCTTGCTACAATTGGCGCCCAAATTTGGGACATGAAGATGCACCAATTGTTTTACAATTGGTGTCCAAAATTTGTGGCTTATTCAAATTTTTTTTTCGAAATCTCCATCTGAGGTTGCTTAAGTCGGATGGAGGAGCGATCAATACTGCAACGTCTTCCCCTTCCGTGGGTGGTATTCTTCCTTCCTATGGGGAACATCGGAGGTTGTTCCAATTTAGTTTTTGTGCTGGTAGTTAGATAAGGGTTTTGGTTGTCCATTACCTGTCCTACCAGTGTCCTTTGTTTATTTATTTTGGGGGGTTAGAACTACGATAACGTGGTTGTCGCATCCTCCCCAAAGATTCCCACCGCTAGTGAGACACCCGCTTTTAGTAGTCTAAAAGGGGGTCCTAGCATGTTTGTGTTTTTGTGTTCAACGTAGGTTGAACTTTGTGTGAATTGGGACGGCCAAAGATTTTTTTTTGTAGTGTTGGGGGAATATTGCTCAGTGAAGTTTCCCTTCTCCCTAACCCTATTCCTACCCTAACCCTTTCCCTTCCCTGTCCATCAGAAAAAGAAGTCCAGAGAGCATCCATTCTGGGGAGTGTTCTAAATTAACATTAAAAATAAAGATATTTTGCAAATTTTGGATTTGTTTTTTTTCTCTTCGTTTTTTTTTTTGTTTTTGTTGAAAAAATTTTTTGTTCCCTATTGGTTCCTCGATCAAGCGAACGCTGGCGGGGAGATAAATTTTGAAAACAATATATCTCTAGAAATTAAAAATAAAATTTAGTAGTTGGGTTTAGTTTTTTTTCCTCTTATTCATTTATACAATAGTTGTTAGTATTAGTTTAGTTTTTTTTGTAATATTATTTATATTAGGTGTAGTTTTTTTTTCTCCTTCATTTACAATTATTGTTATTTATTAAATTTTTTTTTTTGTAGTCGTATTTAGTATTAGTCTTTTTTTCAATTAGGTTATTATGTATTTACACTATTTATAATTATTAGAGTTTTTTTTTTTTAGATTATTTATATTAGGTGTAGGGTTATTATTATTTATTTTTACAATCATTGGTATTTACTTATATTATTTTTTTTGTTGAAAGTAGTTAGTAAATTTACAATTAATGTTATTTATTTTTCAGTAATTATAATAAATAGTTATAAAATTATTTTATTATTTACATTGATTGTTATTTATTAATTCATTTATTTTGTAGTAACTAGTAGTAGTAATTACAATATTTGTTAAATTAATTTATAAAGAAACAAATTAAAAAAAAAAAATTTATCACGGTTAAGCTGCTGGTAGGTACAAGCCATAATTTGTGTGCTGGTGGTATTCTACAAATAGAAAATTTTTATTATAGTCTTGGCGAAAGATTAATTTTTATACCTCAACCAAATATGGATCCAGCCAGGTTAGATCCCGATGAAATTCAATATGAATTAGAGCTGCGTGGTTTGTTAGGGTCGTCGGGCAACGCCCAGAGTAAGTACGCTCAATTGTGCACCGCCTTAGAGCGCGAGCAAGTAACGTATGGGTCGTCGTCCACCAGAATCTAATATTCCAGATCCTGCCGCTGAACTCGCTCTTTGCGAAAACAAAGCCGCTGTCTGTCACTCGCTGGTCAGTGATGGTATTCGAGAAACGGATGAAGATCTGTTGCTCCGCGCAGCAACAAAAATTCAGCACGTTAAAAATAGATTATTTCGATTAAAGTCGGCTCGTAAGGATTACTCGGCATCGGTGCGGCGAATTAAAAATGAACTCAATTCGGAGCTAACTCGAATTGCAGAGCAACAGTTCATTACCGCACAGATGCTTGGCTCTGACCATTTGTATTCTGAGGATGGAAGGTTGACGGTAATCTACGAAGGGGAGGGAGCTATAGGGTGGTTGACGGTAATCGACGAACGGGAGGGAGCTTGACCAATTTCCGCTGCCGCCTGTGGGCGCCGTTGCCAATCAGCCTGGTTATAAGGGGTGTTGCCGAAACAGCCGCTTATTCCAGCTCCGACAATATTTGCCGACCACCCCTCTTCTGATCCTGGTGCGACGTTGATGACCTCTCGAAAGGGAGTTAGTCAGCGGAGCTCCTCGAACAATTCACCGCATTCTGACCCCACTTCGATACAGGGGTTATCAACTCGGTTGTCCACAGGCACCGTTCACAAAACTGGTTCGTCTGGAAGAAGAGGAAAACGGTTTAACATCAATCGAAACGTCAAAGCGTCCACTTACCTCATGATAAATCTGTGATAGCCTCTGCAACCCAGTTCGATCACACGCAAATTGCCGCTATGTCCAGTCTGCTCGAAGAACAGCGGCAACAAATCGCCGAACTCCTAGCGCTGGTAGCTCGACAACATCTTTCGGAACCAGCTGCAGCGCCCCGGTTTGTTGCTCCTGTTCGTAGCTACCCACCGTCTGTAATGCCAACACTGAGCGGGGGGAGGCCAGTGAGGGAACCATCAAATGTCGCTCCTTTTCAACTCAGCGATACCGACGATGAGCCTGACGACCGCCTCCTTGAACATTTTAGGCGGCGTAATCCAGTTTCTAACGGGCGGGTTCGATTTGATAGGTCGGGCAAAGCTCTGTCGCTAGCGGAGTTCATCTTCCGAATTGAAACTTTGGCCAAGGGAGATGGATATCCGTTGGAAGGTTTGGTGTTGTCGATCAATCAACTCCTTCAGGGCCGTGTCGAGACCTGGTACTGGCAATATATTCGGAGGCATTCGAACACGTCATGGTCCAACATGAAAACGGCCATGAAAATTGAGTTCGATGATGGGGAAGATGATGGTGATGTCAAACGGTTGATGGAAGCCAGGAAGCAACGTTCTCGGGAAAAATTTTCTGACTTCCGAATGGACATGGAGGGACTTCGTCTTCGTCTGATGCAAGAAATTCCCGACGATGACTTTCTGAACAGACTCTTATATAACCTATACCCGGGTTACAAGAAAGCTCTGATTATGGAGAATATTGTAACCCTTAATCAGTTGGATAGAGTTTGTAAGAGACTCGAAAGGAAGTGGCGGGAAATTGGTGAGTCAGCCGAGGACCAAGTTCGTCCCCGTAGAATGTATGTCCATGAGTTGGAGGAGAACGTTGACTCAAATTACATACTTACAAATCCGGCGCTCCAAAAGTCCAATCTGCCAGAACCGCCAAGTCCGTCCGTTCCATATAAAGAAGTCCTGTCCGTCCAAGATAATAAATTTCATCCGGGAGTTCCGTCCGCCACAGTCGTACCTGCCGACAAAAATACATATGTTATTTGTTTTAATTGTGATGATTTGTGACATCTATTTCGAGATTGTCCCCATCCATTAAAAGTATATATTTCGAGATTGTCCCCATCCAAAACGTTAATAAGTGTCCGAGGTGTCATCCCGGCAATCTTCAGGGAAACTACAAAGCGGGTTTGGGAAACTGGAGGCAACCAAGTTACCGCCCTCGTCCGAATACTCCAGCGTAGAGTCCGGTGATAGGTATAAGTTAGGTGTAGCTTCTAAGAATCCTCCATTAAGTAGTAAATGCGAATTAGGTTTAGTTAAAAATAGAAATAATAGTAGATCCAAAAAACATTTCAGTAAGAGGGAGCAAATCCGGAAAACGTTGAAAGCTACGTACCTCAGGCCGGATGGAGACAATCGTCGTTTCATGAAGATACAAATAGCAAATAAAAACCATTTTGCGTTGTTGGACAGTGGGGCCAATATTAGTTGTTTGGGGAAAGATGGGGAAAATTTGTTGCGGGAGTTGGACATATCGTACACTCCGATCACGTCCAGCATGAATACGGCCGATGGTAACCCTCAAGGTGTCATCGGTTACGTATTCCTGAACACTATTTACAATGGCGTGACAAAAACCATCAATGGCGTGACAAAAACCATTTTTTCTGATCCCCTCCATTCAACGGTCCGTGATTTTGGTTATGGATTTTTGGGACGCTTTTAATGCGATTCCGTTTAAAAATCTAGAAATATCTGAATTAACTAATGATGATAAAAAAATGCAGTTGAATATTGACCAACAACAAAGGCTTCACGAAGTGATCGATTCGTTTCCGTCGTTTAGTAGATCTGGTTTTGGGAAAACTACGATTCTTAAACACGAAATCGACGTTGGAGATGCGAAAACTCAGGTTGTCCGTCCGTATCCATTATCTCTGCCTATGCAAAAATTGTTAGATGTAGAACTAGATAAAATGTTAGAGCAGGATATAATTGAGAGTCGAAGTACATGGGCATCGCCCTTGGCGTTGGTGAAAAAAACAAACGGCACCCTAAGGTTGTGTCTCGGCGATCTTAAAATGGCGTTTTGGCAGGTTGAACTGGAGGAGAAATCCAGAGACAAAACCGCATTCATCGTCCCCGGTCGTGGGTTGTACCATTTCAAAAGAATGCCTTTCGGTTTGTGCAACTCCCCGAAAACACTTTGCAAGCTTATGGATAAAGTTATCCCTTACGAGCTTCATGAGGATGTCTTTGTTTACCTTGATGATCTTGTGATCCTCTCGGCAGACTTTTCACCCACATGGAGCTCTTGAGTAAAGTAGCAGGGTCTTTGAGTGAAGCTGGAATAACCATAAACATTGAGAACGGGCGATTTTGCCAGACCGAAACCAAATATTTAGCATTCCCGTACTCGTAAATCCCGATTTTAATCGTCGGTTCTCCGTACAATGTGATGCGTCGAAGACCGGTGTCGGAGGTGTTCTATTCCAAACAGATGAAGCGGGCATGAACATCCCATAGCGTTCATGTCCCAGAAACTAAATTCCGCTCAAAAAATTATAGCGTGACGGAATTAGAATGCCTCGCAGCGGTACTTAGCATAAAAAAATTCCGACCTTACATTGAGGGGACAGAATTTACTGTGATTACCGACCATGCCAGCCTAAAGTGGTTGATGAACCAAAAGGATTTGGCTGGTTGGAGTTTGAAACTTCAGGGTTTTGATTTCAAAATTTAACACCGGAAGGGCAGCGACAATGTTGTGGCGGATGCGTTATCTCGTGGAGAAATCGATGAAATGACCGTCCAATTGAAAGAAATCAATATTGTCGACGCCAAGGATCCGGCATTTTAGGACCCTGAATATCAACGCCACGTGAACATTTTCGCCAATAATCATGGTAAATTCACAGACATTAAAATCCTTGATGGGGTCATTTTCAAACGGCAACATTTTCGAGGACATCAACTTACCGATGTTTTCGTTTGGAAATTGTGGGTGCCTCCTGCGTTAAGAGCCGGCGTGATCCAACACTTGCATGATGATCCTATGTCAGCACACTCGGTGGTGGACAAAACTGTAGAAAAAATTCAAGGAATGTATTTTTGGCCAAGAATGCGAAATGAAATCAAAACCTACATTTCTATGTGCGAGGCTTGTAAAGAAGCGAAAGCGCCTAATACCTATTTAAGACCACCTCTAGTTGTCCAAAGTCCTCCGGTCCGTCCGTGGCAATATATTAATATTGATCTTCTTGGTCCATATCCTAGATCTAAAAAAGGAAATACCTGTATATTAATAGTTCTTGACCAAATCTCGAAATTTGTTTTGCTCAAAGTCTTGCGTCAGCAACAACAGGTCCGATCATTAAATTCCTGGAATCCGAAGTTTTCCATCTTTTCGGCATTCCAGAAGTGTTGTTGTCTGACAACGGGGTACAATTGTGGTAGAAGATTGCGACACTTTGAAACAGTACGTTGTCCACTCCAAGGATTTAAAAACCTGAGAAAAAAAAACTAAGATTCTATTGCTCACAAAAAAAATACAGTATTGATTTGAAAAATATGAATTATGGCCCGGCCAGCATAAAAGTAGAGCATGAGATAGTCAGGGTGTGGGACAGCCCCACGTTGACGAAAGAAAAAAAAAATTTTACCACCTGTGATATTTTCCGATAACTGTTATTTGGTTAGTGTTCGTTAGATTTTTTTTATTTACAATTATTTGTTATTAATTTAGTATTATTCAGTTAAAATTTTTGTAATTTATAATATTATTTCGGTTAGTTTAATTTGTGTTATTTATTATTATTTATTAGTGAATAGTTATTTACACTTAGATGTTAAGGGTAGTAATAGTCTTAGTATTAGTTAATTTACACTTAAATGTAGTTAGTATTAGTTAGTATAGTTAATTTTTTTGTATGTATTATTATTTGTTGGTAAGTAGTTATTATTTGTTGGGTATAAACATAAGTAATTAGGGTTAGTTCTTGTTATTTATTATTATTATCGTAGTATTGGCATTTAAGATAAGATAACCATAATGATTTAGGTAATTAGATTAAGTAGTATTATTTATACATTAGTTATTTATAGTTGGTTATTATTATTTATTGTTAGTTAAATTTATTATTATTAGTTAGTTTTAAGGATAGTTAATTTTTTAGGGGTGATTATATTTAATTAGTTATTTATTAGTTAAAATTTTTTTTTATTTGCATGAGTATTTATTAGGTAATTTTATAATTAGTATAGATTATTTATTATTTAGATTAATTATAGTTAGTATTTGTTATTGATTGAAGTTATTTAGGTGTTATTTATTTAGGCTAAATATTATTATTGTTATTTAGAGTTAAGTTAGTTAATTTATTAGACATCTGGCAGGTGACAACTCGGTGTTTTCAAGGCCTATCTGGAACGCTAAGCTCCAGATAGGTCTGTTTTGTGACACCGTGTAAAATTATTCTGTATTCTTTATTGTCTAGAAATAAAAATATTATTAAAAATTACAAGCGAAAAGAAAATACCTTTATCATGCGTCCATCTTAATTTATATTTAATTATTTATGCCGGCTTGTCACTTGTCACAATCCAGATTCCAGATGGCTGAATTGGAAATGGTGTTAGGTTGGTAGCCATGTCATAGAAATTCCGTTGGCGCTGCGGTCTCTTGATTTTCGGAACAGAAAACAATTAACAACCTTTGTTGCCCTTGTGGGTCATGTTTTGATTCCCAAAGTCAAGAGATCACGCGATCGAGGAAACAATAGAGTTTCGAATTGAGAAATTTGAAAATTTGATTGTTTTCGGGGAGTCGAAAAAAATTTTGGTTTTCCGGACGGTCGGGCATGAACCGAATGTCCATGAGTTCAAAAATTACTCAAAGCAATCAATCGTGCAAACCCAATTTGAAGATATAATCAAAAATTAAAATTTCATTATGAAAAATCGCCCCAAAATACAAAATGAAAAATCGCCCCGAGAGGAATGCAAAATGACCCCAAATTAAATGCAAAATCACTCCAAAATATTTTGTTGCCATTTTTCCCAAAAAAAAACTACAAATTTAATTCAACAAAAACAAAACAATCTATATTCGATTATAATTTATAATTAGGTATATAATTTATACCTAAATTACACATTAAGGTGAATTAAAGTGCGGTCCACGAGAGCTCTACCGCGCCGTCCTGCAGTTCGAAGCACCGCGCTGGCCCGGGGCAGCGCGGGACATCGCGCCCGAAATGCGCGCACCGGGAGGCCCGTGACGACGCGGCGAGGTCCAGCGAAAATGTTATATTGTAACTACATTTTCAAAATATTCTATAATATGAATAATAAGCAGTGGCTTCTTAAAGCATATCCTATATTGGAACAATTTTAAATGTACCGTCAAACATCGACAATGTTGATGTGGAATTTTTTCATTTACTTTTTCAATCAACAATATGTATTCATGTTTGTTTATGTTTCTTGCAGCTTCTTGTTCACTGTTAAAAAATGGAAAAAAATAAGGTGGCTCCTAGAACTATCGGCCCAAATTGCTCCAAAATGAAAATGAAAAATCGCCCCAAAATTTGGGGTTATTTTTCATTTTAAAATTGCCTTAAAAAATGCAATTGCGCCCCTATAAATGGGGTGATTTTTCATTATCAATATCGCCCCAATTTGTATTGAAATTAATATTTGGTTTGGGGAGATTTTTCCGGGAGCCAAAATAATAATTTTCATAAGTTTTTCTAAATAACATTTTGTAAAGTAAAGTAATAATTTTGATAAGTTTTTCTTAAATAATATTTGTAGAGTAAAGTTGTAATTTTTTGGTGTAAAATCGTTTTTTTTAAAGAATAATTGTTTGTAATAAATTAGTTAATTGACAATTTGTGGTTTTATTTATGAGTGCTTGATTCTTGATAAATTATATACCTTATTAACATTTGTACTAGCTTCGCCAGTCGATACGCCAGTCGCCAGACGATTTGATAGTCGATTCGATTGAGATTATTTTTGGTATGATGGTACTCGCTTCGCTTTTATGCGACTGTCAATTGAGAAACACGGCAGGACCCGTATATTTTTTTTCTGTATTGGCAACAAGGTCATTTTTCCATAATTTTGAAATTTATTTAACAGTTTGTCTATTTATTCGCATTTTAATTGTGACTTTTATGAATCAACATGCTGTAAGCGCAATAGAGAAAAAATTTACTGCTAAAGATGTATTAAATCAAGCAAAAGAATTACAAGGAGGTGATTATTCAAAGAGTTCACTTAAGTCTTGTAAATGACTCAGCATATGAATCATTTGAAAAAAATAAAAATACTTAAAAAAAAAGATAAAGCCGATGTCACAATTAATTCAGATAATGTACAATCTGAGTATGTTATTAATAATCAAACAATTGACGAAAAGAGTAATAACAGTAAAGATGTTGGATTAAAACAACCAGAATACAAAATATGGACAAAGGACGAGCAAGCCCTTTTAGAACAAGCTATTAAAACTTATCCAATTTCGACGCCAGATCGATGGGACAGCATAGCGCAATGCATACCAAATAGATCTAAAAAAAGATTGCCTAAAAAGAGTTAAAGAGTTAGTAGAACGAGTAAATGCAAAGAAGGAAGCTAAACAAGCCAGTAAATAAATTTCTTTTTAATTACAGTGCAATATAAAAATTTAAAAATAAAGATATTGCGACATCATAGTTGTTATGGTGGAATTCTTTTTTTTTTTGTTGCATTATTTATATCCCATCATATGAACATCAATGTTATTTATTTATTCCGGGTTGTCACATTTCAGATGTAGGAATTGGACAGGCAACTAAGTCGCTTGCATGCGGCTAAGTGACTAGAACTCTTGATTAGGTACATATTTCCCGTCAATTTTTGCTGTTAAACTATATAAATTTTTCTTTTCCGTAAGATTCAATAAATAAATAAATAATCAAGAACCAGTTTTTTCTACTTATTGTTTTTTGTTTCTCCCTACAAAATTAATAAAACAATTTAATCTGTCTTATATAAATCCTTTGCTAGATTTAAAACGAAAGCATAATTTCAACTCAAATAACAGAGACTAAATTGAAGAATCAAAATGGCTGACGATGCCAGATAAGTAACATTAACAAATAATGTTAAGTCCACAAATAAAATAATTGACGATGCTATAAATATGACAGTAAAGAATATATATATATATCCTAGTGATGTAAATGTTTTATATGGTCGAATAAAAAAATGGCTTTATGAGTCAGCTGATAATACCACTTACCTAGTTTATATTGATTTATTAATAAAAGATAAAACAGAAAGAGAACACGCGAGAAATCCTTGATATGTAGCTTACATTCGTAATTAATTAAATTTTAAAAATATTCTAAAAATAAGAAAAATATGCTATTAAAGATACAAAATATCTCAAATTACTCTCCATACTCGCTTCGCCAGTCGATACGCCAGTCGCCAGTCGATTCGATTGAGATTATTTTTGGTATGATGGTACTCGCTTCGCTTTTAGGCGACTGGCAATTGAGAAACACGGCAGGACCCGTATATTTTGTTTTCTGTATTGGCAACACAGTCATTTTTTCATAATTTTGAAATTTATTTCACAGTTTGTCTATTTATTCGAATTTTTTTCTTCACATTAATTGGTTTGTCTGAGAAAATTGTGGTTTAACAAAATATTTTGAAATAGAATTTGTTTCCTGAAAATAATTGGATATTAATTTTATAGATCAAAATTTATGTTATCTGGAAACACAAAATTTATGTAATTAAGTAAACACAAATTTATGTAATCTATATATGTACTCAATTTTAATTCTTTTAAAACACAAAATTTATGTAATTAAGTAAACACAAAACTCAATTTTAAAACACAAAATTTTTGTAATTAAGTAAACACAAATTTATGTAATCTATATACTCAATTTTAATTCTTTTTTTTGTTTAGGTAATTCCAAAGGAGAAATTTTTTTGATAAATTCTAAATTCATATAAAAACCACGTCATTAAAAGGAAATTTAAAATTACCTAAATTTATTTTTAAATTAAGGTTTTTCAAAACACATTTTTTGATAAATTCTATTTTTTTCGGGTATTTCCAAAGTTGTAATTTTCTTAATAAATTTTCTAATTTATAAAAAACCGCGTCATCAAAATTAAATTTGGGTTATCTAAAAAAAATCTTTAAAAAATTCAGAATCACCTCTAGGATTAGAAATACACTCTAAAGATAAATATTTTTTATAGAATATAGCACTATGTAACAAGATGAGTAATTTTGTCGAAAAAAAATTACCACCTGTTAGCTGTAAGGTAAGTCGGAGGAGGTAACTTCGGAGTTCTATTGAAATGGGCGCCAGGTCTAGGGTGACCAACAGCGTATCACAAGAAAAACGCTAGACCAAAATCTATGTTACTAGAACTCCTTGGATCACTGGGATTTTCTCCTATTTGTGCCAGCTATGCTCAGCCTGTGGGGCGTGAGTCGACCAGTGATCCAAACGGCAATCAATACCACAATACGACGATACACTAATAACAACTTTCACGAAAAAAAAACGTTAAAGTGAAGCATCATCGTTTAGGAAATGAGGTGAGAAAGGAACAATAAATCCATTGCGGTCCATCCTGGGAAACTATAAAAAAATCAGCCGGCCATTGTCAAAAAGAAATTTAAAAAAAAAATTACTAAAAAAAAACAACACAGCAGCAACAACAATCCAGCATTGCCAACACAACTCCAATAAAATAATAAAAAAAATTTTGGAATTTAAAAAAAAAAATAATTAAAATTCCAATAAATTATAATAAATAAAACGATATTATTTGTATATATATTTTTTTTTCTTAAACAAGTGGTTTTTTTGTTTTTTTTTTTATTATTCAAATAAGAAAAAAATTAAAGAAAATATATATGTAGATATAATTAATAAAAAAATATATGTGTGGTGTGGTGTACGCCAAATATACTTATAATATTTAATTTACTTTTTAATTTTTTTTTTCTCTGACTACTTATAATATAATAAAGAATCAATAAATAACACAAAAAATATATAACATTTTTACTCTACAAAAAAAAATCTACTTTACTTTACAAAAAAAATATAATTTTACAAAAAGACCGTGTACGCTCGTATGCTGCTTGGCGCTTAAGGTTTTTGTTGAATCTGGAACTGCTCGATTTTGGAACGGATTTTTCAATTTTTCTTTCTCTTTTGCTTTTCTTTCAATTATTTTCCGAAATGATTAAAGTTTTTGTTTTCTTTAGGAAATTTCCCATGCCGGACGCGGTATAATTTATTATTATAAATAATTAATTTTTATTTTCTTATTCTTTTTATTTCTTCATTTAAAATTTTTTTTTGTTTTCTCTTCACCACACAATTGTCGTTATTTTTCTTTTAAGGGTTTTTTTTTGGTTTCAGCCAATACGTAACAACAAAATTTAATACCAAATTTTTTTATTTTTCTCTTAAATTTATAATCAATTTTTTTTTTCCCGCGGCTATTTAATTAAAAAAAAACTTTCCAAAAAAAAATAAAAAATAAAAATCTCCCAACTAGAAAAAAGTTTCAAACCAAAATTAATTCAAAACAAAAAAAAACAACCCCACAAGAATGTCCGACCATCCGGCCACAAAATTTTTCTTCGACTCCCCAAAAAAATTTTTTTTTCCAAAAAACTTAATTTCGAAAAAAACTATTGTTTCCCCGATCACGCGATCTCCTGACCTTCGGAATCAAAACATGGCCCACAAGGGCAACAAAGGTTGTTAATTGTTTTCTGTTCCGAAAATCAAGAGACCGCAGCGCTGACGGGAATTTCGAACTACTACGAAATGACTACCAACCTACAAAAATTTTAATTCAGCCGTATGCTGACATCTGAAATATGACAAGCCGGTATACAACAATAAACGTCAAGTTGGACAAGACGTAAACAAATAAATAGGTGATTTTTTTATATTTTTTTATATTTTAATAAATATTACCTTATTTTTAGAAATAAATTAACATATATAAAACACGGTGTCACAACTATTATTTTGTAAAATACATATAAGAATTTATAATTTAAATTTTAGTTTAAGCCATGATTTAATAATACAAAGTCTGCTTGACAGTTCTATAGATAAAAATTGTGACGTCATTGTGAAGAAGTTTTGTATGGACGAAAAATCGCTTTTATGTAAACAAAAATTTATTTTAATTTAGTTTGTAACTTTACAAAAAAGAAAAGTTTTTATGTAATTGTTTTTTTAAATTTTTTTTCTTGGTTTTTTTCTTAATTTAACATTTATGTTGATATTTTTTTATTTAATCTAATAAATCTTTATTTTTTTTATTTAATCTAATAAATATGTTTTCGAATTGTTCTAATAAATCTATAAATCCTTTTGATGGCTTAACTAATCCTCCTTCTGACATATTGTTCACCCACGTCCACGAATTTCTTCTACTTTCACGGGATGTTAGTCCATCATTTTCACATCCTAGCTTTTTTATGATGTATCCAGCTAAATATTTTAATGCATCATAAGTAGTTTCTTCAACCTCATCAATATTTCCTAATTCTGGAATCTCATTTTCATCGTCGCTTCGTTATCTATATTGGTTAAATTAATATCACTAAATACATTTTGTGTTATCACAGATAAATTAAACCAGGAAAAAATATAAGATAAATTAAACCATATAATAAAAAAATTATATTTTACAAATATGTATTTATTAGTATAATTTACCAAGTAAATATGATCTTAAATGAAATTTAAATTGTAATTCAGTTCATGTAGACCACCTTTTTGAGATATAGATCATCCAATGATGATCATGTAGATCACCTTTGGCGCGGAAAATTTATATGATATCCTGGTTGATGCGATAAGTTAGGAAAATTCAACTTCATTTTTTTTCTTTAAAAAATCAAAGAACTGCATCAATTAGGCATTTGATAGCCAGTCCAAATGCTTTCATTCTGTCTGCGGAATCAATAGCAGGCACTTTTGAATTAAATTGATGTACTAATCATTTACTATTTTGATGAAATCGGCGCAAGCCAAAGTAGTATTTGTCAGGAAATTTTCCGAGCGATAGCCATTGACATTGTATGTGAAACTAGTTGAGTAGCTATTTTAACTTTTTGGCGGTCTGCATTTTAACATTTAAATGAGTATTATTTATTTTATTAATAAATTCTTTAGTCAGAAGATCGAGTGATTTAAAGTAATTCTCTTATTGGATCTGGATTAATAACATTATTTTTCCAGACAAATCCGGTATCAGGGAAATGCTTTCTAATTAATTTTATAAGATGTGGTTCTTTCCACCCATATTTTTATATAGGTTTTTCACTTCTAATTCAAGTTTTCTAATTCAAGTTTCCACCCATATTTTTATATAGGTTTTTCACTTCTAATTCAAAGATTTTTTAAACAAAACAAATTTTAAATAAGTATATTAAATGTAACAATTAATGTAACAAAACAATTACTTGGTTTGTTTTCTTTCAAAAAAAAATAAATATATTAAAATTTACAAATATTGAATTTGAAATAAAAAAAATTGAATTTGAAATAAATAAAATTGAATTTGAAATAAAAAAACTTGAATTAGAAGTGAAAAACCTATAAATAATTTATTTTTTGCAAAGCTGAAGAATTTTATATTTTTAAAACTCTTTATCTTTCCAGCTCACAAAATTTTTAAAACACAATATCTCATTTTTGAAAGTTATAATTCAATAACACAACACAATTGTATGTTATAAAAATATATTATTTTTTACTCTTGTCCTCAATTTTCCACTTATTTCCCCCTATTCGCAACTCCTGCGGAAAATTTGTCCGACGGACAAATTTTTCCCGACGGAATTTCTTTACCTATTCTATACTACGAGGGAATTTGTTCAAGGGTTTCCATATTAATAAGAAATTCGAAGTGTCAAAATTGTTTTTTCGAAGTATTATAAACAGCTGTTTTCATATATATTTTATTTACTTACGTTTGTTTACATTTGTGAATTCTAACAAATATTGAAATTTTATTACTTTAATAATAATAAAAAGTGCAAAAATATATACTGAAATTTTATTACTAATATAAAAAAGTTCAAAAATGGAATCTTTATCTTATTATTTATATTTACTAACAATTCAGAAAGATGACTTAGAGTCAATAATGTAACAATTTTTAGAATGATTATGGAGTTGGAATGGCTCAATCAACATTATCGAAAACAATAGACATATTGGAGAGGAAATTATGTTCTAAATATATAAAATTAGAAATGAGTGAAGATGAAAAAAGGAAATCTAAGACTTACTTTTTTAATAACACTGGTTTTCCCGGAGTTATTATGTGTATTGATGGAACTCATATAAAAATTATTCCTCCCAATGAGAACAAACATCTATATTACAATAGAAAAGGATTCTACAGCATAAATGCTATGATCGTAAGAATTTACTTTAATATTCAATAACAAATAAATATACTTTTAAAAATATTTATAGATATGTGACAGTGATATGCGAATTAGATTTATTGATGCACGATATGCAGGATGCAACCATGATGCTCATATTTGGAGCATAAGTGATGCTAGAGCATATTTTGAAGAAAAATATCAGCAAGGTGCAGCTAATGAATGGATTCTAGGTAGGTTTTTTATTGTCTTTTTATTTTTTTATTTCGTCTAAAGCCAAATTTAGTTTAGGTGATTCTGGTTATCCTTTTGAGCCATGGTTAATGACACCATTTCGATCTCCTTCAGAAGGAAGTGTAGAGAATCTTTTCAAACAAAACACACAGTCTTTTCAATACAAAAACTCGTAATATTGTTGAACGCACTATTAGGCTGCTGAAAAATCGATTTCGCTGTTTGCTTGGGGCAAGACAGCTTCATTATTCACCAAAAAAAGCAGTCCAAATAATTAATATATGTTGTGCTTTGCATAATATATGTATTAACTGTAATATTGAAGATTCTGAAATTTCACAAGTAACAGAAGATAGCCACTTTATTCTAAATTCATTTAGTAAACTGTTTGCTTTTTTCCTGTAATCTTTTCTATAATAGTTATACTATATACAGGTTATATTATTGTTAAATAAATTGCAAAAAATATACTTACAGTTTTATTTATTTTTGTATATTTAAAAAAATTCCTACACACTAATTGTTTCGGTGAAATTTTTCTATTCATTCCGAGTTTAGAATAAGAAAAAAGAATAGCTTTTGGACTGTCCGAGGGAAAAATTCGATTCCGACGGAGTTTAAAATAGAGTAGATTAATTAATAATTATTTTCTCAAAATTCTCAAAACACATAATATGAAATAAAAACACACCGAACTAAAATATATATAAACAACTTCTTCAAAATAATTAAGTCTTGACAATGACGTCACTATAAAAAAATGGCAGCTGTCAAACTCTACCCAGCAGACCTTTGATTATTAGATCATGCTATCGTCGAGTGAAAAAGGAGCGACATTTGATGGTTCCGTCATTGGCCTGCCTCGGCTCAGTGGTAGCATTACAGACGGTGGATTGCTACGAACAAGAGCAACAAACCGGGGCGCTGCAGCTGGTTCCGAAAGATGTTGTCGAGCTACCAGCGCTTGGAGTTCGGCGATTTGTTGCCGCTGTTCTTCGAGCAGACTGGACATGGCAGAAATTTGCGTTTGATCGAGCTGTGTAGCAGAGGCTATTACCGATTCATTATGAGGTAAGTGGACGCTTTGACGTTTTGATTCATTTTTAAACCGTTTTCCTCTTCTTCCAGATGAACCAGTTTTTTTAACGGCACCTGTGGACAACCGAGTTGATGACCCCTGTATCGAAGTGGGGTCAGAATGCGGCGAATTGTTCGAGGAGCTCAGCTGACTAACTCCCTTTCGAGAGGTCATCAACGTCGCACCAGGATCAGAAGAGGGGTGGCCGGCCAATATTGTCGGAGTTGGAATAAGCGGCTGTTTCGGCAACACCCCCTTATTACCAGTCGGATTGGCAACGGCGTCCACAGGCTGCAGCGGAAATTGGTCAAGGGGTGGACCTATAGCTCCATTCGTCGATTCTTGTCAACATACCATCCTCAGAATAAGACTGGTCCGAGCCAAGCATCTGTGCGGTGATGAACTGTTGCTCTGCAATTTGAGTGAGCTCCGATTTGAGTTCATTTATAATTCGTCGCACCGATGCCGAGTAATCCTTACGAGCCGACTTTAAACGATATAATCTATTCTTAACGTGTTGTATTTTTGTAGCTGCGCGATGCAACTTATCTTCATTTGTTTCACGAATACCAGCACTGACCAGCGAGTGACAGGCAGCGGGCTTTGCTTTCACAAAGTGCGAGTTCGGCGGCGGAATCTGGAATGCTTGCTTTTGGGGGACGGCGACCTATACGTTGCTCGCGCTCTAAGGCGATAACCAACTGAGAGTACTTACTCTGGGCGTTGCCCGCCGACCCTAACAACTCACGCAGCTCTAATTCGTATTGGATCTTGTCGGGATCTAACCTGGCTGGATCCATTTTTGCTTTTTCCAGGTATAGCTTATTTTTTGTCTTCAACCTTAGATAATAGAATATAAGGATGCGCTGTATTATAAATTTAGTGAAGTACTTTTGCATACATAGAAATTTGACTGCTTATGTAGTGGTTTGCACATTGATGTAGAATAATTGCAGAAAGGGGAGTTATAAAGGGGGACAAGTGGCTGGAATATATTTTAAAAAATATTAGTATTTTTATTTAAAAATATAACAATTCAATTCTTTGAATACAACAATTTTCTTTAAAAAATTTCTATATTGGCTCCTAATATCTCCTTAATTTATTTCTTTACTATTTTCCCACGCATAATTTCGCTATTTTCTTTTTGGAAATGTTAAAATAAACAATAAAATTATATAAAAATTATGCTCATAATTTAAAACGCACTCCCTCATAAACAAAAAACCCATGTCACTGAAAACTGCCTTAGCCTAATTCTGATTGGTTAAAATTTTTATCACAAAAAAATATAAAATATATTTTTTTAAATTATTAACTTTTCTAAAATAAACTTTAACTTATGTTTCAAGAAATAGTTTAATATGGTTTTTACCAATTAACTTTATATATTTCTATAATCATACATCACCTATAAAAAGATATGCCAGTAGAATGAAGATTTACTTTGTATTCACATACTAAAACACTACGCTTGATATTTATTTTAAGATTAATAATACCACTTCTCTATTAATTCAGTAATTTTTAATTATCACTCTTAATTTCTCTTTAAAAAGAAATTTTTAATTAATAAATTTAAAATTCTTCAAACATAAAATTATTTTTCATATAAATTTGAAAAATTTAAACAGTTGCCGTTCTAACAACAAAAATAGTAAAATAAATTGTACTGTTATAAAATAAAATAAAATAATAAGGTACTAGTTTGTTTTCAAAATGTACACAACATTAAAATTTATTAATTTTTAATTATTATAACAAGAAAATTAATGTTTTTAATAAAGAAAAATCAATATCAACCTTTATTGTGGACAGAGAAATGCGTATTACTATGTTTCATATAACAAAATAATTTATTTTTATATGAATTTATTGAAGTTAAAATTAATTATACCGTTTTCATTATTATTTATATTTTACCTGCGGTAATTATAAAATATATTATTCCAAGAATAATAGATATAACTAAATTTAAAAATAAATAAGATTCCCAATATATTTGTCAATATAAAATTTTTACAATTGAACATTTTTAGGAAAATACGAAGGGCGCCTTTAATAAAATAAAATAATGTCCTTAAATTCAATATAATTTTAGCTATATTTATAATAAAATATCAATTTAGAAGCAAAATTAAATTTAATATTTTTTTGTACTTCAAATATTTCAACTGTACCTTTTATGTTTTTTATATTAATTTTATATTAACGGCTACTCTTCTAGTCAACCATATTTATATTTAGAGGGAGTGAGACAGACCTATGCGGGCTTTTTCAAGTGGGAAAGAGCAAAGAAAGTACTTCAATAGAAAATTTATTTTATAGTGTAAAATTACTAATACAGCGCATCCTTATATTTTATTATCTAAATCTTCAACCAAGAATAATTATAATAATTTTTTTTTCTCTATATTTACAATCCACCAGTACACCAATTATGGCGTGTACCTACCGGCAGCTTAAACGTGATATTATTAAATTAATTTTTTTTTTTTTTTTTTATAAAAATCAATTAACAAATATTGTAAACTACTACTATTTAAACTACACTAATTAACAACAAATAATTCTTAAAGAATAAAAAATGAAAGAAACCAAATTCTCTCAGATAAATAGATTATTTAAACATAAATAATAAAAAATAATGAAATATTTAGAAAAAACTAGGGTACAATTTCTAGATATAATAACTGTACCATCAATTTCTCTTTATTTTTCATTTAATTTAATCAAAAAAAATATTCTAGTTTATATATACTTATACTACAAAAATAAATAAATTAATAAATAACAATTAATGTAAATCATCACCTAATTTTAAGAACAATTTATTATAATTATTGCAAAATAAATAACATTAATTGTAAATTGACTAACACTCCTTTCAACTAACCAAAAAAAATAATTTAAATAAATACCAATAATTGTAAAATAAAAAAATATGACCCTACACCTACTATAAATAATATAACAAAAAACACAACTCTAATAATTCTAAATAGTGTAAAAATTAATAACACTAATTGTAAAAAGGACTAATACTAAGTACGACTAACCAAAGAAATAAATGAAATAAATAACGATAATTGTAAATAATTCAAAAAAACTAAATCTTTAATAATTCTTAACTTCTATCTAACCTAACAAGAAAATCTGAACTAACTAATAAATAACAACTACTGTAAATAAATAAGAGACGATCCATCATACTTAGTACGTTCAGCCGTCTGCTGAATCTGGAATCTGGATTGTGACAAGTGACAAGCCGGCACAAATAATTAAATATAAATTAAGATGGACGCATGATAAAGGTATTTTCTTTTCGCTTGTAATTTTTAATAATATTTTTCTTTCTAGACAATAAAGGCTGTGTGCCAAAGAGTTTAAATTTTAAATTTTGACACAAAAAATTAAATTTTTTTTGCTGGTGAGTTTTTTTAATATTTACTATCAAGTTTGCTGTGCCAAAAGGTTTAATTTTTAAAAAAAGATGGATGAAATTTCTCTTTTTTTTTGCTCTCTAATTTTTTTAAAAAAATTAAAAAATTTTTTTAAATTTTTTTAAAAATCAAATTATAAATATGTACGAGTACGAGCCCTATCTCGTATGTATTGATTTATTACAATACTTTATAATTGATATAACATTTTTTTTAATTTTTTTTTATTTTAATAATATTTCTTTAATTTCTTGTAAAAAAATAAATTTATTTTTATTAATAATTCTATTATAAAACATTAAAAAAAATCATAAAATATTGGAATGTATCAATACATATGAGATAGGCCTCGTAAATTTTCACTAATTGTTATGACAACGTGGTGGTCTCTCGAGCTAATGACGCTGAGAATTTATTCTCTAATTCAATTCACCACTCCGCTATTGTAGTCGAAATCCCCACAACTGACAGTCTTTTTTCAAAATCTTACAATAAAACTATTGTATATGATTTTAAGAATGCTGATTTTAATAGCATTAACCTAGAACTCTCACAAATTAACTGGACACAAATCTTATCCAATATCGATTTCGAAGATTCTACAATTTTATTCCATAAAATAATTATGGATATAATTCATAAATACGTTCCAAAAATTGTAAAAAAAAAAAAATTATCTGAACCATGGCTGGACAAAGATCTGAGAATCTTGCGTAATCAAAGGAACAAACTTTATAAAAAAAATTAAAAGTAAGATAATTATCAGCCCAGAACTAGAACAAAAATATCATAGAATTGCTTCTGAATTTTCTCAGAAATCTCGAGATTCATATGATAAATATGTTCAAAATATGGGAATTAATATTATTCGTGACCCGAAGAAATTTTATGAATTTGTAAATACTAAACGCAAAACTTCGGGATACCCTGCAACCATGTCCAGAAATAATATAATTTCATCATGCCCACAAACAATCTGTGATATGTTCGCGGACCGTTTCCGAGAAGTATTCCATAAAGACACTAATATTACTCCACAGAACAGTACAGACATTCCAAACATACAACCTGTTATTGACCACATATCGATAACTAAGGAAGAGATAATTAATGCCCTTCTGATGGTTGATTCAAATAAAGGTCCTGGGCCTGACTCTATTCCCCCTGTTTTTCTTTCCGCCTGTGCATATCACCTATCATCGCCTTTACATTTTATATTTAATAAATCCTTATCTATAGGTAACTTCCCATCATCATGGAAATCTTCTCATCTTATACCTATTTTCAAAAGTGGGGACAAAAAAGTTATTGATAATTATAGAGGAATAGCAATACTCTCATCCATTCCAAAAATTTTTGAAAAAATCGTTTGCGACAAACTATCTGCAATTATCAACCCAACTCTTAACGACCAACAACATGGTTTTAGAAAGCGTAGATCAACCACAACAAATCTGATGGTAATAGTGTCGGACATTATCTGTCGAATGGAAAAGGGACACCAAATTGATGCTATTTACACAGATTTCAGCAAAGCTTTCGATATGGTAGATCACCAAATCTTAATTGAGAAGCTTACAAAAAAAGGTATATCAGGGTCACTACATAACTGGATCAAATCATACCTTACAAATAGAACGCAGTTTGTAAAATTTCAAGGCTATTTTTCATATAAAATAGACGTACTATCAGGCGTTCCTCAAGGTAGCCACCTGGGCCCACTTTTATTCAATATTTTTATTTCAGACTTATCTGACAAGTTGTCAGATATTGCTCACCTTTTTTATGCTGACGACCTTAAAATCTATCATCCTATAAACTCTTCTACTGACGCAGCTTTTCTACAATCAAAACTTATTGCCATTGAAGAATGGTGTAGAAACAACAAACTACATCTCAATATCGCAAAATGTCATGTTATAACCTTTACTCGTAAGAAATCCTATTCTATGCATAATTATAGTCTAAACAATACCAATCTGCATCGGGTTGATAAAATTACAGATCTTGGAATTACATTGGATACTAAGCTCAACTTTAATTACCACTATGATACGATTTTCAGTCAAGCGAACAAGCTACTTGGTTTTATAAAAAGAAGAGCCAGAGAATTTAATAATATATGGGTCACAAAGAGCTTATATTGCTCACTTGTACGCCCAATATTAGAATATGCTTGCCAAATCTGGGACCCAACTTTCCAAGTCTATTCGAGCAAACTAGAATCAATCCAAAAACAATTTTTGCTTTTCGCACTCAGAGATCTTCACAATCCCAGAAATTTCGATTCCCTACCACCATATTCCGAAAGACTAAAATTACTAGATCTCATGACACTTTCAACGAGAAGAACTTTCCTGACATCCGCTTTCACTTTTGACGTTCTAAAAGGCGAAATTGACGTTGGCTTCATTAGAGAAAGGATTAAATTAAACTATGAGGTCAGACAGACACGTCAAACTAGACTCCTGGTCGAATATAGCCATAGCACAGAATATGGTAAAAATGAACCAATAAATCGATGTTGTATGGTTTACAATAAACACAATAACCAATTCTTTCCTGAACTTTCAAAATTCTCATATAAGAAAAATCTAAAAGCAGCCCTATCCTATCAATCCCTTCACTAAATTATAATAATATTACTAAAACATGTATAAAAAATAAATGCAATAACATAATTTACTTTTAAATTTCTAAATAATAAAAAGTAATATTTAGTATGTAATATTTTTATTGTATAAAGTAATTAAGAAATATATATTATATTAACTATTAAATTTTTAAAATGTATAAAGTAATTTAAGAATTTTGTAAATTTTGTAAATTAATTTTAATTTTAGTTTATTAATTTGTAAACCTTGTTTTGGTTATAAAATAAAATAAAATAAAATAAAATAAAATAAAATAAAATAAAATAAAATAAAATAAAAAATCTGATATGAATATTAAATAAATCAAAATTTAATCTGAAGTGTCAAATTTAACGAGGTCTGTAGCCCGTTTCTGTAACTGAATTGAGAAATACTCGATTAATTGTGACGTCACACATTCTCTACCAGGTATTCTCTATCAAAATGTTTTTAGTGTTTCTGTAACTTTCAAAATTCACCAATCGAGAATTTAATGGTGAGTATCTAAAATAAAAACGAAATAGGGGAAATGAAATCCGTATTTATTTATTTTGACATATTGTATACTATTATTATTATTATTATTAAGTACTCCTAATAATATTATCAAAAATATTATTAAGTGTACATAATAATATTATTAGAAATTCCCCTATTTTAATTTTACATCAAAGATTACAATAAAAATTATTAATAAATATTAATACTTTGTTCGCCAACTCGATTCTCCTTTAATGAAAAGGTAGTGAGAAATACTCGATTATTTTTAACTTCAAACTCTATTCCCCACAGATACAGAAACACTACAATAGAGAATGACGTCATAATGACGTGTAATCGAATATTATCAGTAGAAAAACGTTCTCTATTGGGTTACAGAAACGGGCTACTGGAAGGTCGTTAAATTTTGACTTTTTATATTCACCACGCTAGTGTCATAATTTAATTTCATCAGTCATAATTTAATTTTAAACTACAAATTTAAACCCTTTGGCACACAGCCAAAGAATACAAAAATTTTACACGGTGTCACAAAGTGCCATTTCACACTGACTGATTTTTTAGTTTCTGTTGAATAGAGGATGTGATTGCTTGCATAGTAAACTGCTTACTATCTACCTGGATGCATGAAGCGGCTTCAGCTTCTCTCATTGAATAGAATAGATCTCGATGTAAGCTAACTATTAAGTAAGAAGAAGATGGTTTAATGGTTACATAATTTTGACTTACCTTTACTGGTATTGGGATCAAGCGAAATGTTTCAAATTGGTTATTTGAAGCTAATGGAAACTGTATTCGAAATATAATATGTCCCATTGATAATCCACCTTGTACATGCAGTAGATTATACACGTTGCTTAAATCCGTTTGGTATGAGTCGAAAAATGGTAGCTTGAGATCTGGTGATAGGTTGTCCTTTATTGTGAACAAAGCATTCTTTAGTTGTGTTGGTGTTAGCAGTAACGGATTTATTTTGCCTTGATGAGAATCTGTTCAAACATAAAATATACTAGTTTGAACTTTCTGATAATTGCTCATCACTAGCAAAGTTTGAACTGCCAACGACGAGAACATATGATGAATTTCTTGTTGGTTTACTTAGTTTTCTATTGCAATGATTCTTTGATAAATTTTGTTAATATGTTTATCAAAAATTTC
The DNA here is from genome assembly GCA_949752835.1 of Empis stercorea. Taxonomy (NCBI): domain Eukaryota; kingdom Metazoa; phylum Arthropoda; class Insecta; order Diptera; family Empididae; genus Empis; species Empis stercorea. The sequence continues at coordinate 62,078,680 of OX457085.1, forward strand.
AAATTGCTGATTAACTTGTTGTTGTGTTTTCTTAATGACATTTGCCGTGGCTTCTATTATCAACGTATGATTATTCAATAAATTTGATAATGTTTGCTCGTTTCTGCCAATAGTTTGGATTGTATTGCTAATTTTTTCTGCATATTCAGAATCCAAAACCCCGAACAGTTTATTTGCCACTGTTCCAATAATGTCAAATGCTCCTCGTTTATATCTTTGGTTAGTTGAGTTAGCATAATATCGTTATATATTCTAATCTCTGCTAAATTGTGTTCACAAATTTTGAAGTTTTTCAACACCACTTTCAAAACCTTTCAGCTCTTCCCAATAATTTTTCAAATCGTAATAAACAACTAATTGCCATTCATTGGTAACTAAATTTACCATGCCTAAGAGAAGTGAATCTAGTTATATCTACCGATGACTGGATATTTGCGTTGACATACATTGGTAGAACCAAAAGCGTAAGTAATGCAGCCATTCCTACACTTACAGACTTTCGTGTGTTGCTCCGAAGGAAATGGTTTTTTGAAACTTGCGTCATGTTTTCATCCTCAATATGTTGATTTGTTTCGCTGTTTTTACTGCCGCCATGTTCATCATCAATTGGCAGTGGACACAATTTATGAATTGGGCGTTAGAAGTTCCGTAGGCAGTTTTAACATCAAACACTCTAATTAGACCATCGTTACCCTTGTACGTTTTCTCAATTCGTCCCAGTCGCCATTGTGTTGGAGGAAGATTGTCTTCCTTGATAAGAACCATTAATCCAGGCATTACGTTTTAACATTTTTATTTCCATTTGTAACGCTGTTGAAGACTTGGTATGTACTCACATTGCCACCTCCGCCAAAATTCACTTTTAATATGGCTGACCAATTTCCATCTCGTGAGACTATCTATATTCTTGACTTCAAGTTCCGGATCAACCACAGTTGTCAACTGTTCTCCTATAAGAAAGTGGGCTGCTGTTAATGCTTCTATGTCATTTGCATTCGAAGAAATTGGAGTGAGAGGTCGTGAATTTAAAATTGCTTCAATTTCCGCTGTCAAAGTACACAATTCCTCATATGTAAGAGATGCAGCTCTCTTGATTCTAGTTGAAAGGGGGGCTAAGGGGGAAGGATTGTCGGCATCGTCTGTTCCCAGGTTAGGGGCGGCTTAATGTAGCGGTGCAAACGATTTTTCCTCAATTCCTACTCTCACCTCCACGTGGTGCCTCCTGGAAGCCTGGTATATATAGTGGACCGGTTGGTTTTGATGCCAAACGGGAAGCTAGGCCAGGTCAACAAACGAGAGAGGGAGCAAATCCTGTATCCTGAACTGGCAGCCGGTCTAAATTAAGATTAAAAATAGCTAAGAATCATTCTATTGCTAAACGCATGTGCCGAAAGATCCTCAATCTATAATATATACCTCAGATATAGATTCAGTGTTTTGGGGTTTCCTGAATTTAGAAAATTTGTGTTCACAAGTCAAAATTCATTTCTAAATCACCAAAATATAAAAAAAAACAAAAACACAAACAACATATTGGTTTATCATTACTGTTAATAACTTTTGAGGTAGATTTAAACAATAATAAAACAAAACTAAAAAAAAAAATAGATACGGTTTACCTTGAAACCTTCAACAAATTTTCAACTTCTTCATAATTTAAATTCAAAAGCTAAACTTTTAATATGGATAAAAACTTGGATAAAACTCTAATACTTCTGATATCTTCAGGTAATTTATTAAAGATTTTTGGCGCAGTTATTGTATAAAAATGACAAAAATGAGATTTATTAAATCTTGGAATAGATACTAGATTTCTGTTATTTACTCTTAAATTATACATAGTAGTGTGTCTAGTGTCGAGATATCCTGATTTGATGAAAAATAATTTCATTGTTTTATAAAAATACAGACTTCTAAGTGGAAGAACTTTTAAGCCTATAAACAAATTTAAACTAGGTGAAAGTCGTGGTTTTTTACAAATTAACCGAATTGCATGTTTTTGGGATATTAATAATTGCGATACTTTATTGAAATAAGCGCCACCCCAGCAAACAATACCATATTGTAGTTGTGAAAGGAAAAAAGCATAAACCTTTGTTGATACTTTTGCAGAACTATAGAGACTTACATGGTATAATTGTCTAATAACTTTATTGAAATAGCCTTTTAAATAACCAGTATGCTTAGACCAGTCTAACTTAGAATCAATATACAACCCAAGATACTTGAAAGATGAGACACTTTCAATTTTGAAACAATTTGAATTGCAGGGATATATGATATCTTTACAATTTATTAGATCACATCTACTTGTTAAGTAATCTGGTATTAATGGACATTTTTTACAGCAAGGATCATGATAATATATGTTATAATCATACATAGGATTATTATAAATATTGAAATTCATATATTTTGTTTTATAACTAATAATTAATTTATGTTTTCTAAACCATCGTCGTAATAAATCAATATCACGATTCATGCTAACAACAATTTCAAAATGATTTTTGGTAGCATAGGTAAAGGCGGTATTATCAGCAAACGCTGTAGGATTACCTCTAAATGATTGCAAGAACAAAGAATTTAAAAATATTAAAAATAATATTGGTCCAACTGCAGAACCCTGTGGTACACCACTAAACACATCCAATAATGTACTAAAATTTATTTTCACTTTCTGGCTTCGATTTGTTAGATACGATTTAAACCAAGTAAGAGCAAAACCTCTGAAACCAACATTACTTAATTTTTTTAACAAAATAGCATGATTAACACGGTCAAAAGCTTTTTTGATATCTCTGAATAACGCAGATGATACTTTATTATTATTTAGAGCTTCCTAAATTTCTTCACAAAATTTCAGCAGAGCACCTTCAGTTGATTTACCCTTAAGAAACCCAAACTGGCTATTATTGAAAAATTTTTTTTCCAAGAAATGAATTATTCTTCGTTTCATTGCTTTCTCGAACATTTTTGAAAAAGTCGATAGTAAAGAAATTGGTCGGTAATTATTTGCATCCAATAAGTTACCACTTTTAAATAAAGGTATTACTTCTGCAATTTTCAATTTATCCGGGAATATACCGGAAGTAACGCTTTTGTTAAAGATGTGTGCTAGGACATCTACAACACGTAAAGAAATTTTTGTAAGTATATTACTAGAAATACCGTCTGATGTCCGAGAAATAGAATTTTTTAAGCTCATTATAATTTTATGCAGTTCACCTGACGAAATAGGATCATAAAAAAAACTTTCAACTTGATTAGGATCATCCCTAATAGTATCATCCACAATATGTGATATAGAGTCATCAAAAGAAAATTGTTGATAAATTTTTACAAAAAACTCATTGAAATGATTTGCAATTATTTTTGAATCACACACTAAATTGTTATAAATATTTAATATCAAATCGTTTTTAGAGCAAGTTTTATTTAGTAGAGAATTTACTAGATTCCACTCTTTTTTGAATTACCCCTAAAACAATCAAATTTATCAACAAAATAATTATCTTTCGATTTTTCACACTCAATTTTAATTTCTTTACACAGTTTATCATAATATTTATTAAACCGATCATTATTAGGATGTTTGTTAATAGCATTTCTTAATTTATTACGTTTATTAATCTTGTTTAGGAGTGTATTTGAAACCCATGGTTTTATTTTTTTTGATTTACTGAAATGTATAGAACTGGATGAACTTTCTCTAATATGGTTATTTAAAATAGACATAAAAGTATCAAAAGATAATGAAGGATCATCGTCAGCATAAAAATCTTCCCAGAATTCAAAGTTTAATAATTCATTTAATTTACCGAAATCTATAAGCTCTGATGTAGAACTAACATAATTTTTTTTTACTTTAGAAGATATATTATCAAAAACAACACCAGTCATAACATGATCAGTCATTCTAATGTCGTAAATTACACCATGAACGCAATTATTAATACTTTTTAATGTCGTAAATTACACCATGAACGCAATTATTAATGGTACCTAAAGAAAATATGATCAATACAAGCAGAACTAGTTAAAGTAATGCGAGTAGGATCATTAATTAACGAAATAAAACCATTAGCTGCCATAAGAAGCTGGTAATCATCAACATCTTTTGATTTACCAAGAATATCAATATTGAAATCACCTAAAATAATGCAATTTTTATACTTTATATTAGATAAAAAGCTAGAAAAATCATTCAAAAAAGTAAAAATACTATGCTCATGAAGTCTATATACACAAATAAAACAATAACTCATTTTATCAATTATCTACCCAAACGTCGGCAGTTACTGCGACTGCCGGCGGGCCTCTCCTCTTAAGGGATAGGTCGCCAGCAGTTTTGGAATCATTGGCAAAACAGACCCCGGAAATTGAAAAAGGTATATGCGCTGACCCATCTGGTGTAGTCTCCAATCCGGAAGGTAATAGAAAGATTCGTATGAATCTTAATGGCACCGACCGGATGGATATATTATCTGTCCAGAAAGGTACAAATAAGCTTCCCAAAATCAGAAGAGAGCGTAATGGTAGGAAAAGAGGACACCAAACCAAGCAAGGACGATGAAGATCTTGACTCCTTGCTTGGGGCTGTCGATGGTCTAGAAATTACAGAATCTGAGGTGGGTACAGACCTTGCCCGTCTAACTGACGAGGACACCCTTGTAGAAGACCTTAATATAACGTCTATTTTTACAAGTGTAGTAGAGTCTCCACAGGAAGACGATACTGGTTCGGAGAAGATTGGTACCGGTCCAGGTAAATGAAGGTAGTGCAAGCTAATCTTCATCGTAGCTGGGCCCCTACAAACAAACTAAAAGGACACCTACTTAGGGGAAATGCGGATGTAGCGCTGATACAAGAACCTATGACTAAGGATAACAAGGTTCTGGGATGGAGCGCTAAAGAATTCCAGGTATTTTACCATAATGGTTCAGGTAGGCCTAGATCTTGTATAGTCTCTAGGAAGACGATTAAGTTAATTTTTATCCCGCAGATAAGTAGTAGTTTATTTATTTATTTATTTATTTACCAAACAAGCAGAAACCTTAAGTAAGGATGTGTGTCTTGTTTGTCTTACGTCATTGTTAAATTTTATCCCGTTGGATATAAAACTAACATTAATGTTATTATTCAAGACATCGAAAGTGAAACAAGATATTAGTAGGTCACGTCTAGAAGAGAGTGAAGTCAGTTCAAGTAATTTAAGTCTAGAAAGGTACGGCGGTAAATTGTTGTAGTCGTGTGGGTCGTGCAGGTCACGTAGAGCGAAAAGAAGAAATTTTTTTTTGAATTGACTCGATTCTATCACTATGCAGCTGGAAATAGGTTAGCCAAATAGGACAAGCATATTCAAGAATAGAGCGTACTAGAGTGCAATATAAAGATTTTGTCCCCCACACATTTTTAAACTCACAAGCTCTTCTTTTGATAAAACCAAGCATTTTATTGGCTTTAGAAATGATTCTAACATAATGAAGGTTAAAACTTAATTTACAGTCCAGCAGAACCCCAAGGTCGTTAATTTGAGTGACACGTTGTAGTTGAGTACCATTTAATTGGTAAGTATGTAAAAGAGTAGATTTTTTTCTTGAAAAACTAATGATGTGACATTTGCTAACATTAAGGTCTAATTTATTAACTTTACACCAGTTCTCAAGTAGTTTTAGTCTAAATTCTAAGTACTGTACATCTGAAGGTTTAGTTATGATATAGTAGATTTTTAGATCGTCAGCATATAAAATATGTGGAATATCAGACAGTAATACAGATAGGTCAAGAAGTAATATATTGAATAATAGAGGGCCAAGGTGGCTACCCTGAGGGACACCTGAAGAAGCCGATATTTTTTTGGAAATAAACCCTTGAAATTTGACAGATTGGGTTCGACCACTGAGATAAGAACTGATCCATCCCAAAAGTGGGTTTGCCAATCCGATGTTTTTTAGTTTAGAAATAAGGATACTGTGGTCTACACGGTCAAAAGCTTTACTGAAGTCGGTGTAGATAGCATCAATCTGGTAGCCTTTTTCCATGTTAATCAGCAGATCAGACGTAAAAACCATTAGATTTGTGGTGGTAGAGCGGCCTTTTCTGAAACCATGCTGTTGCTCGTTAAGTATAGGATTGATAATTGACGTCATTTTATCACATATTATTTTTTCAAATATTTTTGGTATTGTAGACAAAATAGCTATACCTCTATAGTTATTTATGTCAGCCTTATCACCACTTTTGTATATTGGAGTGAGGTGAGAGGATTTCCAGGCTGATGGAAATTTTCCTGAAGAGATGGATTTATTAAAGATAAGTTTTAGTGGTACAGACAGCTGATCCGCACATTTACTTAGAAAAAGAGGAGGAAGTAAATCAGGTCCAGGACCTTAATTAGTATCAATACTACCTAACACTTTAAGTATTTCCTCATCTGAGATTGATAGTGTACTTAAAATAGAGTTCTGGTCGTCGCTAGTAGTTGCGATGTCTATTAAATCAGATGTGGGCCTATAACATTCGCTAAATCGATCAGCAAACATGTCGCATATGACACTAGGATTTGATGAGAAAGAGTTATCCTTTGACATGGTAGAAGGATATCCAGAGCATTTACGTTTGGTGTTCACAAAATCGAAAAATTTGTTGGGATGTGTTAAAAGGTCTTGGCCAAGTTTACCAATATAGGATTCATAAGAAAAACGGGACTTATTAGAGAACTCAGCTGCAAGTTTCTTATGCTCACGTATTAGATCTGGGTTAGGATTACTAACTTTTTTAATTTTTTTATATAATTTATTTCTACGGTTTCGAAGAGATCTAAGATTTTTGTCCAACCATGGCTCAGTTCACTTGTCTTTTTTTACCATTTTAGGAACGTAAGTATCAATTATTCTAAAAATTGAAGCGTAAAAGGATGCGACAATAGAATCTAAGTCATCAGATGATAAAATTTCGGTCCAGTCAATAGAGGAAAAAGCTAAATTAATGTTATCAAAATCAGCATTTTTAAAATCATATACAACTTTGTTGTTGTAAGATTTAATGAAGGAAGTATCAGTGGTTTTAAGTTCTACAACTAATGCATTATGATGTTGTGTGTTAGTGAAAAGATTATCAGCATCAGTAGCTGGAACAGCAACCACATTGTCGTAGTTATTAGAAAAAATAAGATCAAGCCATCTTCCATTGATGTTAGGAGAGTGCACTATTTGCTGTAGGTCGTTTCCATAAAAAGTATCAATGAGCGAGAAATCGATGTCTGCAGTTAAGTTTACGGGTAGCAAATGGTTGTCTAATTCATCAACAATGAAATTTAATTTAGGGCGATTAAAATCGACAAACACAAAAATATTGTCAACTTCGTCAAGGGTAGAGAGAATAGAAAGGAAAGAGTCATAAAATTCACTATAAACAGTTTCGTCAGAATTAGGAGGAATATAAACTACCCCAACAAAGATTAATTTATTATCAATTCTAATTTTGATAAATGTGTGTTCAAAGTATTGTGAGTGAGATGTGGGAACTATTTCGTGAAAAAAGGTATTACGCACTCCGATTAGGACCCCACCACCTCTAGTAAGACCAGAAGAAATATAGTCACGATCACACCTGTAAACTGTTCAATCGTTACTTAGGATTTCTGAGTTTGTGAAGGAATCATTTAACCAAGTTTCACATATTACTATAATATCGAAGGGTGACGAGTTAGCATTTATAAATAGCGAATTTAATTTACCTCTGATTCCACCACAATTATGGTAAAAGAAACTTAAGGATTTACCAGAAAGGGGATTTTCTTTCTGGCAGGGCACGAAAAAACTTATCGGTATTTACACGGGATTGTTGCTGATGTGCAATTCTCTTATAATTCAAATCTGAAGCATAAGAAGAAAGGTCGCATGTGACTTCATCTTGAGAAATATCAAAGCAACTGTGATATTTATAATATAATTGGCTTAAAATACTAACATTGGTTGGTAATCCTTCTTGTTGAATTGCTAATGCCACACTAGTTTTGGTTTTACCTTCAATACACACAGAACTGGGTTTATTGTGTAAATAGGCAAGATAAATACGTACATTATTAAAAAAATTATTATCTCTTAACCTAGATAAAAGGTACCGATTTTCAGTACTATCAGTAGAATTAATTGTTAATTTAACATTTGGCGGTAATAGAGGATCCAAAAATGATATTTTATCGTCATTGTGTACTATAGAATGGGTGGAAGTTGGATTAGGGCAGATATGATGAATTGTGTCAAAATATGTGGAGGGTATTTCATTAACAGGGGTAAGCGGATTTAATGTTGCACTTTGAATAAAGGTTTGAAATTTTTTTTAAATTTTTTGACAATACTTTTCTGATGCTATCACTTCTATTGCTATTAGACTTATTTAATTATGAGGTTGTGTTAATAGGAATTGTAGGAATTGTAGGAGAATTGTTAATAGAAATTATAGGAGAAATATGTTTGGAAGTGGGTAATTGTAGAGTGGTGTGAGAAGGACAAGGATGGTTACCTTCATAAATGTCATTGATGTTAATAGATGATTGAATATTATTTGGAAGTGACTTATTAGGATTATTAGGGAGGGAAATAGAAGGAAGATTAGGATTCAATGTACGTCCTTGTATAAAGTTATGATATTTATTATTATTGTTATTCCTAATATTGCTATCTAAATTTTCTGTGTTAGAATTTTTTACATTAAGTGGCAATTTGGTAATATTATTATTATTATTATTTATATTACTATTATTCACAATAGACTTATTGCTAATTAATTTTCGATGGACAATATTATTACTATTATTACTATTAATATTATTTTTATTTCTCATGATTTTACTGTTAGCATGATTAATCCATGTTGCAAAAGATATATTACCTATTTTAAATAAGCTGCCATTCGAATTCTGGAACAGCCAGGCGTATCTGGTTGGGAGCCGTAGTTTAAATGAAATACTCATTTTATTGGTCCTAAGCTTCTTATTTTTAGGTCGTAATTTCGAGCATGATATAACTTTTATATGTACGGTCTCCTTAATGTAGTTTTTAATGTGCGAACTAGTTAGATAAAAATCGTTACATTTTACATGGAAAGTTGTTACATCCAGCTCATGATGCGAGTCATTCAAAGTTCTTAATTTATCAAGTCTCTTATTCCATTCCGCGTTGCTCCATGATTCACCAAATTTATTAATAATTTTTTTTTTTATTAACTTTATTCACATGAGTTTCGGTATGTGGCGGTACCAGTACAAGTGGCGATACTGATCTGGCTTCGGCTGTTGATGTTGTATCATTATTAGCATGAATGATTTCGTCTGGAATAGGAATGTTCTCATTTTTATTATCATTATTAGCATTAATGATTTCGTCAGGAATAGGAACATTCTCATTACCAATATGATTGTTGATGTTATTATCATTATTTTTCTTAATATTCTCATCATTATCAGTATTAATATTCTCGTCACTAACAGTAATAGTGAATTCGTTAAGAAGCGATAGTTGATTTTTTTTGTTTGGCGAATGATTTTGTGTAGGAGTAGGTAAATGATTAATATTGGAGCATAAATATTTAATGTCATCAATGGTGGAATTTACTATTACTTTTGTTGATTTTAGCTCATCAACTAAGTAAGATAATTGCGATGAGATACCTTCGGTTTGATAATTATTCTTTAAATTGTTCAATTCTATGAAGACTCTTGTTGAAATTCATTAATTGATCTGCCAAAAAATTTTCAGATGATAATTGACAATTTTTTATAATACCGTCAGATGCGCATTTAACTTTTTTCATGGTTGAGTGTAAGTTGTTTAGTTGAAAGTTAATTTTATCAAGAATTAAGTCATTGTTTATTTTAAGATTTTCGGAAATAGACTCAATATTGTTGTTTAACCGAGAAACACTTTTTGTAATATTCACTAAGTATTCAGATTGAGAATTATATTTCTTGTCTAAATTGTCAACCTGATCACATAATTCTTGAACCGCATTTAGAATAGTATCTTGAGATGAGCCTTGGGTATTCATGTTGTAATTAGATTTTTATAAATTTATGTACGGTAGTTCAAGGGCTTAAAGGTAGTTCAAGGTTTTTATTTAAATATAATTGCACAGTAATATAGAATGTTACAAAAATTATGTGTCCAACAATTATTATTAATTATGCTTATTTTGCTATTTTTTTTTAAATAATTTATTTTAAAATGTTTATATTTATTTTATTATTTTTAATATAGCACAAATATTTTCACAATATAATATATAATATAGCACAAATATGAAAAAGAAAAAAAAAAACTCGCAAATTTATGTGTAAGCGTAAATTATTGGATTTAAAAATTATTTTATTATGCAATGGATTTAAGTAATTAAAATTAATTTTAATTAGCGGACAAATATTTAAACACGTCTACACGCGTTGAAGACAAATTAGTGACAGTATTGCTGTCCTGGGGAATCTCAATATCGGGACAAATCCCTCGGATAGGATTCTGGCATCATGCTACTTACCGTATGATTCCTCATATCCACCACCCACATTGGATATGAAGAAAATCGTAGAATATGCCAAGGATGTGGGCAAAGAATTAATAATTGGATGCGACTCCAATGCCCATCACACAGTTTGGGGAAGCACTGATACGAACGAAAGGGGTAAGTCACTTCTAGAATATCTTTTAGGTAGTGAACTCTTTTTACTTAACAAGGGTTGCACACCAACCGTTAGGAATAAAAATAGGAAACAAGTAATTGATATAACCTTGGCCACAAAGCATATCCAGGATTGTATCCTAAACTGGCACGTCTCTGACGAGCCATCCTTTTCCGATCACTCGTGGATATGCTTTGAACTAGAATCAAGAATTAGTGTAGGGAATAGTTTTAGAAAACCCTTAAAAACTAATTGGCAGCTTTATAAAGAAAATTTAGATAGTAGGTTAGTTTTGTGTCCAAATCCCATTACAATAAATAGTATCGAGGTAATAGAATCAGAGGTCACACACCTTACCGATTCGATGATAGGTGCCTTCGAAACGGCTTGTCCGTTAAAGAAGGAGGGAAAAAGGGGTGAACAACCATGGATGAATAGCCAAATTCTGAACCTTAGGAAGGAGGTTAGACGGCTCTTAAATCGTTCGAAAAATCATGCCTCAAAGTCTGACTGGGAGTACTATAAGGTTTCTCTAAAAGAGTATAAAAAACAATGTAGGAAAGCTCAAAGAGAATCTTGGAAAAATTTCACGGAACAAATATCTAATGTTAACGAGGGGGCTAGACTGAAAAAAATTCTGGCTAAAACTCATACTCAACCGGAACTATTAGAACATGCTGATGGAAGCAAATCCAACTCAGCTGACGAATCGTTAGAAATCTTACTCGAGGCAAATTTTCCGGGTTGTCTAAGCAACTCGGAAGAACCTATCCAAGATACGGTAATGAATGATAGTAACTCCTCTATACTGTATATAAAGGAATTGATACATTTTGATAAGATTAAGTGGGCTGTAAACTCATTTAAGCCCTATAAATCTCCAGGTACAGACTGTATTTACCCAGCTCTTTTGCAAAACCGAATGTAACACTTCTAGATAGGTTATGTAAGGTATTCAGAGCATGTCTAGAACTGTCCTATATTCCATGTAAATGAAGAGAATCCAAGGTTATCTTCATACCGAAACCAGGAAAAAGTAATTACGCCTCTGCAAGCGCGTATAGCTTGACATCGTTTCTCTTGAAGACATTGGAAAGAATTTTAGAATTAGAACTGAGACAATCCATACCAGTCTCGGTACTATCACGGTATCAGCACGCTTATTGTAAGGGAAGGTCAGTTGACTCAGCCATACATAGCGCGGTGGCTATAATCGAAAAGGCGTTCCTTAACAAGGACACCACCCTGGGTATGTTCATTGATATTGAAGGAGCTTTCAACAATGTCAAAACAGATTCAATATTAGAATGTCTTAGAAACAAAGCGGCTGACAGTAAAATTGTTAACTGGATAGCGTCTATGTTAAGAAATAGGAAACTACAGGCAAACTTCGGTAACTCCCACAGATGCGGATTCGCGAGCAATGGTACCACACAGGGAAGTATTTTATCGCCTCTACTGCGGCTATTGGGCATGGATGATCTGCTGAAGGAGTTATCGGAAGCAGGTTACCATATCGTCTGCTACGCAGATGACTTGGCTATTCTGGTTACTGGGAAATTCGAGACAACGCTAACCTCGTTAATGCAAGGTGCGATAAATCTTGTTGTACACTGGGCGACAAGAAACGGGCTTAGAGTTAACCCGGCGAAAACGGAGCTTTGTCTTTTCTCCCGTAGAAGGATCGCACCCATTTTAATCCTTCCAAAAATTGGTGACACCTCTTTAACCCTGGTAACGAGGTGAAGTTTTTAGGGGTCATTCTGGATAAGAAATTGCGTTGGCGGCAACACCTGGACCAAAAGGCAGGCAAAGCCATCAAAACCTTTTGGATGTGCAGGAGCGCGATCGGTAAAAGGTGGGGGCTCTCTCCAAAGATGATCTACTGGATGTATAGTGATAAGACCCATTCTTACTCATGGTGCTGTGGTCTGGTGGAGGTCTCTAGATGTGGGGACAAATCTAAAAATCCTTGAAAAGGTGCAGCGACAATGATGCCTAGGTATTTCGGGAGCTCTGAGAAGCACAGTGACTTACCCAAATATTTTATTCATGCAACCGATAGATCTTCATGTGAAAATTGGCGGCAAACTCTGCCATACGCCTTAATTTGAACGGTCTTCTAAATAATTTCTACTCTCAATTGCCGCATGGTCGTATCTTAAGCCATATCAGTGAAGCAGGCGTCGATCTGGTAGGTGAATGCGATTACCATGTGGCAACTATGGAATTTAGGAAAAGATACAGTATTAGAATACCCACGAAAAGGTAATGGTAAAACGGAAACCCCATCCCGCATAATGGGATGACGATTTTCACTGACGGCTCCAAAATAGAAACGGGTTGTGGTGCAGGCATAGCATCGATAGATTTTGATTTATCGATAAGCCTGACTCTAGATAGGTATATTTCAATCTTTCCAGCGGAGGTGGCTTCCATAAACAAAGCAGCAGAAATTCTTATTGAAAGGAACATAACGGGGAAAAATATCTTCATATGCTCGGACAGCCAAGCTGCCCTGAAAGCATTAGATAAAAATTCGGTACACTCCAAGCTTATTAAGACATGTAAATCAAATCTTAACTTGTCAGCAAGGTATAATAGGGTTAGATTACTATGGTCTCCGGGGCATAGTATGATTGAAGGTAATGAAAAAGCGAATGAACTAGCGAGAAACGGGGCCACCCGGAACAGTGAAACTGATTTTAGTATAGGTTACCCCCTAACTCTTGAAAAAAACATGATTGCGGAGTGGGCAATAAATGAACACACACGGAGATGGACCAATTCTTCCGATTGCATACACACAAAACTTTTCTGGGTTGTTTTAGACGCGAAGAGGTCCAAATCGATTATAAACATGAATAAAGCTTCGTTTAGGCTTTCTACTGGAATCAGGCGTCGATCTGGTAGGATCTGCCTCACGGCTTGGTCTGTCAGCGGAAATCCTCCTGCAGAGTTTGCGGTGAGGAGGTGGAATCAGTGAGGCATCTGCTGTGCAGATGCCCTGCGGTGCGTCGTAAAAGATTGAAACACTTAAACGGAAACCGCAATGTCGCGGCAAATGGAGGCGTCGCTTTTGACATTTTGAAGCTTTAAGTCAAAAGCGACGCATTGAAGCTTTGCAAACCACAATAACGCGTTGATTTGATGTTATATAAACATTCATTTTCAGAAACTTTATTTATTAATTTTTCTTCAAAACTCATTTTAAAAATTTTAAATTTAATTTTGAGTATTTTTTATATCAAAAGAACAAAACAAAAGGTAAAGATGTCAAAATTTTAGATATGACGCGCGTCTAAAGCGGCAAAAGTAGAAAGTAAGTCTACTTACACGTCGCGGCGAATTTGCCGCATCAACGCGACGCTATATTGTGGGCCATTACATATATCACTGTACATTCTAATTCCCTTTAAGAAAATCGAACCGTAAACGAACCGCTGGCGAAGTCAATTCTTCATACATGACTTCGCTGGCGAACCGCTTTGGCGATTCGCCGGCGGACCGTAAACGTAAATGTTGGAATAAGAAAATTAAAAAAAAAACGAAGTGGTGTTTATGTATTAGTACGCCGCCTAGACTACATATTAGCGGTTCGCTGGCGTATCGCCTAGGCGGTTCTCTAGCGAATCGCCAATACGGTTCGTTTACGTACTGATTTTATCCATATAAATAAAAAATCTGGAATTTTTTTAATTCAAAATAAAAAACAAATATTTTTAATTCTTTGGTTGAAAATCTATATTATAAAAATAATTTTTTTGTATTTAAATTTTTTTAGGACTTAAATTTTACTTTTTTCTAGGACTTTAATATCAATATTTTTATGAATAACACTAATATTCCTAATTTCACAGACTACTTCGTAATTCGTAATATAAATTTTTTTCACTTTCACATTAAATTATTTAGAACACAATTAATAAGAACACGTCTAATTGTTAGAATAAAATTAAAATTGTGCCTACATTTTAATTTTTATAAATGACTACTCACAAAAAAATATATTTTATTTTTTATAAACTGGTTTTATGTGAAAGTATTGGTGAAAAGGCGATTCAGAAGCGGTACGTTTTGGGTTCGCCAAAAGCGAATTCGTTTATTTACTTAAAGGGTTTTGAAGCGTTGCTGTCAAAAGCGACGCGTTCATTTGCCGCGACATTGCGGTTTCGGCTTTAGGGTACCATTTTATGACTGACTTAGAGGAGGCTGGTAAAATCAAGCCGGCAAAGTTGACTTCGTTTATAAAAGAAATAGGATGGGTTGACGTGCTGGAAAATTTAGTCTGAATCAATAGCCGCCGATGGGGGTGTACAACGGGCCTTTCTGGCCTTGGTGCGTGGTGGTATCTTTCCGCCCACCCTTTCAAAATAACCAACCAACCAAGAGATGCAGCTCCCATAGTTTTATACAACAAATTCTTGGTTGATTTCACTGCACTTTCCCACAGGCCTCCGAAATGCGGAGCTCGTGGCGGAATGAACAGAAATTCTACACTTCGGGCAATACATTCTGAATGTATTTTACTAGCTGATTGTCGTTTGTTAAACATTTCATAAAGTTCTTGTAGTTGGTTACTTCCACCAACAAAATTTATTGCATTATCTGAATACATTGTTTTGCATCGACTTCTCCTACTCCAAAATCTTCGAAGAGCGCCAATGAACCCATCTGCTGAAAGATCTGAAACGATCTCCAAGTGAATGGCCTTTGTTGCAAAGCAACAAAAAACTGCAATGTACGATTTTTGTGGTCTTTTTCCTCGTATTTTAAAATGCGTCCATATTGGACCTGCAAAATCAACTCCGGTGTTGAGAAAAGGTAGACTGTGTTGTAATCTTGCAGCAGGAAGATTACGCATTAATTGTGACATTGGTGTTGGCTTTGTTCTGAAATTCGCCATTCGTTTCTCACGTATCGGCCTACATGGTGATTCTGCATGGTGATTCTGTTTCTCATGTGGACCTACATGGTGATTCTGCACAAGAATTTCGGTCTTTATTAGTTGAGTTAATGTATGTTCTGCCGGAAGTAGTATGGGGTGTTTGTTATCAAAAGAAACATACGCAGCTTCATATCGACCACCAACTCTCAATACACCCTTTGCATCGACAAAGGTTGTGAGAGAAGATAGTAGATTATTGTTTTCCAGTTCTTCATTTCGTTCAAGGCACCGTATTTCGGCTTGAAAATAACGTTCCTTGAAGTATCTTGATGATCACAACAAAAGCATTTTTAATCTCTTACATTAAAAGAAACGAATTTTTTGGTCGTTTATCTGATGTTATTTTCGTAA
The DNA here is from genome assembly GCA_949752835.1 of Empis stercorea. NCBI lineage: Eukaryota > Metazoa > Arthropoda > Insecta > Diptera > Empididae > Empis > Empis stercorea. The sequence goes on from OX457085.1 coordinate 62,094,657, forward strand.
ATCTTATTACGTATGCTGTAGTACGAACTAAAAATGAAAATGAATTTTTATGGTTAATTTGAAAAAACAAAAATGATCTAAAACCCTTGATATTATCAGCACTAATTTGGTGCAGCATTTTTCTTCCGTCAGATATCTTTTTACTTGAAACATTCCATGCCATTCTGCAAATGATCTTTTCAAAAAGTGAGGACCGTAGAACCAAATGTCGACGTTCTGCAAGCACTCTGGAGCGATTCCTCTCGATATGTGGCCTGCTGGATTTTCGGCAGAGCTCACATGCCTCCACTGTGACTGTGAGGTATGTCTTTGAATGTATGATATTTTGTTCGCAACAAACGTTTTTAGTGACGACGATTCTGAATTCACCCAGTCCAGTACAATTTCTGAATCAGTTCAGTAATATATGTTCTTGTCGTTAATTTGTAAAACGGATTGCACCATATTACAGAATACAGCTGCCAATTTTGCTGCTTGAAGCTCCAATCTGGGAATAGTTGATATTTTGGCTGGTGCCACTCTTGATTTTGAACATAGTTGTTTTACGACTATTGTATTATGTTGTTTTACGACTATTGTATTATGAAGATGAATTGGCAATCATAGTTGTTTTACGACTATTGTATTATGAAGATGAATTGGCAATGATGAATCCCAATCCAACTTCAGCTTCCATATTTCCTGCATAAATTTTTTTGCTGTGATAACCACTGGGCTGACTAAACCAATGGGGTCAAAAATGTGTACTACATCTGACAGCACTGTACTTTGGGTTATTCTTTTCGGTTAACTCCAGGAAGTTTTGATTCCGATTACATCCGAACTAGGGTCCCACATTATACCAAGAGTTTTTATTTCACCGTTAGTAGTTTCAGTGATATCTAATGTATATTCAATGTCTTCCGGTGGAATATCTTTAAGTAACTTTTGTGCTTATTATCAGAGTCGTGTCGTATTTGACGCCCAATTAATATTTCGTTTCGTACCGACTCTAAAATGGTATTCCCAGAGACGTACGAAACGACAAATTTATTGCCAACGTGAAAACAGAAAAATAAAATTCCCAATAGATGGCTTTGCCGAAAAAAGTCGTTTTTATGTTGGTACCACCAGTTATTTTGACAATCAAAATACAATGTTTACAGTTTATCGGCTAAATATTGAGTTATAAAAAAATTCAATTGCACGGGAATTTTTTTGCAATATTAATTAGTTTTATTATATACGTTTACTTAAAATATAATTAATAGATTAGGGTAAATTAGCTAGTGAATTGGTTGCCAAAATAAAATTAGCTTCTGACCAAGACGAAGTTGTACCAGATTTCATACAGAACTTTATTTTAACAAATCGCCAAAAAAGATGAGAAATAAAAAAAAAGATGCGGTTGAAGCAATTGTTGAAAAAATGGAAAAAGTTGTTGTATCAGAAGAGTTCTATTTTTTCATCATTCCAGATGTTATTTCAGATAAAAAATGACTTACATTTCCATTCATGTTTTTAACTCTCATATTGGAATAAAAAAAATATATACATTTATAAACTATAAATAATTAGGGTTTTTTTTATCATTTTGGATCATTCCAATCTTGATTTCCACAATAATATAATACTAATATATTTCCGCAATTATTCTTATAATAATTGTGGAAATATTTATTGTATTATGTTACAAAAAACACATTTTACTTTACGATTTTCTAAAGTCGTAAGCAAAATTGCCTACGATAAATTTTTTACTTTTATGACATTTCAAAGCGTTTCGTAACGACTCAGAGAATACTAATTTTTTTCATCTGTGTCGTATTTAACGCCATTACTCTCGTAATACCATTTTCTCTAAGGCGTGTCGTTCGAGAAAAAATACGACTGTCAAAATAAGCCCATTTCTATGGTTTGCACACCATTTTCTCAGTTTAAGACCTGATGAAGATATTAATTTAATTACCTGAGATTGCATGGTTCAAATTGTCGCTACCGGACATCAAATCATCTACATAGAAATAAGTTTTGACCATTTTTAATGCAATGGATATTTTGATTCTTTTCCTATTCCTAATGATTGTAATCATTTGATGGCTGTGTATGGAGCTGAAGTCGTACTATAGGTGGCAGTTTTCAACTTGTATATGTTGAGCCTTTCCTGGCGTTGATTTCGCCAAAAAATGAGCTGAAAATTGTTATCTTGATCATTCATAGGTATTTGTCGATACATCTTTTCAATATCGCTTGTAAATACATATTCGTATTGTCGAAATCTAATTAACACATCAAAAAGATCCTGCTGGATTTTCGGACCCCTGTGCACTAGCGGGTTTAGTGACACATTTGTTGATGTTTTGCAGGATGCGTCAAATACCACTCTCAATTTGGTGGTAGTGCTAGTCGGTTTCAATACACATTGATGAGGGATGAAATAATTGGGTTCCTTCACGTAGTTTTCTTTTACCAACTCCATATGCCCAAGTTCTTCCTATTCTGTTATGAATTTTACATACTCTTGTTTTAATAAAACATTCTTTGAAAGCTTTCGTTCGAGCGCCATAAATCTTCTTTCTGCGATTTCCTTGGATGATCCTAGTAATGCAATGTCTTCTTTAAATGGCAACCGTACCAGAAATTGACCAGACTCATTTCGATAGGTTGTTTTCTTAAAGAAATCTTCACATTCTTGCTCTGTTGATGAAATACTAGCTTCTTTTGTAGACAATTCATCAAATTCCCAAAATCGTTGCAGTTGCTCATCTAGAGTGTTAATGCCGCACAATTGTACGGAAGTTCTGATGTTTTTCACCTTTCCCAGCACCACCCAGCCAAAAACTGTATTTTGTAGTGTTGGTGCATCGTCATTTAGTGAGATTTGACCTACCATCATTAATTCGCTATAAAATTCCGCTCCAATTAGCATGTCAATTCGTTGACTTTCAAAAAATTTAGGATCAGCTAATTGAATGTTTTGAGGAATTTCGAACGTTCGAGGACTAATGTTGTAATTCGGTTGATCTTCAATAACATTGTGTAAAACAAATACTTCGATCATTCTTGAATAAAGACAATTGATGCACAGCTTCTTGATCTGGGGACATCTGCACAAATTTTGTACAGTGATATAGTGCGTGACTTTGCCATGTACTATTTGGTGTAAAAATAGAAGTCGTGACGTCACTCGTTATTCCCAAATTTTTTATTGCATCATTTATTTATTTATTTATAATTTGAAATTAATTATAATATAAATAATATTTAATTTTTTCGTAGAAAGCAATAAAAAATTAGAGAATAACGAGTGACGTCACGACTTTTATTTTTACACCAAATAGTACATGGCTTAATTATTAAATTTATATCCGCCAACTGTCATTTTACCCCAGCGTCCCTTTTAGATGTTGGAACCCGAATTCTAACCTCTTAACCTTCTATAATATGTAGTTCGTTGGATAACACATTTTATCTGAGTTAGACATTGCTGTATTATGGATTATCTGCGTATATGTATCGTAGAATTGCTGCCAGTTTAAATATTCACTATCAAATATTGGAATAGTAATCTTTGGTAATCTTAATTGTGTTTGTTGCAACTGATTTCCATGTTGATAACAACTGACATTGCTGCTAAATTTTCTTATAAATTGAGGATTGTGTTTTGTACAACTTCTTCCAAATCATAATAATTGTTCATAGATACTCCAAATCATAATAATTGTTCATAGATACTCCGCATCAGATTCCATATCAACCAATTCCAAAATTGATAGATTCTGTTCTGTGATAGTTGACAAATAAGTATTTATATTGTTAATTTTTAACTCGTAATATTGTTTTGAGTGCTGACCTTGAATTTATTTGTTGAAGTAAATGTTTCAACATTGTGATGACTGAATTTTGTCGTTTGATTAACATCTGAATTTTGTCATTATTGGAATCTTGATTTACATATGGATTGAATGCGAATTCGACGGTAGCGGTAGCTGGCTTAGCTTGAATCGTCTGATTTATATCAATTGGTGTATTATTTTCTTCTTTATCAACTTGTATAATTCCACTTTCACCTTTTTGTTCTTGCGATCTCGTCTTCAATGTTTTTTCCTAATACACTCTGCTGAGCAATTAATTCTTAAAATTTGTCCATATTTGCTTTGTAATTATGACACAATTAAATAATTATGGGTTTTTTGTTTTAAATTAGATTCACTCTTTTTATTTATAATAAAGCTATTCAGATTTTTTTTTTCTCTTTCAATTATTCAGATTCTATCACAATTAATTTAAAATGTATGTCTATTTTTATAATCACGTCGGGGTCACCAAAACTTTATGTATAATTTATCAAGTATTCCTATTTTGAAATACTCAATTTTCCTTATGTCTGTGGATTCCAGCACTCATAAATAAAACCACAAATTGTCAATTTAATAATTTATTACAAAAAATTATTCTTTAAAAAAAAAACGATTATACACCAAAAAATTACTACTTTACTCTACAAATATTATTTAAGAAAAACTTATCAAAATTATTACTTTACTTTACAAAATGTTATTTAGAAAAACTTATCAAAATTATTATTTTACTGATATATATATAAAATAAACTAGTCAACTCAACTGGTCAATTATTTCTTACTGAAAGGAAGAATTAGCATTTTTTTAAATTTTTCTTATTTACTTATTTTTTTATTTATTTATTTATTTACGTTTAGTACAAACATATTACAACATAGTGATAACTTAAAGTAAAATTATGGTTAAATTACAAAATTATTATATAATTTAATATATTGATAATTATAATAAAAAGATTTGTAATATTAAAAATAAAATAAAAATTAAGTTTCAAAGTTAAAATGAAACTACGTCAAAAAAATAATAATAAAAAATTAATTAAAAACTAGTTAGCTTAAAAAAAACTAAGTCAATAACAAATATTATAACACGTGTAAAATTAAATTTTTCTTTTTTTCTTTGGAAAAAGAAAGGTCTATGCTACTTTTATAGTTGTTAATAACCTTGAACATTCTATTAATTGGTTCAAATTTACCATAGTTCGTACGGTGGAATATTTCTCGAAATATGTTTTCCGACCGAAACCGAGTACTATTATTTAAATGCGTAACAACTTGGTTTTTGATATACTCAGAGTTGATCTGACCATTATTAACTTGAATTATAAATAGAATATCCGCAATTAGTCTCCTTGATTCTAGAAATTTTAATTGCAAGAGATTTAACCTTCCTTGTATGGAGGTAATATCACTGGGTTTAACCAATTTAAGTTACGTAAAGCGTATCTAAGAAATGTTGTTTGCACTTATTCGAATCTCTCTATATGGTCCCGATAATAGGGAGACCAAACTTGGCTAGCATACTCAAGGTTCGGCCTAACAAGAGAAGTAAATAAAGATTTAAGGATATATGGATCCTCAAATTCCTTAGACCATCGCTTGATGAAACCCAACATTGAATTTGCTTTACCAATTATGGTATCGAAGTGCAATTTAAAAGTCATTTTGCTATCGAAATGCACGCCTAGATCTTTGAAGTGAGTAACTCTATTGATAATAACATTATCAAAAGTATAACTTGAAATCACTGGTGTTTTACGTCGAGTGTAACTAATTATTGCACACTTATCAACATTTAATGATAAATTATTAATATTACACCAGCTTTTAAAAGAGTCTAGGTCCTTTTGTAGTGTAATAGCATCATTTAAGGAACTTATCTTATTATGGATTTTCATATCATCGGCGTAAATTCCCAATTTACTATACTTGATTTCAGAAGTAACGTCATTAATTGAGAAAATGTAAATAAATGGACCTAAATGACCACCCTGTGGGACACCAGAGTTGGCATAATAGGGTTCTGAAATTTCAGATCTAAATTTAATACAATATTTTCTATTTATCTGATATGAATTTACCCACTTAATTAAGAAATCAGGAAAACCTATTTTTTTTAGTTTAAAGCATATTACACTATGAGGTAACAGATCGAAAGCTTTACTTAAATCAGTACAGATGACATCAGTCTGATACCCAGCCTCCATATTATTAAGAAGAACATGATTCTACTAAGTTGGTTACAGTGGATCTCTTTTTCATGAAACCGTGTTGATTAGGTACTAATAGTCCTGAACAGTAACTATAGATCGAATCATAAATCATTAGCTCAAATAACTTAGGAATACTAGATAGTTTAGCAATAGGTCTATAATTGGCAATATTGTAATGGAAAAAGCGTACGAATATACATTTTTATTTAATATATATATATTCCTATGGATATGGCAAAATAAATTGCCTAAGTTACCTTTATTATTTAAGAAGCAAGGTATGCTCTTTGTGCTTGGCTATACTAGCCGCAAATCCGTATTTAAATTAGCTCGGAAGCCTTTTCTGTAATGTTTCCAAATTTAAAGGCTTTGGATGCCAAATAATTCCTTATACTGTATAGGCTTAAGGGAGCCGAAATTAAAGATGAGAATTCAGATTTGATTCTAATTTTTATTTCTAATTTACCAGCTATTTATATAATTCTTACTTACTAATACAATTAAAATTATTTGTTTATTTTTACTTAAATTATATACTTAATATTACTAATACAATTACTTAGTCTAAATCAAAATTAATTTTAACAATTCAATTATTTTATATCATACGATAATTAGAAAGAAGATCAGCTGTCTTTGTTTATTTTATAAATGCAATATCATACGATAAGAAAAACTTTCCAAATTAAAGAAGATCAGCTGATTTTGTTTTTGTTGTAATGTGTATACATCACATCCTTTCCCTTTAAAGGTTTTTTTTTTATATTTTATTTAAGTTGTTGTTATGAACTATTTTTTGTTTATTATTAATAATTATTACAGAATTTACTCCTCTTTTTATGATCTTATATGGACCATTAAATGGATAATCTAATTTTTTACGATTTTTAATCCTTAACATGAACTTATCATCTATTTTAAGATTTGATGGGTTGATATTTGTATCGTACCATTTCTTCCTATTTTCTTTTTCTTTTATTAAAATTTTTCTCTACATTTTTTAGTGAGAAAAGTAATTTTGTTTTTAATTCATTTAAATACTGATCATAATTTGCATAATTTAACTTTGGATTTTTGCTTTGCGAAAATTTTGTTGGAACTTTAGGAGAAGTACCAAAAATTAATTCAAAAGGAGTATATTGCGTAGATGCATGAGGAGTTGTATTGTAACAAAATAAATAGAAGGGTATTAATTCAACCCAATTTGTACTGTATGTACTAGTAAAAAAAAATTCATTTAATACTCTGTGGTTGCGTTCTACTGAACCTAATGTTTTATGGTGGTATGGTGTTGATTTTTGATGATTAATTTTGAATATTTTACAATTATGTGAAAAAAGTTCATTAATAAATTCAGTTCTTAAATCAGTTTTAAAATTTTTTATGTTTCCGTATCTAAGTACGATTTTTTCAGTAATTATTTTTGCTATTGTAATAGCGTCTTTAGTTTCAATGGGGTAAGCCTCGACATATTTAGTCAATTCGCACTGAATTGTTAGGATATACCTAAAATTATTATATATTTTTAAAGGGCCTACTGTATCAATTTGTATAGTTTCAAATGGTTTGCTTGTAGTGTCTGTTATCACTAATGGTTCTCTAATAGTTTTTATTTGATTTGATTTTGCGCATAATTCACAATTTAGTACGTAATTTTTAATTGTTTTATTCATATTTTTCCATATATAATTTCGTTTTATTTTTATAATCAATTTTCTAATACCTATGTGTCCGCTTATGAGTTCATCATGGTTTTCTTTTAATATTTCTTGAATTTTATTTTTATCTTTCCTTTTGATAGGTGCCGTAAATAGTATAATTTTTAATTTATTTTTAGAGTTATCGGCATTCTGTATTTTGTTAAATATTTCTTTAAATTTATTTATTTCAATGTAATTAAATATATTGTCTTTGTTATCTAAAGCAATTTGGTAAATATTATTTTTGTATAAAGTATTTTTTAATTTATTCATTATTTGTTTCAAATCGATTTGGTTTTTATTAAATAGCAGTTCTATACCTTTGTTTATATTTATATTTATTTTTCTGGTATCAGTTTCTATAAATCTAAGTCTTTTAATATTTCTGATATCTGAGATAGAAATTCCTTGCCATATGTGAATGTGATCAGTCTTCTGGTTCGTTATTTTTAAATCATTATCCTTAATTTCCTTAGCTTTACTTCTTGTTAATACGTTGACGGTTTTAGTTATTTTTTCTGTATTATGTGTATGTTCTTTTGGTATCATATCTTTTAATGTATTAGAATCAATAAGTATTCTTGACAGAGCGTCAGCATTGGTATTCATTTTACCTTGTTTATATATAATTTTAAAATCATAATCACTTAAGTCTAAGCGAATTCGTGTCATTTTTTGACGAAGGGCACTTATGTACAAATAAACCAACTAATGGTCTGTGGTCTGTGACTACTATAAATTTTGTGCCATAAACATATCGGCGGAAAAAAATTATTGCCCAATGTATTACTAACAGTTCCTTTTCAATAATAGGATTCTTAAGTTCTGTTGGGTTTAGTGTTTTACTAGCATATGAAATTGGTAAGTCATTCCCTATTTCGCCTTGTGAAAGTACTGCGCCGAAAGCTGATTGCGAAGCGTTAGTTGTAATAATGAATGGTTTTGAATAATCTGGGTATTTTAATATGGGGTGATTTATTAATTTTATTTTTAAACTTTCAAATGATTCTGTACATGAAACGTCCCAGTTAAATATTGCTTTTTTTTGTTAAATCGTTTAAAGGTTTTGCAATCTCTGCAAAATTTGGTATGAACCGACGGTAATAGTTACAAAATGCAACGAATCTTTTAATATCTTCACAATTTTTAGGAATTGGATAGTTTTTGTAACTGAAAATTTCAGAAAATTTGGATCAGTTTTGATTCCTTCATTTGTGATTAAATGGCCTAAGTATATTACTTCTTTTTGCAAAAATGTGCAATTTTCAGGGTTTAGTTTCAAATTGAACTCAGTTTTCGTGTTTTTAAAGTTCAAAAAGGGAAATTCATAAGGTGTTAGTACAGTTTTCAGGAATAAATTGAAAACATGAAACCTACAAATTTTTAAGGTTTTCACGAAAATATATTTTAGCGCCATCTATGACAAAATAGACGATATGTATTTTTGCAGTAGGCATAGCAAAGTTTCCATACAAAAGTAGCCATATTTGTGAAAAATCAAAAAAAAATCGAAAAATTTTTAAAAAAAAGAAGAAAAATTAAATACTTTTTTAAATAATTAAATAATTTTTTATATAATTAAATCAAAATTTGACATTAAAAACAAATAATTACTATTTTTAATTTGTTTGGTTTTTACGTAGAGTTGTTTAATACTCGGGACACACCAGAATTGAAAACCTAAGTTTTCGCGAAAACTAGATCTAAAAACTTTTATAGTGACACACCCAAAATGGAGCGCGATTTCGTTTTCGAATGTCAATTTATGAAAATTATTTATTTAAACAACTCTACGTAAAAACCAAAAAAATTAAAAATAGTAATTATTTGTTTTTAATGTCAAATTTTGATTTAATTATATTAAAAATTATTTAATAAAATTTAATTTTTCTTCTTTTTTTTAAAAAATTTTAGATTTTTTTTGATTTTTCACAAAAATGGCTACTTTTGTATGGAAACTTAGCTATGCCTACTTCAAAAATACATATCTACTATTTTGTAATAGATGGCGCTAAAATATATTTTCGTGAAAACCTTAAAAATTTGTAGGTTTCGTGTTTTCAATTTATTCCTGAAAACTGTACTAAACCTTATGAATTTCCATTTTTGAACTTTGAAAACACGAGAACTGAGTTTTCGGTCCGGTGTGTCCCGGGTATAAATAAATAATTTTCATAATTTTACATTCGAAAACGAAATCGCGCTCCATTTTTGGTGTGTCACTATAAAAGTTTTTAGATCTAGTTTTCGCGAAAACTTAGGTTTTCAATTTTGGTGTGTCCCGGGTATTACGTAGTTGTTCAAAAACTTTGATTAAATTTTGGTTGTGGTGATTTATTGAATTGCCAAAAATTATTATATCATCCACGTAAATGAATGCTTCTAAATTTAAACCTGACAAAGCAATGGTGAGCATTCTTTGGAAACTATTCGACGAAATTTTTAGTTCAAAAGGTAATCTTTTAAATTGAAAATGTCCATTATTGGATGAAAAAGCTATGTATGGTCTTGATTTTATTTGATGAAAAGAACTTACTAAGTCTAATATCGAGAAATATTTTGCGTCTCCTAAACTGTCCAGAACGTCTTCCAGTCGAGTCAAAGGAAATTTATCATTTTGAATTTTCTTGTTTAATTGTCGAAAATCAACCACTAGTCGCCATTTCTTGTTGTCATTTTCTGATTTTTTCGGTACTAATAATAATGGAGAATTATAAGAGCCAACAGAATGTTCAATTATATCTTCCTTTAATAATTTTTCGACTTGATTATTTATTTCATTTAATTGTGATTGTGGTAGTCTATAATTTTTTGTATAAACTGGGTTTTTGTCCTCTAGATTTATAGTTTGTGTATAGAAGTTATTTGTACTTAATTTATCATTTGGTAGATAAAAAACATTGTGCATTTTTGCAAATTTGTATTATTGATTCATACATTTTTGGATCATTTGGATTTATTCTCAAAATATTCTTTAAAGTTTCAAATCTATTTTTATTATTACTATCTATTTTTAAAATGTGGTAATTTTTTAATGGAACAATTGACGGGCTTAGATTGTCAATTGTAATATCACTATCGCATGTATTTAATATTTTAACGTGTGCTATACCTTCTTTTGGTATTATGGTATTAGCTATGAATATACCAGAAGAAATTTCTTGGTTTAAAATAATACTATCTAACTATCTTCATTTCTTTCTATGTTTATTTGACAAATGATTTCAGATCGGGCTGGAATAGTTAATTTATTTATGTTTGTTGAGTTTATTGGTATCGCGAATTCTTCATTTTTATATGATATTGATAATTCTAAAGTTTCAAAATTAATTTTTGCTAAAAAATATTGTAAAAAATCACGGCCTAATATTCCATCGGTTTTTATAGGAAAATTATCGTGAACACTATGCATTTTAATTGGAAAATTGTTATTTTGAAATCGAAAATTTGTATTTAAAGTACCTAAAGATTTTTGTACTTGGTTACCAATGCCAGTAATAGTACAAATTTGTTCACTATTTACATCATTATCATTAATAAATTGTTGTGTTATAATTGATATATCTGGTCCTGTATCTATCATAAATCTGGTTGGGTGATTATTATTGTGTAGAATAATAGAAATATTAAATGAAATAGCAACATGCTCAAAATTGTTTATGCGATATTTAGGCAATTCATCTCCCCGATCAACTGATGATCTATGTCGGGGGAATTTGCGTTTTCCGAATTCATTGAATTTATGTTTTTATTGTAGTTTGGGTGTCTACTATAATTGTAATAATTATTGTAATTTTTAAAGTTATTGTTTCTAAAATTTTTATTTGGTAATCTTGTATTATTGTTATTATTGTTTCTATAATTGGTATTTGTAGGTTTATTCCTATCATAACGTTGAGTCTGATAAAAGTATCGTTGACCTGATATGTTTCTATCATAATTATAATTATTCCTTCTAAAGTTTTGGTTTATATTATTGTAATTATTATTTGAATAATTCCTATTCATTTGATATATATTTGGATTTGTCTCATTAATTATATTAGTTTCTAAAACTAATTTTATGGCTTGATTCAAAGTTTTAGGTTGTGCCGCTAAAATAACTGATTGTATTGGTTCTTTAAGATTTGTTTTTAAACATTGTAATGCGAACTGATCATTAATTTTTATAATTACTTTCCTAGTCGTTTCATCTTCCCTATTGATTGTGTCATATTTAATTTATTTATTAATGTTTCTAATTTTTCTATAAATTAAGAAGTGGGAATTGTTTTATTCTTACAAAGTTCACCGATTTCGTTATGTATCTTTGTATAAGTTCTAGAATTGGTAAAATTCTTATCCAAAATATTTTTTAACTCATTATAAGTTTTAGGGAATTTTTCGTTAATTATTTTATTTTTCACTTTTTGTGTAATTTTTATTGTATAAATAAATTGGATTAATTTTTCGAGGTCAGAATCTTTTGTTGATTCATATATATATTCAACGATATTTAAAAATTCTTGAATTTGTTCATGTGAACCATCAAAAATTGGGATGATTTTACTAACATTTGCTATATTAAAATCCATTTTGGAATTTTGTTCTAAAATATTAATAAAATGTGAACTTATCTGTTCCTATTTTTCGATAAAATTTTCTAATAGTTTACGTTTACCGCTTTTAATATCTGATTGTTTTAATTCATGTATGAATTCTGCTTTTAATAATTTTAATTTTGCTAATTCTAAGCTTATTTCAGAATTTGTATATTCAAATTTCAAATCTTAATTTTATATAAGATTCAAAATCTGCCATTAATTTGTGAATTCATGATCATTATTTTCGAAATTTATTTATAATTAGGGTCTGTTCAGAAGAAATCGTAAAAAATCGTAGAAATGTTTATTGTGTTAATTTAATTACTTAAATTGCGTTTCCTAAACTGCAAAATCGTTTGACACACAGCAAAATCGTTTGACTTTGTATATTTTCAGTTTTAAAAAATCCAACAAAATTTTCGCAAAGCAAAAATTTGTGCAGTGACAACAAAAACAATTGTTCCTCTTTAGTGTAATTAAAATTATTATTATTTTTTTTTAAAACAAAGACAATTGTTCTTCTTTTAAAATTTATCGAAATTTTTATTTTTAATCGAAATTACTATTTTTTTTAATGATTAATTACATTTTAATTAAAATTCAGTAATTCAATTTATTTAATTTTTGTTTTTGTTTTTTTTTTTGTTATAAATTCATTAATTTTGTTTTTATTTACTAAAATTAATTTCAAATTATTAGTTGTTTGTTTTTTTTTTCTATTTGTTTATATATAAAAAACAAGAAATAAAATTTATTTTAAATTATTTTCTAGTGTTTTAAAATTTTTTTTAAAAATAATTTCTGAATATTGTTTGATGATTTGTATAAGTGCCGGTCTTGTTTTATACGTTGTATTTCACGTATTATCGTCCATCTTTGTTGTTTGTCGGTTGACTTTTCTAATATTTTGTAGAGTTGGGCTAATTGTTGACTGTAGTGGACTAATTTTCCACCTCTTTTCCGTTTTGGTTGATGTTGCTGTTCATTTGTCCTTAAATCTGGTTGCTGTTGCTGTTGCTGTTGCTGGTTATTTTTCTGATTTTGACGTTTATGATACTCTTCTATCGTGATGCTCATCATAATTTTTTCCATCTTTATTATTTAAGAGGAAGGCAGTATTGCCATGTAATGGAAAAAGGGTACGAATATACATTTTTATTTAATATATATTATTCCTATGGATATGGCAAAATAAATTGCCTAAGTTACCTTTATTATTTAAGAAGCAAAGGTATGTTCTTTGTGCTTGGCTATACTAGCCGCAAATCCGTATTTAAATTAGCTCGGAAGCATTTTCTTTAATGTTTTCAAAGTTAAAGGCTTTGGATGCCAAATAATTCCTTATACTGTATAGGCTTAAGGGAGCCGAAATTAAAGATGAGAATTCAGATTTGATTCTAATTTTTATTTCTAATTTACCAGCTATTTATATAATTCTTACTTACTCATACAATTAAAATTATTTGTTTATTTTTACATAAATTATATACTTAATATTACTAATACAATTACTTAGTCTAAATCAAAATTAATTTTAACAATTGAATTATTTTATATCATACGATAATTAAAAAGAAGATCAGCTGTCTTTGTTTATTTTATAAATGCAATATCATACGATAAGAAATCATACGATAAGAAAAACTTTCCAAATTGAAGAAGATTAGCTGATTTTGTTTTTGTTGTAATGTGTATACATTACATCCTTTCCCTTTAAAGGGTTTTTTTTAATATTTTATTTAAGTTGTTGTTATGAACTATTTTTTGTTTATTATTAATAATTATTACAGAATTTACTCCTTCTCTTTTTATGATCTTATATGGACCATTAAATGGATAATCTAATTTTTTACGATTTTTAATCCTTAACATGACCTTATCACCTATTTTAAGATTTGATGGGTTGATATTTGTATCGTACCATTTCTTCCTATTTTCTTTTTCTTTTATTAAAATTTTTCTCTACATTTTTTAGTGAGAAAAGTAATTTTGTTTTTAATTCATTTAAATACTGATCATAATTTGCATAATTTAACTTTGGATTTTTGCTTTGCGAAAATTTTGTTGGAACTTTAAGAGAAGTACCAAAAATTAATTCAAAAGGAGTATATTGCGTAGATGCATGAGGAGTTGTATTGTAACAAAATAAATAGAAGGGTATTAATTCAACCCAATTTGTACTGTATGTACTAGTAAAAAAAAATTCATTTAATACTCTGTGGTTGCGTTCTACTGAACCTAATGTTTTATGGTGGTATGGTGTTGATTTTTGATGATTTATTTTGAATATTTTACAAATATGTGAAAAAAGTTCATTAATAAAAAAGTTCATTAGAAAAAAGTTCATTAATACGTATCTAAGTACGATTTTTTCAGTAATTATTTTTGCTATTGTAATAGCGTCTTTAGTTTCAATGGGGTAAGCCTCGACATATTTAGTCAATTCGCACTGAATTGTTAGGATATACCTAAAATTATTATATATTTTTAAAGGGCCTACTGTATCAATTTGTATAGTTTCAAATGGTTTGCTTGTAGTGTCTGTTATCACTAATGGTTCTCTAATAGTTTTTATTTGATTTGATTTTGCGCATAATTCACAATTTAGTACGTAATTTTTAATTGTTTTATTCATATTTTTCCATATATAATTTCGTTTTATTTTTATAATCAATTTTCTAATACCTATGTGTCCGCTTATGGGTTCATCATGGTTTTCTTTTAATATTTCTTGAATTTTATTTTTATCTTTCCTTTTGATAGGTGCCGTAAATAGTATAATTTTTAATTTATTTTTAGAGTTATCGGCATTCTGTATTTTGTTAAATATTTCTTTAAATTTATTTATTTCAATGTAATTAAATATATTGTCTTTGTTATCTAAAGCAATTTGGTAAATATTATTTTTGTATAAAGTATTTTTTAATTTATTAATTATTTGTTTCAAATCGATTTGGTTTTTATTAAATATCAGTTCTATACCTTTGTTTATATTTATATTTATTTTTCTGGTATCAGTTTCTATAAATCTAAGTCTTTTAATATTTCTGATATCTGAGATAGAAATTCCTTGCCATATGTGAAGGTGATCAGTCTTGTGGTTCGTTATTTTTAAATCATTATCCTTAATTTCCTTAGCTTTACTTCTAGTCAATACGGTTACGGTTTTAGTTATTTTTTCTGTATTATGTGTATGTTCTTTTGGTATCATATCTTTTAATGTATTAGAATCAATAAGTATTCTTGACAGAGCGTCAGCATTGGTATTCATTTTACCTTGTTTATATATAATTTTAAAATCATAATCACTTAAGTCTAAGCGAATTCGTGTCACTTTTGACGATGGGCACTTTTGTACAAATAAACCAACTAATTGGTTGATGATTTGTATAAGTGCCGGTCTTGTTTTATACGTTGTATTTCACGTATTATCGTCCATCTTTGTTGTTTGTCGGTTGACTTTTCTAATATTTTGTAGAGTTGGGCTAATTGTTGACTGTAGTGGACTAATTTTCCACCTCTTTTCCGTTTTGGTTGATGTTGCTGTTCATTTGTCCTTAAATCTGGTTGCTGTTGCTGTTGCTGTTGCTGGTTATTTTTCTGATTTTGACGTTTATGATACTCTTCTATCGTGATGCTCATCATAATTTTTTTCATCTTTATTATTTAAGAGGAAGGCAGTATCGCCATTTAATGGAAAAAGGGTACGAATATACATTTTTATTTAATATATATGTATTCCTATGGATATGGCAAAATTAATTGCCTAAGTTACCTTTATTATTTAAGAAGCAAAGGTATGCTCTTTGTGCTTGGCTATACTAGCCGCAAATCCGTATTTAAATTAGCTCGGAAGCATTTTCTTTAATGTTTTCAAAGTTAAAGGCTTTGGATGCCAAATAATTCCTTATACTGTATAGGCTTAAGGGAGCCGAAATTAAAGATGAGAATTCAGATTTGATTCTAATTTTTATTTCTAATTTACCAGCTATTTATATAATTCTTACTTACTCATACAATTAAAATTATTTGTTTATTTTTACATAAATTATATACTTAATATTACTAATACAATTACTTAGTCTAAATCAAAATTAATTTTAACAATTCAATTATTTTATATCATACGATAATTAAAAAGAAGATCAGCTGTCTTTGTTTATTTTATAAATGCAATATCATACGATAAGAAATCATACGATAAGAAAAACTTTCCAAATTGAAGAAGATTAGCTGATTTTGTTTTTGTTGTAATGTGTATACATTACATCCTTTCCCTTTAAAGGGTTTTTTTTATATTTTCTTTAAGTTGTTGTTATGAACTATTTTTTGTTTATTATTAATAATTATTACAGAATTTACTCCTTCTCTTTTTATGATCTTATATGGACCATTAAATGGATACTCTAATTTTTTACGATTTTTAATCCTTAACATGACCTTATCACCTATTTTAAGATTTGATGGGTTGATATTTTTATCGTACCATTTTCTTCCTATTTTCTTTTTCTTTTATTAAAATTTTTCTCGCATTTTTTAGTGAGAAAAGTAATTTTGTTTTTAATTCATTTAAATACTGATCATAATTTGCATAATTTAACTTTGGATTTTTGCTTTGCGAAAATTTTGTTGGAAGTTTAGGAGAAGTACCAAAAATTAATTCAAAAGGAGTATATTGCGTAGATGAGGAGTTGTATTATAACAAAACAAATAGAAGGGTATTAATTCAACCCAATTTGTACTGTATGTACTAGTAAAAAAAAATTCATTTAATACTCTGTGGTTGCGTTCTACTGAACCTAATGTTTCATGGTGGTATGGTGTTGATTTTTGATGATTTATTTTGAATGTTTTACAAATATGTGAAAAAAGTTCATTAATAAATTCAGTTCCTAAATCAGTTTTAAAATTTTTTATGTTTCCGTATCTAACTATGATTTTTTCAGTAATTATTTTTGCTATTGTAATAGCGTCTTTAGTTTCAATGGGGTAAGCCTCGACATATTTAGTCAATTCGCACTGAATTGTTAGGATATACCTAAAATTATTATATATTTTTAAAGGGCCTACTGTATCAATTTGAATTTTTTTAAAGGGCCTACTGTATCAATTTGTAATGGTTTGCTTGTAGTGTCTGTTATCACTAATGGTTCTCTAATAGTTTTTATTTGTTTTGATTTTGCGCATAATTCGCAATTAGTAAGTAATTTTTAATTGTTTTATTCATATTTTTCCATATATAATTTCGTTTTATTTTTTTAATCAATTTTCTAATACCTATGTGTCCGCTTATGGGTTCATCATGGTTTTCTTTTAATATTTCTTGAATTTTATTTTTATCTTTCATTTTGATAGGTGCCGTAAATAGTATAATTTTTAATTTATTTTTAGAGTTATCGGCATTCTGTATTTTGTTAAATATTTCTTTAAATTTATTTATTTCAATGTAATTAAATATATTGTCTTTGTTATCTAGAGCAATTTGGTAAATATTATTTTTGTATAAAGTAGTTTTTAGTTTATTAATTATTTGTTTCAAATCGATTTGGTTATTATTAAATTTCAGTTCTATACCTTTATTTATATTTATATTTATTTTCTGGTATCAGTTTCTATAAATCTAAGTCTTTTAATATTTCTGATATCTGAGATAGAAATTCCTTGCCATATGTGAAGGTGATCAGTCTTGTGGTTCGTTATTTTTAAATCATTATCCTTAATTTCCTTAGCTTTACTTCTAGTTAATACGGTGACGGTTTTAATTATTTTTTCTGTATTATGTGTATGTTCTTTTGGTATCATATCTTTTAATGTATTAGAATCAATAAGTATTCTTGACAGAGCGTCAGCATTGGTATTCATTTTACCTTGTTTATATATAATTTTAAAATCATAATCACTTAAGTCTAAGCGAATTCGTGTCATTTTTGACGATGGGCACTTATGTACAAATAAACCAACTAATTGTTTGATGATTTGTATAAGTGCCGGTCTTGTTTTATACGTTGTATTTCACGTATTATCGTCCATCTTTGTTGTTTGTCGGTTGACTTTTCTAATATTTTGTAGAGTTGGGCTAATTGTTGACTGTAGTGGACTAATTTTCCACCTCTTTTCCGTTTTGGTTGATGTTGCTGTTCATTTGTCTTTAAATCTGGTTGCTGTTGCTGTTGCTGGTTATTTTTCTGATTTTGACGTTTATGATACTCTTCTATCGTGATGCTCATCATAATTTTTTTCATCTTTATTATTTCAGAGGAAGGCAGTATCGCCATGTAATGGAAAAAGGGTACGAATACACATTTTTATTTAATATATATGTATTCCTATGGATATGGCAAAATAAATTGCCTAAGTTACCTTTATTATTTAAGAAGCAAAGGTATGCTCTTTGTGCTTGGCTATACTAGCCGCAAATCCGTATTTAAATTAGCTCGGAAGCATTTTCTTTAATGTTTTCAAAGTTAAAGGCTTTGGATGCCAAATAATTCCTTATACTGTATAGGCTTAAGGGAGCCGAAATTAAAGATGAGAATTCAGATTTGATTCTAATTTTTATTTCTAATTTACCAGCTATTTATATAATTCTTACTTACTCATACAATTAAAATTATTTGTTTATTTTTACATAAATTATATACTTAATATTACTAATACAATTACTTAGTCTAAATCAAAATTAATTTTAACAATTCAATTATTTTATATCATACGATAATTAAAAAGAAGATCAGCTGTCTTTGTTTATTTTATAAATGCAATATCATACGATAAGAAATCATACGATAAGAAAAACTTTCCAAATTGAAGAAGATTAGCTGATTTTGTTTTTGTAGTAATGTGTATACATTACATCCTTTCCCTTTAAAGGGTTTTTTTTATATTTTCTTTAAGTTGTTGTTATGAACTATTTTTTGTTTATTATTAATAATTATTACAGAATTTACTCCTTCTCTTTTTATGATCTTATATGGACCATTAAATGGATACTCTAATTTTTTACGATTTTTAATCCTTAACATGACCTTATCACCTATTTTAAGATTTGATGGGTTGATATTTTTATCGTACCATTTTCTTCCTATTTTCTTTTTCTTTTATTAAAATTTTTCTCGCATTTTTTAGTGAGAAAAGTAATTTTGTTTTTAATTCATTTAAATACTGATCATAATTTGCATAATTTAACTTTGGATTTTTGCTTTGCGAAAATTTTGTTGGAAGTTTAGGAGAAGTACCAAAAATTAATTCAAAAGGAGTATATTGCGTAGATGAGGAGTTGTATTATAACAAAACAAATAGAAGGGTATTAATTCAACCCAATTTGTACTGTATGTACTAGTAAAAAAAAATTCATTTAATACTCTGTGGTTGCGTTCTACTGAACCTAATGTTTCATGGTGGTATGGTGTTGATTTTTGATGATTTATTTTGAATGTTTTACAAATATGTGAAAAAAGTTCATTAATAAATTCAGTTCCTAAATCAGTTTTAAAATTTTTTATGTTTCCGTATCTAACTATGATTTTTTCAGTAATTATTTTTGCTATTGTAATAGCGTCTTTAGTTTCAATGGGGTAAGCCTCGACATATTTAGTCAATTCGCACTGAATTGTTAGGATATACCTAAAATTATTATATATTTTTAAAGGGCCTACTGTATCAATTTGAATTTTTTTAAAGGGCCTACTGTATCAATTTGTAATGGTTTGCTTGTAGTGTCTGTTATCACTAATGGTTCTCTAATAGTTTTTATTTGTTTTGATTTTGCGCATAATTCGCAATTAGTAAGTAATTTTTAATTGTTTTATTCATATTTTTCCATATATAATTTCGTTTTATTTTTTTAATCAATTTTCTAATACCTATGTGTCCGCTTATGGGTTCATCATGGTTTTCTTTTAATATTTCTTGAATTTTATTTTTATCTTTCATTTTGATAGGTGCCGTAAATAGTATAATTTTTAATTTATTTTTAGAGTTATCGGCATTCTGTATTTTGTTAAATATTTCTTTAAATTTATTTATTTCAATGTATTTAAATATATTGTCTTTGTTATCTAGAGCAATTTGGTAAATATTATTTTTGTATAAAGTAGTTTTTAGTTTATTAATTATTTGTTTCAAATCGATTTGGTTTTTATTAAATTTCAGTTCTATACCTTTATTTATATTTATATTTATTTTCTGGTATCAGTTTCTATAAATCTAAGTCTTTTAATATTTCTGATATCTGAGATAGAAATTCCTTGCCATATGTGAAGGTGATCAGTCTTGTGGTTCGTTATTTTTAAATCATTATCCTTAATTTCCTTAGCTTTACTTCTAGTTAATACGGTGACGGTTTTAGTTATTTTTTCTGTATTATGTGTATGTTCTTTTGGTATCATATCTTTTAATGTATTAGAATCAATAAGTATTCTTGACAGAGCGTCAGCATTGGTATTCATTTTACCTTGTTTATATATAATTTTAAAATCATAATCACTTAAGTCTAAGCGAATTCGTGTCATTTTTGACGATGGGCACTTATGTACAAATAAACCAACTAATTGTTTGATGATTTGTATAAGTGCCGGTCTTGTTTTATACGTTGTATTTCACGTATTATCGTCCATCTTTGTTGTTTGTCGGTTGACTTTTCTAATATTTTGTAGAGTTGGGCTAATTGTTGACTGTAGTGGACTAATTTTCCACCTCTTTTCCGTTTTGGTTGATGTTGCTGTTCATTTGTCTTTAAATCTGGTTGCTGTTGCTGTTGCTGGTTATTTTTCTGATTTTGACGTTTATGATACTCTTCTATCGTGATGCTCATCATAATTTTTTTCATCTTTATTATTTCAGAGGAAGGCAGTATCGCCATGTAATGGAAAAAGGGTACGAATATACATTTTTATTTAATATATATGTATTCCTATGGATATGGCAAAATAAATTGCCTAAGTTACCTTTATTATTTAAGAAGCAAAGGTATGCTCTTTGTGCTTGGCTATACTAGCCGCAAATCCGTATTTAAATTAGCTCGGAAGCATTTTCTTTAATGTTTTCAAAGTTAAAGGCTTTGGATGCCAAATAATTCCTTATACTGTATAGGCTTAAGGGAGCCGAAATTAAAGATGAGAATTCAGATTTGATTCTAATTTTTATTTCTAATTTACCAGCTATTTATATAATTCTTACTTACTCATACAATTAAAATTATTTGTTTATTTTTACATAAATTATATACTTAATATTACTAATACAATTACTTAGTCTAAATCAAAATTAATTTTAACAATTCAATTATTTTATATCATATGATAATTAAAAAGAAGATCAGCTGTCTTTGTTTATTTTATAAATGCAATATCATACGATAAGAAATCATACGATAAGAAAAACTTTCCAAATTGAAGAAGATTAGCTGATTTTGTTTTTGTTGTAATGTGTATACATTACATCCTTTCCCTTTAAAGGGTTTTTTTTTATATTTTCTTTAAGTTGTTGTTATGAACTATTTTTTGTTTATTATTAATAATTATTACAGAATTTACTCCTTCTCTTTTTATGATCTTATATGGACCATTAAATGGATACTCTAATTTTTTACGATTTTTAATCCTTAACATGACCTTATCACCTATTTTAAGATTTGATGGGTTGATATTTTTATCGTACCATTTCTTCCTATTTTCTTTTTCTTTTATTAAAATTTTTCTCGCATTTTTTAGTGAGAAAAGTAATTTTGTTTTTAATTCTTTTAAATACTGATCATAATTTGCATAATTTAACTTTGGATTTTTGCTTTGCGAAAATTTTGTTGGAAGTTTAGGAGAAGTACCAAAAATTAATTCAAAAGGAGTATATTGCGTAGATGAGGAGTTGTATTATAACAAAACAAATAGAAGGGTATTAATTCAACCCAATTTGTACTGTATGTACTAGTAAAAAAAAATTCATTTAATACTCTGTGGTTGCGTTCTAGTGAACCTAATGTTTCATGGTGGTATGGTGTTGATTTTTGATGATTTATTTTGAATGTTTTACAAATATGTGAAAAAAGTTCATTAATAAATTCAGTTCCTAAATCAGTTTTAAAATTTTTTATGTTTCCGTATCTAACTATGATTTTTTCAGTAATTATTTTTGCTATTGTAATAGCGTCTTTAGTTTCAATGGGGTAAGCCTCGACATATTTAGTCAATTCGCACTGAATTGTTAGGATATACCTAAAATTATTATATATTTTTAAAGGGCCTACTGTATCAATTTGAATATTTTTAAAGGGCCTACTGTATCAATTTGTAATGGTTTGCTTGTAGTGTCTGTTATCACTAATGGTTCTCTAATAGTTTTTATTTGTTTTGATTTTGCGCATAATTCGCAATTAGTACGTAATTTTTAATTGTTTTATTCATATTTTTCCATATATAATTTCGTTTTATTTTTATAATCATTTTTCTAATACCTATGTGTCCGCTTATGGGTTCATCATGGTTTTCTTTTAATATTTCTTGAATTTTATTTTTATCTTTCATTTTGATAGGTGCCGTAAATAGTATAATTTTTAATTTATTTTTAGAGTTATCGGCATTCTGTATTTTGTTAAATATTTCTTTAAATTTATTTATTTCAATGTATTTAAATATATTGTCTTTGTTATCTAGAGCAATTTGGTAAATATTATTTTTGTATAAAGTAGTTTTTAGTTTATTAATTATTTGTTTCAAATCGATTTGGTTTTTATTAAATTTCAGTTCTATACCTTTATTTATATTTATATTTATTTTCTGGTATCAGTTTCTATAAATCTAAGTCTTTTAATATTTCTGATATCTGAGATAGAAATTCCTTGCCATATGTGAAGGTGATCAGTCTTGTGGTTCGTTATTTTTAAATCATTATCCTTAATTTCCTTAGCTTTACTTCTAGTTAATACGGTGACGGTTTTAGTTATTTTTTCTGTATTATGTGTATGTTCTTTTGGTATCATATCTTTTAATGTATTAGAATCAATAAGTATTCTTGACAGAGCGTCAGCATTGGTATTCATTTTACCTTGTTTATATATAATTTTAAAATCATAATCACTTAAGTCTAAGCGAATTCGTGTCATTTTTGACGATGGGCACTTATGTACAAATAAACCAACTAATAGTCTGTGACTACTATAAATTCTGTGCCATAAACATATGGGCGGAAAAAATGTATTGCCCAATGTATTTTTTTTTTTTGCGCGCGAGTGAGTGTGGAAAATCTTCGAAAAGACACTACGGGTTACCGCGCGTACCCGCAGATGTGTGGGATTTTTACTCACTAAAAACCACCACCCTTTGTCCCACAGGAAGGTGCCTGTCAGATTGATTGGCGCTGAAACAAGCCACAGTTTTACGGGACCTTTTTCACTACCCTCCTTTTCCAGAACCTCCGGTCGACCGAGTTTTCTATACGATCGGGTAAGAGGATAACTTCCACCAAGCATGAGGCTGTATTTTCCCCAACCGACCACTCGCCGATCAATGGTTTCCCATACACAGCAAGCGGACCGTCAGACTCACAACATCCACCTGGTACCCTGGACATCGGAGATAACGATATTATCCAGTAGTAGGATAAGGTCATAGGAGTCCGCACCATCTGGATACCACCAAAAACAGCTGATAGTCATAGGTCCAGTGCACTACTGATTAGTATTGTCCAGTTTCCTGGATAACCATAAGTATCAGACAAGACCCGCAACCATCCTCATCATTTGGCACCCCAGACATCAGAATCAATAACCTCATCCTATTTAATATGCTGATAGTCATAGGTCCAGTGCACCACTCATTAGTATTGTCCAGTTCCTTGGATAACCATAAGCAACACACGACACCCGCAACTATCCTCATCATTTGGATCCCCGACTTCGGAGTCAATAACCTCATCCTATTTAATAGGGAGGTAGTAACTTTAAGAATAGGAAATCGTTATCCCACTACCGCTAGGTAATGCGCGATCTCCAGCATGCTTTTGTAGGGCATGTTTCTTAAATCCTCAATGACCACGCATTCCCGACCAAGAACTCTTTTCCTAGTCCCTGCAAGTGCGGGACACTCACACAGTATATGTGCGGCATCTCCAACATCTTCCAAGCATAGGCTACATGTGTCATCCTCGATGATACCCATTTTGCGCAAATGGTACTCGAAGTGACCATGTCCCGTGACGACCCAGGTAAGTCTGCGAAGTTTGCTTCTAGAGCAATCAAGCAACCATCCGGGTCCTCTCGCTGAAGGATTTTTGACTGCCATTTTCGACTGTCTGCATCCCCCAGTGACATGCCTCCTTCTCCAATTTGGGTTATTGCTCCACTCATCCATCAGTTTCCTAATAGATGAGTGCGCAATTCCAACATATGGCTCAGGTCCTGAGAAAGGCATTGCCCAATGTATTGCTAACAGTTCCTTTTCAATAATAGGTTTTTTAAGTTCTGTTGGGTTTAGTGTTTTACTAGCATATGAAATTGGTAAGTCATTCCCTATTTCGCCTTGTGAAAGTACTGCGCCGAAAGCTGATTGCGAAGCGTCAGTTGTAATAATGAATGGTTTTGAATAATCTGGGTATTTTAATATGGGGTGATTTATTAATTTTATTTTTAAACTTTCAAATGATTCTGTACATGAATCGTCCCAGTTAAATATTGTTTTTTTTTGTTAAATCGTTTAAAGGTTTTGCAATCTCTGCAAAATTTGGTATGAACCGACGGTAATAGTTACAAAATGCAACGAACCTTTTAATATCTTCACAATTTTTAGGAATTGGATAGTTTTTTATAACTGAATATTTCTTTGGATCAGTTTTGATTCCTTCATTTGTGATTAAATGGCGTAAGTATATTACTTCTTTTTGCAAAAATGTGCATTTTTCAGGGTTTAGTTTCAAATTGAACTTATACCCGGGACACACCGGACCGAAAACTCAGTTTTCGTGTTTTTAAAGTTCAAAAAGGGAAATTCATAAGGTGTTAGTACAGTTTTCAGGAATAAATTGAAAACACGAAACCTACAAATTTTTAAGGTTTTCACGAAAATATATTTTAGCGCCATCTATGACAAAATAGACGATATGTATTTTTGAAGTAGGCATAGCAAAGTTTCCATACAAAAGTAGCCATTTTTGTGAAAAATCCAAAAAAAATCGAAAATTGTTAAAAAAAAAGAAGAAAAATTAAATAATTTTTTAAATAATTAAATAATTTTTTATATAATTAAATCAAAATTTGACATTAAAAACAAATAATTACTATTTTTAATTTTTTTGGTTCTTACGTAAAGTTGTTTAAATAAATAATTTTCATAATTTTACATTCCAAAACGAAATCGCGCTCCATTTTTGGTGTGTCACTATAAAAGTTTTTAGATCTAGTTTTCGCGAAAACTTAGGTTTTCAATTTTGGTGTGTCCCGGGTATTACGTAGTTATTCAAAAACTTTGATTGAATTTTGGTTGTGGTGATTTATTGAATTAATAAAAATTATTATATCATCCACGTAAATGAATGCTTCTAAATTTAAACCTGACAAAGCAATGGTGAGCATTCTTTGGAAACTATTCGACGAAATTTTTAGTCCAAAAGGTAATCTTTTAAATTTGTTGTGTTTTACCCTTTTTTATATATTAATATTCACCTTTATTTATATTGTTTGTGGCCTGATCGTCTTCTTTTTAATTCTTCTCCTGGTTTTTCTTCTTCAATGTTTTTTTTCTTTTGTAATAAAACAACTATTTGTTTGTTGACTTTTAAAGTTCTTAATTTATTTCTTTTACTGTAGGCTAAACCTGTTCAGTATAAGACGTCAATATTTGAACTCCCTGAAATACCATTTTTTCGCCGTTTATATATTCTAATATTGCTTCTTCAGCAATATTAGAATATTTCAATAAATATAAATAATTAATATTTGTTATTAATTAAAGGTAAAATTGTGTAACAACAGTTCATACATTAATTGTGTTGCTATTGCCCATTTTGCTGATGACGCATTATACTTTATTATTATTATTAGGAAAGCTTATGTGCTTTCATTTATTTACTTTAGGTTTATTTACCTTTTTATTTATTCTACATTTTATACATAATAACTTAAGTGTGTCATTATGGTTTGTATTATTTGTATACAATAATATTTATAATACGATGACGTATTTTATTATTGTTTTGATTTAAACTTTGAGATAGTATAATGCACTGCCGATATAATGCATTTTTAGGCCATGACGACATAAATGTATGAATGTTGTCACACAACACCTCCCTCTTCCAAGATAAAAAATATTCATATTTTTTAAGTTAATGGTATTTCGGAGTTTTCCAACATGAATTTCCAAATCTTAGAACATTCTTTATTAAAAACATTATAAAACGTATAAACAATTTTGATCTTAATCTAGTTACATTTTTTATATAATTTTCCATTTTCAAACAATTTGATTTTATATAATTTTTTAAAAAACCAATAGTAATATATAATTTAATATTTAAATAATTTTAATTTTCATAATTTTAATATTTTAAGTATTCAATAATATTTATATAATGTTATTTCCCAATTTTTATTTAATATTTTATACATGATATATTTTTTTTTATAATTTTCCTCAATTTTTCTTTTTATCTAGTTTAACTTAAATCTAGTTTAAAATATTAAATATTTTTTTTATTAATTTTTTGATTTACAATTAATTTAATCAATTTGATTTTAGGTATACATATTTTTTTTTCTCATATTTATATATTTTAATAGAATATATAATAGTTCTAATTTTTATATATGTATTTTAATACAATTATTTTGGTATAATTTAAAATTTTCAATAATATAACTTTGTTGTAAAATTTATGTAATTTGACAATTAACAGTAACAATTTATCTATGTTTTTTTTTTTTTTTTATATTATGTATACATTTTATTTTATTTTTATATTATGTATAATAGTATACCTCCCATTTTTTTTTTAAATTACATTTTCAATTTAATTTTACATAAAAATTTTCCCTTTTTTTTTTATCATAAATATTTTATTCTAAATTTAATAGTTTATTTGTTCAAAAAAAAATTTTTTTTTTGTTTTTCATAATAGACTAAAAAAAATTTTTTTTTTTATTTATTTTATTTTATTATCTTCTCTTCTCCAATTACAAAAAAAATATTTTGTAAATTTTTACCGAATTTTGCTAAAAAAAAATTTTTTAAAATATAAGGTGTCTCGCAAAAAAAATTCAATTATGCTATTATGCATTTTTGGAATTTAATAATTTTGTAATTGCGTTAATAAAAATCATTCTTTCTGTGGTTTTTGAAGGATAAAGTCGATAATTTGCTATTTTTTTTTTATTTTAATTTCTTTTCTCTCCAATTTCGCAAAAAAAATCTTTTTAAGATTTAAAATTTTACCTAATGTGTATTTACATTTTCGTAGTATAAGTTTCTAAAAAATCCTATTCTTCTATCCATTTTGTTTATACCCTTTTTTAGCTTATGCTGTTAGTAAAACTCCTAAATGTATGCTAAATGCTAAAAACTAATTATTAGTAATTTGATTTTCTCTAACCTTTTCCCAAATAATATTTCGCAAAAAAAAACTAATCTAAATTTAGAAAATGTTGAACATTTTATATTATTGTAAAATCATTAGTTTTGATTTTCTTAATTGAAAAATAAACTATTTGAAAATTTTTACTTCTACTTAACGTATGATATATCGCGAAAGATAATTGTTCTATATAATTTGTTTTTTTTATTGTATCCTGTTTTTAGGCATATTTACGGAAGTATTTATAGTTCCGTTGTTTTATAACCGGGAACGTACGTACATTGATATCTTGTATAATTTTTTCATTATTTTCTAAATATTTTTCAAAACATTGCAATGTTTTGGTTTGCAATAATTGTCCTTGTATATTCTCTAGTCTATTACCAATAACCACATTTGCATATACATGAGCCGGTATTTCATGTTCGTTAAAAATTTTATTGGTTTGACCTTCAATTTTCTTATTATTTACTGATTTTAAATTACTGATTTCAATTAGATTATTTTCATTATTATTAACTTTGTTTAATTCAACATAATAATTTACTTTATTATCTTTAAATACTTCAAATTCCTCATTACGAACTTCATTTTTTACTTCTTTAATTTCTTCAATATTATTTTTATCTTCTTTATAAACTTCAATTTTATTGGCTTCATTTTCAATTTTTTCTTCTTTAAACAAATCCTTAATTCCTAATTTCATTTCTTCTAATTTTGTATCAGTAACATGATCAGTAAAACTTTTGATTGTATTAATTACATAAATTTTTTCATTTCGTCCTTAATTTAATAATTCTCCTTTTTCTTCTATAATTTTCTCCGCTCTTTTAATTATGTCTTTATTTTCTTCATTTAATTTTCCATTTTTCCCTTGGAAATTCTCAAGATCCGCAGCACTGTTGTCTGCTCCTGATGAATTTTCCTTGGCTATGATTTTATTTTTTAAAATTGGTTTTATCTCCTGCCCTTGAAAAAGTACAAGATCCGCTGCTCTGTGGTCAGCTCTTGATTTTTCTGGTTGTGAGTATCCACCAACTTCAAACTCCTCATTACTTCTATTATCCTTCTGTCCCTTTTCAAAAATTTTTCTTTTTTCTAATTTTTCAAAAAATACGCTTTCTTTAAATTCGATATTTCTCTTTACTTCACTATTATCTATTTTTTCAAAACTATTAATTTCTTTAGTTTTATTATTTCTCTCCATTTTTCGTAACTTAATTTCTTCGAGTTCTGTATATATTTCTGTATTATTTCTAAAAGTCGTATTACTCTGATTACTTAAGGGAATTGAAACTTCATTTTGGTTATATGTCATTATGGGAAAATCCAAAGTCCTATAATCCTTTTTCAAAAAATTTATTTGAGCTCCAGTATCTACTAAAAATTTTACTTGTTCATCGCTGGTGATGTCCAATGGCATAGCTACTAGGGGCTCGTACCAACGATTTCTCATTGATACACCCTCCTTCGTAAAACTACGGGATGAAAATTGGGTTTTTAATTCATCCCTCTTTCGTTTCCCTGATTAGCTTGATAGTTTTGACGTGCTGGACATGTTAATTCTGTATGTCCTTCTCTTTGACACCAGTTGCAATTTGCTAACCTAAATGAAGTGACTCTGTGTGTTGTTACCTCTTCACGTGCCTTTTCCTTATTAAATGGACAGTTAGTTGCAATGTGTCCCGTATTTTTACATAAATAACACTCCATACGAGCCCAATTATTTTCTCTTTGTATGTTATTAGTTGGTGGCGCGCCTGTTTTGCGAGGTGCCCTACAATCCTTGCTGTAATGGCCCATCCTACCACAATTGAAACAAGTTACTCTTTGTCCATTGTTATTGTTTGGCACGTAAGAGTTATTTACTGGCCTAGCTGCTGTTACCGGTACTATATTTTGTTGCCTGAAAAATCTATTATTGTCTCTATTGGAACTGAGTTTTAGTTCTTTTATCATTTCCAAAAGTTGTTTTGTGGTGTAATTCATTGCCGTTTCCGTTGATTTTTCCGCTCGTTGTGGTCCCAACAATTCCAAGGATTCCCTAGCAAATCGTATTGCTTTTGTAAGCGTTTCTTCAATATTAGCACAATTTTGGGAAATTATGTAATGTTTAATGGATTCCGATCGCAAACCTCTAATAAATGTTTTCCTAGCCGTTTCTTCGGCATCCTGTACTATTCCTTGAAACCCATTAGGAAATTTATGCCTGGCGGCCATTTTGAAACATCCTAATTTCCGTTCTACACGATCTCCAAATTGTTCCACAGATTCATCAGGAATCTGTACACATTCCTCAATTTCTCGCCTTAATTGTGTTAAATCCTTGTAAGGAATAAATGCGTTTTCCAAAATTGCTTTGAAATCTCTAAAGCTACTAACGGCTCGCTCCTGAAAAATGTCCGCGGCTCTGCCTTTTAATTTTCCTCGAATTATTTGATTTAATACCGCGGCCCGGTCGCATTCATCTGTTCTGAAGTACGCGTCATGTGCGAGCGCAACAAAATTTTGTAAATCCAATATCATACGATCTCCTTCTCCGCAGAATGTTGGAATGCCCTGAAAAAATGTTTTATATGTTTTTTCTAGGGGCATTGTTGCGTTCATTGGAGCTGTCATGCCGAAATCGTATGTGTTATCCTTGTTTAAAAAATTTGTTGATCTCCTATTATTTTTGTGTCCTGATCCGTTGTTTTGTGGCATTAAATCCTCGTATAATCCGTTAGGTATTTGTAAGCCGCTATTGGTGCGTGGAATTGCTCCCTGCATACATAGTCTATTTGTATCCATTTCCAATTTGTCAAAATTTTTATTAATATTAATCAAAGTTTTGTTTCTTTCCTTTAATTGACTAATATTATCTATTGTTATTCCTCCTACGGCACCTTCTTCTTCGCTTTCGCTACTATTATTTTCAGAATTTTTCCCAACGTTATTTGAACGTAAGCTCAAATTAATAGCGTTTAAATTAATTTCCGTTTCCGACCCGCTTTCGTTTGATATAGTGTCATCTGAATTTTCCGGCGCAAAAGTTACCGACCGTCTTCTTTTTGTTAAATTATCCGAACTACCCTGTGGTGTGGATTTTATTAATGATAATTCCGCAAAATTAAGGTTTTCCGGTAAAATAGTAGAATCCTCTAATATTTTCTTTTGTCCGCGAGTAGTTGGTGCCATGTGTGTTAAAAATAGTACCACAATTACTCATTAACATTCAATAAAATAATTCGCATTCAATTTTTTATTGAATCAAAAAAAAACTCCCTTTCCCTCTACGCCTATGGTTAAATAATATTTAAAATAATAATATTCTCAATACGAAACATATATATGTACAAACGACCATTTATTGTATCGCCTACATATACACCAATACAACACACAAAAAAAAAAAAAAAAAACCTCTCAATAATTATGCATATAACATATGTGTGTTATGCACGAAAGCTTTAATAATATTTTCTCAATACAAAACATATATATGTACAAACGACCATTTATTGTATCGCCTACATATACTCCAATACAACACACAAAAAAAAAAACCTCTCAATAATTATGCATATAACATATGTGTGTTATGCACGAAAGCTTTAATGAGTTTTTTTTTGTTTGTGTACTATATTTTTTTTGTATGCACACAGCACAAGCTTAAAGAACGATTTTTTGCGAGAGAAAAAAAATTTTATACTTTAATTAAAGCTCAAACCTTTAAATTTCAGTGAGCAACTTTTCAATTATTTTATTTTTTATTTTTTCTCTTTACTTATTATAATGTAAATCCCGACAAATTTCCCCATCCAATATTGTTGTAATTATTTATAAAGTTAATTTATAATATAATTACAAAAAATTTTTTTTTTTCGAGAGACCACAAGTGGAATTAGAAAACGACAAAATTCCTAAGAGACGATAATAAAACAAATTCCCATTTAATACAAATTTCAGAGAAAAAATATTTTTTTTTAACATACAAATATAACTTTAAGTTTATTATTATTTTTATTTTTTAGTCATTGTATTTTTTAAATATAATTACATTTCCTCTCTCAAAAATTAATATTAATTCTTCTGAAAAAATAATTAAAAGAAAATACTGGCTCATGTAGCTTGAGATTTTCATTTTAATATTGCGTATATTCTCTATTTTTGTATTTCTATTGTATTTAAATAATATCTTTTACTTTGAATATTTTTCAAAGTAAACTTTATTTTACAAAATTACAATTTTTATTTCACAAAATGTTAATTTATTTTTACTTCATTTTAGTTACTTTATTTTTACTTTATTTTAGTTACTTTATATTATAAAATTACAAATTTTCTACTATTTCTTCA
Source organism: Empis stercorea (assembly GCA_949752835.1). Taxonomy (NCBI): domain Eukaryota; kingdom Metazoa; phylum Arthropoda; class Insecta; order Diptera; family Empididae; genus Empis; species Empis stercorea. The sequence goes on from OX457085.1 coordinate 62,126,887, forward strand.
ACTGTTTTAATGCAATTTTGAAACAGCTGATTAAAATTTTTTTTCCCAACTTTTTCTCCTTTTGTTCCTTCCTCTGTTTTTTTCTTAGCTCCTTTATTTGTTTTTTAAATAATTCCTCCTGTTCCTTACTGCACCCCAGTCTTAAAATCCTGTGCAGATCTTTGATTTTCTCTCGTCTTCTTGCTGCCTCGCCGCCTCTAGTTTTTGTTGGTTCTATCGATTTTGCTGGTGTTGTTGTTGTTGTTCTTTGCCTTTTTCGATATTCTTCAATCGAAATTGGCTTAGGTCCAGCGGTCGGTGATTTTTTTATTTTCTCCTTTAATTCTGCTAACGTTTTTGACGACATTTACCTTCTTTTCCTTCCTTTTCTTTTATATACACAGATAGTGAGACCTAAGCCTGTTCACTATGCCTCATGCAAACTGCAAGTAGAGGTATCTGTTTATGAAAAAAGAAGAAAAAAATAACGACGATAAATTTTATTCCATACTCCAGTCGGTTTTTTGGAGCGTAGTCCAAAAATTGGTCACGGCACCAATGTTGTGTTTTACCCTTTTTTATATATTAATATTCACCTTTATTTATATTGTTTGTGGCCTGATCGTCTTCTTTTTAATTCTTCTCCTGGTTTTTCTTCTTCAATGTTTTTTTTCTTTTATAATAAAACAACTATTTGTTTGTTGACTTTTAAAGTTCTTAATTTATTTCTTTTACTGTAGGCTAAACCTGTTCAGTATAAGACGTCAATATTTGAACTCCCTGAAATACCATTTTTTCGCCGTTTATATATTCTAATATTGCTTCTTCAGCAATATTAGAATATTTCAATAAATATAAATAATTAATATTTGTTATTAATTAAAGGTAAAATTGTGTAACAACAGTTCATACATTAATTGTGTTGCTATTGCCCATTTTGCTGATGACGCATTATACTTTATTATTATTATTAGGAAAGCTTATGTGCTTTCATTTATTTACTTTAGGTTTATTTACCTTTTTATTTATTCTACATTTTATACATAATAACTTAAGTGTGTCATTATGGTTTGTATTATTTGTATACAATAATATTTATAATACGATGACGTATTTTATTATTGTTTTGATTTAAACTTTGAGATAGTATAATGCACTGCCGATATAATGCATTTTTAGGCCATGACGACATAAATGTATGAATGTTGTCACACAACAAATTGAAAATGTCCATTATTGGATGAAAAAGCTGTGTATGGTCTGGATTTTATTTGATGAAAAGAACTTACTAAGTCTAATGTCGAGAAATATTTTGCGTTTCCTAAACTGTCCAGAACGTCTTTCAGTCGAGTCAAAAGAAATTTATCATTTTGAATTTTCTTGTTTAATTGTCGAAAATCAACCACTAGTCGCCATTTCTTGTCGTCATTTTCTGATTTTTTCTAATGGAGAATTATAAGAGCCAACAGAATGTTGGAGAATTATAAGAGCCAACAGAATGTTCAATTATATCTTCCTTTAATAATTTTTCGACTTGATTATTTATTTCATTTAATTGTGATTGTGGTAGTCTATAATTTTTTATATAAACTGGGTTTTTGTCCTCTAGATTTATAGTTTGTGTATAGAAGTTATTTGTACTTAATTTATCATTTTGTAGATAAAAAACATCTGTGCATTTTTGCAAATTTGTATTATTGATTCATACATTTTTGGATCATTTGGATTTATTTTCAAAATATTCTTTAAAGTTTCAAATCTATTTTTATTATTACTATCTATTTTTAAAATGTGGTAATTTTTTAATGGAACAATTGACGGGCTTCGATTGTCAATTGTAATATCACTATCGCATGTATTTAATATTTTTACATGTGCTATATCTTCTTTTGGTATTACGGTATTAGCTATGAATATACCAGAAGAAATTTCTTGGTTTAAAATAATACTATCTAACTATCTTCATTTCTTTCTATGTTTATTTGACAAATGATTTCAGATCGGGCAGGAATAGTTAATTTATTTATGTTTGTTGAGTTTATTGGTATCGCGAATTCTTCATTTTTATATGATATTGATAATTCTAATGTTGCAAAATTAATTTTTGCTAAAAAATATTGTAAAAAATCACGGCCTAATATTCCATCGGTTTTTATAGGAAAATTATCGTGAACACTTAACAATTTTGTTCGGTGAGCTAGATAAAATTAAAGTTAATTAAAGTCTTCTCCGTGAACTAAAAATAAAAGACTATGCTTCGCTTACGATCAAATTATTTATTTATTAAATATCGAGAAAAAAAAAAATTGTATATAATTTATTAAAAAAAAAATTAATTAAATAAAAAAAATTTAAACAAATTAAATTAAAATTTAAAATAAAATTGATAAACTCAAAAAATAAAATTATAATAATAAATTCAGTATTATTTTAATATAATTAAGTTATAAAACTCAAATTGTTGACAAATTGTTATCTAAATTTCCAAATTATTTACAAAAAAAAATTTTAAAACAAATTCAAATATTAATTTATATAAATTTACAAAATGCGTTAACGTTACGTTAATTGTATATATATCTTAATAAAAAAAAAAATTGCGTTTGAAGTTGCGTTAATTATGTGTACACCTTAATTCAATATGCACAACAAAAGTATTTAACTGTCACCCAATACTGACACTGTATACAAAACCGCGTGTTCCTTTATGTTTGATGCAAAAGCGATACCAATGCGAAAGACACTAACTTCAAAATGATTATCAAAATTTATGAATATTTGCGCCAAATTTTAATGAAATTATATGTGTATTATGTATAATAACAAAGTACTACCAAGGTAGTGTACATAAAATTCACGATAATAAAAAAAAATTGTTTTAAATATATCCGTAAAATTTTAACTTTAAACAACAAAAAAAAAACGATTTATACTTGTCAGTTGCGGTTTTAGTTGGGGTTTCAAATACTGTTGTTAACGCAATTGCTTTATTGTAATTGATTGTTTGACACAAAAACAATAAAAAAATTCTACTTTATGTTATGGCCCGTTAGCAATTTAAATTGTTCAATTTAGTATTGACCAAATATAACCAAATTACTCTATTTATATACAAATATTAAAATAAAAAAAAACGAATCAATATGATTTTATTATATTTCAAAAAAAAATATTTTATTTATTTATGTTTAATGTTCTAAATTATAATTTCCAAATTATAATTTTAAATTGCTCCAATTTCTAAATTATTCGAGGAAAAAAACCAAAGGAATGAATTATATGAATTATTCCCAAAATGGCAGAAAAAAAACCTTATATAATTCTACAACAAATTATTATTCCCAAAGTAAAGTAGGAACAATCATAAAATTTCCACTTTCGTGTATTTATGATCTTATCCATACAATACTCACGTTGATTTTCGTTGTATGTTGTTTGTAGTTGACTCCTTGTTATATTTTGTTGTATTGTTGCAAAATTATGTTTGTTTGTGATGATGTATTGTTTGCAATAATTTTGATAAATTTGCCTTGATTAATTTAATGTGAATCTCACCAAAATCTGATAACGAAAGAGAATGATTAATTCGTTGCGCCGTCTTTTATAGTTTGTTTTGGTCCACTTTTTGCAGGGCTGCACGTTAATTATAGCATATTACCTTGTAAACCTACCATAAACTATTTAATTTATTTATTTCCATGTTATATCAAGGTTTTATGATATATTTGCCTTCAGATGTTCTTAATTTGCTATGTTTTGTAACATTTTATTGTTTTCTCCTGTTAAATTTTATAATTTTTGTGATTTAAATTATGCTATAATTTATCTAATTTGTACATCCCTGCGTTACATTTCATCGATATAGTGGCACCTTGCCGTTTGCTGAATTAAGAGAACTTAATTTGTTGTTCTATATCTATCTCGCTTACCCTATCGGTTTCATTCACTCCAATTATGTTTTCCATAACATATTTAAAAGCATAATTTTATGTTTTATGCTCCTTTTCTTATGTTTTGCATAAGATTTTTGGATTCGCGACACTTCATTCTACTGGGTAAGTAAGATTGTATATGTCTGAACATAAAGTTCTGCACACAGGGCAATCAACAAGTTCTCGTTTGACAGCCGCAAACGAGCAGAAGTTTTTCAAGAATTTCGGATAAAATCAAGAATAAATTCAGGTAAGTTCTACAATTTATTATTTAGGAGCCTTTTCTGGTTCCATTAATATATATAAACCATGGATTACGGCATTGTACATGTCGAATCCAATATGTTCATATATATATAAATTTCATTGTTTTTTACAGGTTATGCCGGTTTGTTTACCATTGGACATCAATTTCCAATAAATTGATCCAATTGGTAAATTCAACTATGAAATAGTTGTTTAGGACACCTAAGGTATGTTGCGTTTTATATTTTGTATATTAAATATAAAAAACATTTATTTTCAGATACAACAACCTGGAATTTTTATTGTACCACACCTTGGATGGAATTAAAGATAAGTAATTAAAATCATTTCATTTCATTTTTACTAATATATTTATTTTATTTTAGGTTGGCTAAACATTCTCCCCCCTGTTGAACGAATCCGTTCAACAATCTATTCCTTTTTTTTTGTTGGTACGTGTGCGCCGTTGATGATGGTGAAATTTCACCTTCCCATCAGTGTACACACGAACCCGAACGCTCCAACGATCTGGTAGATTGATTCGAAAATCCCTTTGTTTTGATCGTAGAATTTTCTGAAAATCTATTCTTTTTAAAACATGTTTCGGGATAAAAATGTGTTCGCCTTCCCTGGTAATGAATTTTTGAATGTCATTTTCAATTCTCATTTTTATTTCCGTGATGGTTTCAGATGGCCGAATCGAGTTCCAATCAGTGATATATCGATTATTAATCACGACGGTTGACTCCTCTTTCTCAGCTGGTTTTGCTGCTGCTGATTCATCACGTTGCGGTGACAATTGGACATCCTCCCAAATGGTCAAAAAATCTTCATTTTCAAATTGATTCATTTTTACCTATTATGAAAAAAAATAAAGTATTAGTTAATTATTATGCATTTGAATAACATAGAACACTTGGACGACAACAGAACATAACGATACAACATGTCATTTTTTAAACCCCATTAGTTTCTAATGTTGTTACTCTATTAATATCTGTTATTAATGGACAGATTTTTGTAACTGGTCGGCGAAATGAGCTATGTTGCGTCTTAACTTGAACAACACGAGTCAGTCCATCATCTCCTGGATACACTTCTTCTATTTTTCCGAGTGGCCAAAAGGTTGGCGCTGTTGTCTCTTCTTTAACCAGTACTATATCCCCTACTTTGAGATTTGATTCTACTGACTGCCACTTTGTTCGCTGCTGTAGTGTGTTCAAGTATTCAGTCGACCATTTTTTCCAAAATTGCTGTGTCAAATATTGCATGTGCCTCCATCTTTGACCAATTGCCACTTTTTCTAATACAGTTGATTCTGGTACTGCATTTAGTGCTTGACCAATCAAGAAATGTCCAGGTGTTAGAACTTCCATATTATCAGTTTGTTGATCGACTACAGTGAGTGGTCGGGAATTTAGACATGCTTCTACCTGACACAACAACGTCGAATATTCCTCAAATGAATAAATATTTTTTCCGATTACTCTGCGTAGATGAAACTTGATTGACTTTACTCCTGCCTCCCATAATCCACCAAAATGAGGTGCTCCTGGAGGATTAAAATGCCAATTTATTTGTTGTAAACTAAAAAATTGGGTTAGAGCTGGAGACGCTTCCTTCATTGCTTTGTTGAATTCTTTATCTAGAATTACTTCTGCTCCTTTAAAATTTGTTCCACAGTCGGAATATAGATCAGTACATAATCCTCTACGCGATGTAAATCTTCGAAATGCTGCTATAAATGCTGTAGATGTTAAATCTGATACCAATTCTAGATGTATTGCTTTCGTAGCCATGCAAATAAATATGCAAATATATCCTTTGTACTGACGTGCGCTTCGATGTGATGACAATTTTAACATAACTGGCCCTGCAAAATCCATTCCTACATGAACGAATGGTTTCGTGATGTTAATGCGTGCTCTAGGTAAATTACCCATTAATTGTACTTTCACTTCTTTACGTTGTCGTATACAAATTACGCATTTGTTAATTCGTTTTGCAATCTCCTTTTTTCCATTTATAATCCAATACATGTGTCGACTTGTGTTCAGTACTAAATTTACACCTCCATGAAGTGTATCTTGATGTAACTCGTCAATTATGATATTAGTTATATGATGATTCGATGGCAAAATTATTGGATGTTTTCTATTGTATGGTATATTTGCATTTTCCAATCTTCCTCTTACTCGCATGACTTGGTGCTCATCTAAAAACGGCATTAACGAACTTAGTTTTGATTTCTGACTTATAGCATTTCCTTTAATTAGCTGTTGATATTCCTCGTTGAATTCGCATTGTTGTATTCTCTTACATATTGTATTTTGTGCTAAGCGTATTTCATTTGCTGTTAATGTTCCACTTGTTCTATCACCTTTCTTTTTTGCGTTGTATTTAAACCGTAGTACCAATGCTATTATTCGTGATAGTTTTACGAACGACGAAAACTGTTGAAACGTGTCATCCATTTGAATAAAAAATGACTTAGATGTTGCTGTTTTTGCTTCTAATACTGGTGTCGTAGTAGCAATACTCAATTTTGGCCATTCGGTCTCATCCTTTACTAACCACGTAGGGCCATTCCACCAAAATTCGTTATGTATGATGTTCTTTACGTTTATTCCTCTGGAAGCCAGATCAGCTGGGTTATGCTCGGTGGGCACATGTCTCCATAAGCTCGGTTCTACTCTTTCTTGTATTTCTGCAACTCTATGTGACACGAATGTTTTCCATTTCGATGGATGATTTTGTATCCATTGTAATGCAATCGTTGAATCTATCCATGCTGTCGTTGCACAATTTTTAAGACCCATAGCATTTTGTGTTGCAGTAAACAATCGAGCTAAAATGAGCGCACCGCACAACTCCAACCGAGGCAAAGTCACAGGTTTGATCGGTGCAACCTTTGTTTTTGACGCAATTAATTTTGATGTTGTAGTTCCATTTTGATGTTGGATCCGCATATATATGACAGCAGCGTAGGCGTGAATAGACGCATCACAAAATCCATGTAATTGCATGCTTATTGCTTGATCGCTGCTACCTAACCACCTTGGAATTCGAATTTTGTTCAAATCCATCAATTCAGTCTTGAAACCTTCCCACTGCGCTGCAATTGTTTGCTCTACTTCTGCATCCCATGTTGAACCTGTCATCCATAATTTTTGAATTAACAGCTTTGCCACTATTATCACTGGTGATATCCAACCTAGGGGATCATACAATGATGCAACTTGTGATAAAATTGAACGTTTGGTATTGGCTTGCTTAATTTTACTGACGACCATAAATGTAAAGTGATCGGTTCCTGGATACCATCGAATACCTAATGTTTTCAATATGTCATGTTCATCAAATTTAAATGTTTCTTTTAACTCACGATGATCTAATGGCAAATTTTCTACTACTTCAGGAACATTACTTGCCCATTTGCGTAACTTAAAATGACCCTTTTGTAACATATTTATGCATTGTTGTTGTAATTCGATGGCATCTTCGATGTTATCTGCCCCACTTAACAAATCGTCAACGTAGAAATCCGAAAATACCGCTTGTGCTGCACGAGGATAGTTTTGCATTTCATCCAATCCTAATTGTTGCAAAGTTTTGATTGCTAAGTACGGAGCTGCTGAAGTTCCAAATGTCACAGTCTTTAGTTGGTAATCACGTTCCATTTTACTTACAGGATCTCTCCAAATGATCCTTTGATATCTGCGATGATCAGGATGTACTAAAATCATGCGATACATTTTCTCTATATCTGCCGTCATTGCAATTTTATATTTTCGCCATTTCATTAAAGTTGCAAACAGTGTTGGTTGGATTGTTGGACCCACCAACATCTGTTCGTTCAATGATTTTCCATTTGTTGATTTTGCAGAAGCGTCGAACACAACCCGAAGTTTTGTTGTAGTACTTTCTTTAAATACTGCGTGATGTGGAATGTAATAATTTGGTTCGTCTTTGTTATCAATTACTATCTCCATCTGTTGCATTTCTATGTATTCATCTAAACATTTTGAATATTCATTTTCCAATTCGATATTGTTTTTCAATTTGTTCTGCAAAATATTATAACGTTTTCGTGACACTTCCTTAGACAAACCTAGCTCTGGATTCCGACCACCAACAAACGGAAGCTTCACTTGATATTGCCCGTTAGAAAGTCTGCTGTGTGTTGTTTTGAAAATCTCTTCACATTCCTGCTCATCAGGTTGCAAGATTTTCTTTGTTGATACTTCTTCTAATTCCCAAAATTGCTTTAATTGATGACAGAGTTCATCTGCTGGATTTTGACGAATCGTAAAAGTTTGAACATGTTGACTGGACATATTGGAACTACTTCCTAAAACTATCCATCCTAACATTGTTTGTATTGCAACTGGTGCATCTTTAGGACCTTTAACTAATCCTCCTTGTATGATTTCAGCATATACCTGTGCCCCTAGAAGTATATCTATTGTTCCTGGTTTATGATATGTGGGATCTGCTAATTCTAAATTGTTGAGATGCTCCCACTGCCTTTTTGTAGTTGTGCGTGATGGCAATAAATCCGTAATTTTCTTGATTACAAGCATGCTGACATTCACCTTGTGTGATTTTGACATGTGATCATGCAATTGGATTTTTACTTGTCTATTCGCCATTGCTGTTTTACTCGTGTTGAGACCAGTAACTTCAATTTTAGCTGGCGTACCATGAACTCCCAATCTTTTACAACTGCTTTCTGTGATAAACGATGATTGAGATCCAGGATCCACTAAACAGCGTAACATTATTGATCTTCCATTTCGATCATAAACTGCGACTAATGCTGTTGCCAGAAGTACTTCATGTTGTTCAGTTGTCAAAAAATTTGCTGATTGCTCCGTCATTGTGCAATTATTATTGGATTGCGACTTTTCTCTTTGACGACCTTGCCCTTCAGTTCTGTGCTGATCCTTAACCCCCTGTGAGTTATGTGATGATCCATGAACGTTAGGATTTGTTAAATGTAACAAACTGTGATGATTTTTTTGACACTGTCTACATGTGTTTTTGCTTGTGCACTTCGTGACAACATGGCCTCCAGAAAAACAATTAAAACATCGACCACTGTTTCCAATACATATTCTACGTTGTTTGATGTCCATTTGTAAAAATTTTTTACATGTTCCAACGTAATGTGAACCATTGCAAGCTGGACATTTAGTACTTGTAGCGCTATGATAACTTTTGGTGACTGTTGTTGTTTTACTAGTTGTTGTTGAATGTGATACGGCTTCTAAAACTCTGAATCTTGTATTCAAAAATTTCTTAAATTTGTCCAGTGACGGAAGATCTTGTCCATCACCTAACTCTTCTTCCCAAAGTCGCATTGTGACAAATGGTACCTTTTGTACTAGTAAGTAAATGATAATTGTATCCCATGTGGATATATCAACTTCTAGTGATTTTAATTGCTGTTCACATTCTTCTGTTGTTTCAATAAGTTGTTTTAATGCCTTGCTACTTTCGGTGAGTATTTTTGGTTGATTCACTAATATTTTTATTTGTGTGTTTACTAATAATCTTTTATTCTCATATCTGCATTTCAATTTTGTCCAAGCAGGTTCATAATCATCGTTTGTAATTGGAATGTGTCTTAGTAGTCGTTCCGCTTCACCAACTAAACATCCTTTCAAATATTGCAGTTTTTGTACTGGATACAGTTGTGTGTTAGCATGAATCATAGTGGTAAACAAATCGTGAAATGATCTCCACTCCATATAATCGCCATTAAATTTCGGCAATGTTATGCGTGGTAGATGTACTTGAACATTAGCATGATGTATTGTATCATTCATAGTTGTATCTGTGATGACTGGTTGTTTAACTTCTGCTGGTTGTTTAAGCTTCAAGTTATCCTTTAATTCACCAATATATTCTGTATATAGTACATCTATATCTGCATACACATCGTTTACTATGTAGTTATCAGCGCATTGTTCTCCAGATGTTGCAATTAATTCACGAATAATTGTATCGTTGTCATTAAACTGCTTCCATTGTTCATCCAAACTACTGATCTTCGTTTCGTAGAATCCCACGTTTCGCTTGTCAAGCTTAGTTTTCTTGGCGTTGATGATAATCCGCTGAATTTTATCTGCCAACACTTGCTGTTTTGTCAGAGCCCCTTTCAGTTGCATAGACATGTTAAAATACAACCACGGTATAGCGTTTGATAAAAGATTAATTTTATTTGGCTAAAAACTGACTGGACAATAACAATTAAACGTTACCAACTAACCCTGCTTTTAAATTGCCAACTATTGCACCACTGACGTACAAATTTCAAATAAAATGAAAAGAAAACAATCAATTACTACCCTAAATATTCAATACTTATTAATCGGACCGCGCGTTACAATATATCCGGTTCGAAGGACCAAAATGTTCGGTGAGCTAGATAAAATTAAAGTTAATTAAAGTCTTCTCCGTGAACTAAAAATAAAAGACTATGCTTCGCTTACGATCAAATTATTTATTTATTAAATATCGAGAAAAAAAAAAATTGTATATAATTTATTAAAAAAAAAATTAATTAAATAAAAAAAATTTAAACAAATTAAATTAAAATTTAAAATAAAATTGATAAACTCAAAAAATAAAATTATAATAATAAATTCAGTATTATTTTAATATAATTAAGTTATAAAACTCAAATTGTTGACAAATTGTTATCTAAATTTCCAAATTATTTACAAAAAAAAATTTTAAAACAAATTCAAATATTAATTTATATAAATTTACAAAATGCGTTAACGTTACGTTAATTGTATATATATCTTAATAAAAAAAAAAATTGCGTTTGAAGTTGCGTTAATTATGTGTACACCTTAATTCAATATGCACAACAAAAGTATTTAACTGTCACCCAATACTGACACTGTATACAAAACCGCGTGTTCCTTTATGTTTGATGCAAAAGCGATACCAATGCGAAAGACACTAACTTCAAAATGATTATCAAAATTTATGAATATTTGCGCCAAATTTTAATGAAATTATATGTGTATTATGTATAATAACAAAGTACTACCAAGGTAGTGTACATAAAATTCACGATAATAAAAAAAAATTGTTTTAAATATATCCGTAAAATTTTAACTTTAAACAACAAAAAAAAAACGATTTATACTTGTCAGTTGCGGTTTTAGTTGGGGTTTCAAATACTGTTGTTAACGCAATTGCTTTATTGTAATTGATTGTTTGACACAAAAAAAATAAAAAAATTCTACTTTATGTTATGGCCCGTTAGCAATTTAAATTGTTCAATTTAGTATTGACCAAATATAACCAAATTACTCTATTTATATACAAATATTAAAATAAAAAAAAACGAATCAATATGATTTTATTATATTTCAAAAAAAAATATTTTATTTATTTATGTTTAATGTTCTAAATTATAATTTCCAAATTATAATTTTAAATTGCTCCAATTTCTAAATTATTCGAGGAAAAAAACCAAAGGAATGAATTATATGAATTATTCCCAAAATGGCAGAAAAAAAACCTTATATAATTCTACAACAAATTATTATTCCCAAAGTAAAGTAGGAACAATCATAAAATTTCCACTTTCGTGTATTTATGATCTTATCCATACAATACTCACGTTGATTTTCGTTGTATGTTGTTTGTAGTTGACTCCTTGTTATATTTTGTTGTATTGTTGCAAAATTATGTTTGTTTGTGATGATGTATTGTTTGCAATAATTTTGATAAATTTGCCTTGATTAATTTAATGTGAATCTCACCAAAATCTGATAACGAAAGAGAATGATTAATTCGTTGCGCCGTCTTTTATAGTTTGTTTTGGTCCACTTTTTGCAGGGCTGCACGTTAATTATAGCATATTACCTTGTAAACCTACCATAAACTATTTAATTTATTTATTTCCATGTTATATCAAGGTTTTATGATATATTTGCCTTCAGATGTTCTTAATTTGCTATGTTTTGTAACATTTTATTGTTTTCTCCTGTTAAATTTTATAATTTTTGTGATTTAAATTATGCTATAATTTATCTAATTTGTACATCCCTGCGTTACATTTCATCGATATAGTGGCACCTTGCCGTTTGCTGAATTAAGAGAACTTAATTTGTTGTTCTATATCTATCTCGCTTACCCTATCGGTTTCATTCACTCCAATTATGTTTTCCATAACATATTTAAAAGCATAATTTTATGTTTTATGCTCCTTTTCTTATGTTTTGCATAAGATTTTTGGATTCGCGACACTTCATTCTACTGGGTAAGTAAGATTGTATATGTCTGAACATAAAGTTCTGCACACAGGGCAATCAACAAGTTCTCGTTTGACAGCCGCAAACGAGCAGAAGTTTTTCAAGAATTTCGGATAAAATCAAGAATAAATTCAGGTAAGTTCTACAATTTATTATTTAGGAGCCTTTTCTGGTTCCATTAATATATATAAACCATGGATTACGGCATTGTACATGTCGAATCCAATATGTTCATATATATATAAATTTCATTGTTTTTTACAGGTTATGCCGGTTTGTTTACCATTGGACATCAATTTCCAATAAATTGATCCAATTGGTAAATTCAACTATGAAATAGTTGTTGAGGACACCTAAGGTATGTTGCGTTTTATATTTTGTATATTAAATATAAAAAACATTTATTTTCAGATACAACAACCTGGAATTTTTATTGTACCACACCTTGGATGGAATTAAAGATAAGTAATTAAAATCATTTCATTTCATTTTTACTAATATATTTATTTTATTTTAGGTTGGCTAAACAATTTAATTGGAAAATTGTTATTTTGAAATCGAAAATTTTTATTTAAAGTACCTAAAGATTTTTGTACTTGGTTACCAATGCCAGTAACAGTACAAATTTGTTCACCATTTACATCATTATCATTAATAAATTGTTGTTTTATAATCGATATATCTGGTCCTGTATCTATCATAAATCTTGTTGGGTGATTATTATTGTGTAGAATAATAGAAATATTAAATGAAGTAGCAACATGCTCAAAATTGTTTATGCGATATTTAGGCAATTCATCTCCCCGATCAACTGATGATCTATGTCGGGGGAATTTGCATTTCCCGAATTCATTGAATTTATATTTTTATTGTAGTTTGGTTGTCTACTATTTTTGTAATAATTATTGTTATTTTTAAAGTTATTGTTTCTAAAAATTTTATTTGGTAATCTTGTATTATTGTTTCTATAATTGTTATTTGTAAGTTTATTCCTATCATAACGTTGAGCTTGATAAAAGTATCTTTTAAAAGTATCTTTGACCTGATATGTTTCTATCATAATTATAATTATTCCTTCTAAAGTTTTGGTTTATATTATTGTAATTATTATTTGAATAATTCCTATTCATTTGATATATATTTAAATTTGTCTCATTAATTATATTAGTTTCTAAAACTAATTTTATGACTTGATTCAAAGTTTTAGGTTGTGCCGCTAAAATAACTGATTGTATTGGTTCTTTAAGATTTGTTTTTAAACATTGTAATGCGAACTGATCATTAATTTTTATAATTACTTTCCTAGTCGTTTCATCTTCCCCTATTGATTGTGTCATATTTAATTCATTTTTTAATGTTTCTAATTTTTCTATAAATTTGGAAGTGGGAATTGTTTTATTCTTACAAAGTTCACCGATTTCGTTATGTATCTTTGTATAAGTTCTAGAATTGGTAAAATTCTTATCCAAAATATTTTTTAACTCATTATAAGTTTTCGGGAATTTTTCGTTAATTATTTTATTTTTCACTTTTTGTGTAATTTTTATTGTATAAATAAATTGGATTAATATTTCGAGGTCAGAATCTTTTGTTGATTCATATATATGTGGCGCATTTTGTGCCTTTTAACATACTTTCTTAGGGTAAAAGAAAAAAACACATGTTCCACACTTAACTTATTTATTTATTTAACCTATTTATTTATTTAACTTATTCTAATATTTATTTGTTTAAATTATTCCAATATGTAATTGTAAAATGTTCGTTATTTATTTTAATTTAACTTATTTATTGCAAAAATCAATTTCATGTTAATTTGTTAATTTTAATTCGCGGACTGTACTTGACTTTTAATTTTTATTGACCGATCTGACTAATTTGACTGACTGATAAAAAGTGTCGTGAGTAATCTCTAATTAAAATCTTTTGATCTTCATTATTGATCTATTGTTGATTATTCTCATGTATGTGTATGCGTTAATAGATTTTTATCGGGTGATATTTTGAGATTGAAAATAGAGTTTAGTGGATTATAGAACAATTACATTAGTGGCGTGACCGCTACATTACCCCCGTTCAATTCTGATCGACGAAGGCTGGTTTGAGTCGGTCAACTGAAATAGTTATGTGCTTGTTGTTAACGTCAATGATGTAATTGTTTCTAAGTCTCCGTATTACTTTGTGTGGTCCAGTGTAGGGTTTTGTCAGTCCTGATTTTATGGTGTCCGTACGTAGGAAAACAAAGTCAGAAGTTTTAAGGTCCTGTGGAAAGTAGATTCTCTGTGTAGTAGTTCGTGTCGATGTAGGTGTTAAATTGTTCATCATGTTTTTGAGTTGTGTTGTCAATGTCTCCTGGTTCATTGGTGTTGTCTTTTCGTTGTCAATGAAACATTCGCCTGGCAGTTTCAAACATTGTCCGTATACGAGTTCAGCTGGTGAAACGTTTAAATCGTCCTTAGTCGAGGCACGAATTGCTAGTAAAATAATCGGTAGTTCGATGGTCCAATTTGGATTATTGCAACGCGCTTTCAACCATGATTTCAGCTGCCTGTGGAACCGTTCTACGAGGCCATTCGATTGTGGATGATATGGTGATGTGCGAATTCTGTGACAACCTAGTAATTTTGTTAATTCCGAAAATAATTTGGATTCGAATTGCCTGCCCTGGTCGGTGGTAATGACGGCAGGCAATCCGAATCGCGAAATGTAATTTTGAACGAATGTTTTAGCTACTGTTACTGCTGTCAAATGTTTCGGGCCACCTCGTATAACGGTCCACGATAGTCAACAGGTAGCTGAAATTATCGGAAGTTGGAAAGGGGCCTACAATATCCATGTGAATTTGCTCGAACCTTTCGTTTGGAATTGGAAGTGAAAATGTTCCATGCTGACTACGGGTGTGCCGGTGTACTTTGTATTTCTGGCACTCAACACAACTTCTTGTCCAGCGGGCGATGTCTTGATTTAGGCCGGGCCAGAAACAACGTGAAGCTATAAGTTTACGTGTGGTGCGAACACCAGGGTGGAACATGTTGTGCAACAAATTGAAAACAGTTCTACGCAAAGTTTCGGGTACATATGGTCTATTTTTACCAGTAGATGTGTCGCACTACGAATAAGAAATATATGGAAGTGGCATAAATGTTCCCTCTCTTTTTAACACATTAAAATTTTAATATATTGAAAAATTGTTTATGAAGCCACGATTTTGGTAGTTCTCTTTCCTTTTGCTCGCCGAAGTGTCAAATTAATAATATGAAAAATATTATAACAGCTGATTTTAGATTTACAGGGCTGGCTTATTTTTTTAAGTTTAAGAGTCTCAATATAAATTAACAATATTAACTAGCTAAACAAATTACTCTATTTTACTTTCCATTTGTATAATTATCGTTGCGCGATCTAAAATATTCCTTAGGATGATCTTTACTTGTATTTTTCAAAAAAAAAAAATTATCTCCTTAAAAATTTATGCCCGAATTAAAAAAACCTAATCTGCCCCTAATTTCTCATTTTTATATTTTGACAATTCGGCTAGCAAAAAAAGAGACAACTATACCCGGCGTGGCTTCAAATTTTTATATTTATGCCCTATCCATATATCTTCTATATCGTTGTGTGTCGCAGTATATTGTCGCGTCT
Source organism: Empis stercorea (assembly GCA_949752835.1). Lineage (NCBI taxonomy): Eukaryota > Metazoa > Arthropoda > Insecta > Diptera > Empididae > Empis > Empis stercorea. The sequence goes on from OX457085.1 coordinate 62,142,965, forward strand.
GGGAATGCAAAGCGTTGTAAGTTAAATTTTGTTGAGGGATCCTTCTTTTTTGTTAAAAGTTCTTTCAAATTTTGGTCTTCTTGCTGGTCTTTGGCTATCTTGATGAGATTGAACTCACTTTGTATGGAAGAAATGTCCGAAATACGTGAAAGGCTGTCCGCGACTGAATTTTCAGAGCCTTTTACGTGAACGATGTCTGTCGTGAATTGAGCGATATAATCTAAGTGTCTCGTTTGTCTTGGGATTCGTTCAGTTTTTGATTTCATAGCAAAAGTTAGAGGTTTGTGATCTGTGAAGATTCTGAATTGTCTTCCCTCAACGAAATATCGGAAGTGTTTTATGGCTAAGTAAATAGCTAAAGGTTCTCGGTCGAAGGCAGAGTATTTGCGTTCTGCAGGTGAAAGTTTTTTTTGAAAAGAAGGAGATAGGTTCCCAGTGACCGTCGTTGAATTGTTGTAGGACTGCTCCTACGGCGATGTCAGATGTATCAGTGCTGTATTGCCCGTCTAGTAGCGGGTGTACCAAAATCTTAACGTTGGCCAGAGCTTCCTTGACCATATCGAAATGCTGGTCTAGCTCTGCAGGCCAGTAAAAATGTTTTTGAGTTTTTGGCTTTTTGAGTAACAGCGTTAGGTGCGAGTGGATTGGTACTAGTAAAGTAGCGAGATTTGGCAAAAATCGGTGATAATAATTTATCATGCCGATGAAACGCTGAATAGATTTTATTGATTCAGGTTTCGGAAACTCTTTGATAATTTTTATTCTGTACTGTGATGGGAAAATGCCAGAAGAATTGATTGTGTGGCTGAGGAACTCGATTGACTCGACTCCAAATATACATTTTGACGAGTTAAGAGTGATTCCATACTCTGAGAGTCGCTTGAAAAGTTTTTCTAGGTGCTGTAGGTGCTCGTCTTCTGTTTTACTCGCGATGAGAATATCATCGATATACGCGAAGACGAAATCTAAGTCTCTACAGACCTCGTTGATGAAACGTTGGAAAGTTTGAGCAGCGTTTCTTAACCCGAACAGCATCCGAAAAAACTCAAACAGACCGAAAGGTGTGGTAATCGCTGTTTTGTGGATGTCATCCGGAGCCACCGGTATAAGGTGGTATGCCCTGACCAGATCTACTTTTGAAAAGATGGTACAACCCTGCAAGTTCATAGAGAAGTTCTGTATGTGGGGTATTGGGTACCTATCTGGGATTGTCGCGTCGTTTAATCGCCTGTAATCTCCACATGGCCGCCAATCCGAATTATTCTTCTTTTTGACCATGTGAAGTGGAGATGAAACTGAAGAGTCGGACTGTCTGCAAATACCAATATCAGCCATGTCCTGAAATTCTGTCTGGGCAATTTTGTGACGCGTTGCGTCGAGACGTCGTGGTCTTGCGAACGGTAGATTGCATTTTGTTTCGATATGGTGCACAACAATGTGTTTGACAGGAAGGAAGTAGTTGGTAGGTTGTGCAAGTGTAGGAAATTTTGCTAGCAAATTATTAAATTTGTTAGGAGAGGAATACTGTTTGATGGACAAGGAGATGTTTGTTGTTGATAAAGAAGGATCGGAGTTTGAAATAGTGGAAACGTGGATGAGGTTTTGTGAATCGACCAAACGTTTTCGCTTCACGTCAACTAGCAGGCCATTTCTATAGAAGATCAGCGCCAATTATAGGGTGCTGAACGTTGGCAAATATAAAAGGGTGCGAGAAATTTTTTCGATGGCCCAGATTTACTACCAACAATTTCGTGCCGAAGGTGTGTATTACCGAGCCGTTTGCTGCTGTTAGTAGTAAGTCCGTTTTTTGTCTCCTGTCCGTAGACAGCTTTTTTGGTATGACTGATAAGTCGGCGCTGGTGTCGATTAAAAAGGTCAGTCATGAATTAATGTCCTTTATGAATAACCGGCTAGTTTTTTTATTCCAAGACTGCGCCGTTCCAGCCACAGCTTTTTCTAGTTTTTTTTATTATTTGATGTCGCGTTTTCTGTTGTTTTTAAAATTTTAGTACACGCGCATTTTTGGGCTTTATCACCGAATCTTTTGTGATAATAGCATAAGCCTCTGTTTGAGTCTCGTGGTTTACTGTTTGATCGTGTGCGTGAGTTTTGTCGGGGTCTGTTGTTTGAAAAATGTCTGCTTTGTCTGCTGCCGAATTCATTGGTGTCTAATTTTGAAAGTATGTTTTCCAGTCTAGAAAGTCTTCGTTCTAGGTCGCTGCTTGTTTGTTGTTGTCGCGCTTGGTTTGAAAAATTGTTGGAAACAGTTCGAAAATTTTATCGGCGATTGCTAGGAGTTTATCTGTTGGTTTGTCGCCCACAGCTACTAAAGCAACATTCAGCGCTTGTGGAAGACGACGCAACCAGAGTTTTTTGATGATACTTGGTTCAAAAGTGCTACCAGCTGTCTGTTTCATTGACCGATACAGTGCTGATGGTTTTTGGTCACCAAGCTCTACTTTTTCCAACAATTCCTCAAGCCGCTTACTTTCTGAGGCAGAATGTCGAGCAATAAGCGTTTCTTTTAACGTCGTATATTTGTTGATTGTTGGCGGATCGGCAATAACGTCTATCACTGAATCGCATATTTCGGCGGGAAGAGCAGAAATTGTCAAGCAGAATTTTGTCTCGTCCTTACTTATTCTAAAAATTGAAAATTGTGCTTCTGTCTGGATGAGTCGTCGGGTTATTTGGCCAAAAGGTTGGTAGTTGGGGGTTTCTGTACTTGCGTCTTGTTCCGTTTCGTCTTTTGTATCCGGCATCTTCGATCAGACTTGAGAGTTTGGTCTATAATGTAATTGCGAGGTTAAAGAAAAATACGAGAGCAAAAAGAGAAAGTTGTCGAAGTGAAATTGTTGAGAAAAAAAATGAAAAGATGATAATAATTTTTTTAAATCGACAATGCGTGATGCAAAAGTGCAGAATATGGTGCAATATTCTGTTCCAGCGAGACAATAAAAATTGATTTTGCAATAAATAAATTTACAGAGGATTTTATAATAAAAATATAATATAAAATATATATAAAAAAAATTTAGTAAAATTTTATAATTTGTTTTAGTTGTAATACGTATATTGTATTTGTATTTATGTAATAATAAAATAATAATGTTAAAAATGTAATAATAATGTTAAAAATTATTTTTAAATTTGTAATTTAAAAAAAAAAATTTATATTTTTAATTTAAAATTTTTTTTAATAATTATGACTTAATTTTTGTAATATCCCGTCCAAAAGTAAAATTTGGATGTAATTTTTGGACGGTGTAACACGATGATAATTTTTCGTCAAAAAAAATTACCACCTGTTATTTTAAGGTAAGTCGGAGGAGGTAACTTCGAGTTATAGTGAAGTGGGCGCCAGGTCTAGGGTGACCAACAGCGCATCATAAATAAAACGCTAGACCAAAATTTATATACTAGAACTCCTTGGACCACTGGGATTTCCTCCTAAGTTTTGCCAGCTACGCTCAGCCTGTGGGGCGTGATTCGACCAGTGATCCAAACGGCAATCAATATTACAATACGATGATGCTTTCACTAATAAAAATTTTCACAAAAAAAAATCTTTAGAGTGAAGCACCATCGCTTAAGGAATTAGGAGAGAAAGGACAAGAAATCCATGCGATCCTTCCTGAAGTATGGAGAAAATCAGCCAGCCATTCTACAAAAAAAAAATCAACAAAAGAAAAAAAAATTTAAAACACAATCACAGCCCAGCAGCACCCTCTACAAAATAATAAAAAATTGTGGAATTTTCACAACAAAAAATTAAAATTCCAATAAATTATAATAAATAAAATACGATTAAATTGCCTTTTTTTATATAACAAGCGTTTTTTGGTTTTTTATTTTATTAAATAAAAACAAATAAATTAAAGAAAATATAATTATATATAATGAAAAAAATTTATATATATATATATATATGTGTGGTGTACGTAACATATTTAAAATTAAAAAACAACTCTCTATCTAATTCTATTAAATAATTTATTAATAAATAACACAAAAAAAAATATTTTACGAATTTACTTTACAAAAATAAATCTACTTTACTACAATAATTTACTAATAAATTAACACAAATTAACACACAAAAATTAAGCAAAAGCAATAATAATGAAATTACTAGTACACCACAAAATAAATAAATAATTTAAATAAACAATTTTACAATACCTGAGTAGACTGCTTCCAGCTCCGACATGGCAGGACGGGAACCAGCTACCTGTACCTACACTTTTCAAAAAAAAAATTTAAAAAAAAAACCCAAAAAAAAAACAACCAGAACAACCAAAAAAAAATCGAAAAAAAATAATGAAGGACGCTTCTGCCGCTGCTCTGCCTCCGCTTTAATGTTGCTGCAATAATTCTTTTGTGTTGTTGTTGCTCTCTGCGGAATCTGGCCAATTCAGGGTAATTTACTGCCCGTATTTTTTTTATGGAAACTTGTTTTGATTTTTATAATTTTTTTACACAAATCTTGGAATTCCTTTTTTTTTCTTTTATGGATATGTATAAATTAATACTAATGTCTGTTTAACTTTAGAACCGTACCGGTATACTATATTATATAAAATAATTAATAAATTTAGTTCCTTTTTTTTCTAAATTTATTATTATTATTTAATTTCCAAAATAATTTGAATTTTTTCTCCTCGCACTAAGTCTCTCTTTAATTCTTTTTAAATTTTAATTGTTTTTTTCTCAGCCAATTACTTTACTTTATTCCACAAAATTTAATACCACAAATTTTAAACCAAATTCCCAAAAAAAAATATTTTTCCCACAAAAACAAAAACCCGACCGTCCGGCACAAAAATTTCATCCGACTCCCAGAAACAATAATTTTTCAAATTTTCCAATTCGAAACTCTATTGTTTCTTCGATCGCGTGATCTCTTGACTTTCGGAATCAAAATATGACCCACAAGGGCAACAAAGGTTGATAATTGTTTTCTGTTCCGAAAATCAAGAGACCGCAGCGCTGACGGGAATTTCGAACTATGGCGACATGACTACCAACCTACAAAAACTTTAATTCAGCCGTATGCTGACATCTGAAATATGACAAGCCGGTATATACAACAATAAACGTCAAGTTGGACAAGACGTAAACAAATAAATAGGTGATTTTTTATATTTTAATAAATATTAACTTATTTTTAGAAATAAATTAACGCGGTGTCAGAAAACAGACCTATCTGGAGCGTTCCAGATAGGCCTGGAAAACACCGACTCGTCATACCCCAGATGTCTTATAATAAATGCTACATAAATATAAATACCACAAATAATAATAACCTAAATAAATAACACCTAATAAATACATAACCAAAACTAAATAATATAAATAATAAATAATCTATATTAATTATAAATTTACTAATCCTCTAACTAATAAATAAATAATTAAATATAATCACCCATAATAAATAACCTAAAAAAAATTTTAACTATTCTTACAACTAACTAATAATAATAATTTTAACTAACAATAAATAATAATAACCACTAAAAAATAACTAATGCATAATACTACTTAATCTAATTATCTAATTCATTAAGGTTGGTAGCCATGCCAATACTACGATAATAATAATAAATAACAAGAACTAACCCTAATTACATATATGTGTATAACCAATAAATAATAACTACTTACTAACGAATAATAATAAATACAGAAAAAATTTTTAACTATACTAACTAATACTAACTACATTTAAGTGTAAATCAACTAATACTAACGAACTAATCATAATACTAACTAACAAAAAATATATAAATAAATAAATAACAATGATTTGAAAAATATCTCAGGTGGTAATTTTTTCTTAGTCAACGTGGGGCTGTCCCACACCCTGACTACTCTCATGCTCTACCGACTATGTTAGTCGGGCATACGGATACTTTGCCAAATCAATTATTATTTTCCATCTTTCAGATTTCTTTTTTTTTTCTCTTCCTATTAAACCAGATTTTAATTACTCTTCTAAATTCCCTACTGACTATAACTACATCTAATTTAGCTAACCTAACCGAATATTTTCTCCTATTTTTAAATACGTCTGTTGCGTGTGTGAACCCAGTTGCCAGATATTTACCAATTTTTGTATCATGTATAAACGCTTTTATATTGTCTGTTGGTGTAATTACATCCAAATTATCACATGTATCGGATACATTTGGATTAACTACCTCCGTATTATGACAGCCTGATTCCGATTCCTCAGCAATCGGTAATGCAATCGGTTTAAGAATATTAGGTGTTGGCAATTCCTTCAATTCCCCAGGTTCGGCACTTGAAGCTGAATTGGTAATGGCAGGTTGAAAATTTAATAAATTTTCAAGTGCTGCGGAGCTACATTCTGAAAGCATTTTATGTGGTGAATGAATTAATGAACGTAACAATGGAATAGCTCTATTGTCCCACAGGAATTGTTGATCTTCGGGCGAACCGTCAGCTAAATTCCATAGGGTGCCACAGGCATTGTTAACTAATGTTAAATTGTCGGATTTCAGTTGTTGCAATAGGATACCTAGACAATTACGTTGTCGTAAAATTTTACGATAATCTTCCCGTACAGCAATTTGACTAGACACATTTCTTAAAATTCCATTAGCAATTTCAGTTGTTTTCAATTTTTTACTAGGGACTTCATCCGATAACAGGTCAACTATACAAGCTAATGCACCTTCAACAGCACACAACTCAATTTTATTTGTTTTGTTATGCGCTGAAAAATTCCGCAAAACAGATAAAACTGCATTTAGGATATTTTCATTATCGATCTTCATGGCAGCTTTAGCCAAGGCTGTGACAATCCCCATTCCGCTTAAGGCGGCTTTCATATTATAATCGAATTGCCACGATAAATTATGTAATACACTTGCATAAATTCCTTATTGGAGCAGAGTAATACTTTATTATTACCATTACCAAATGTTAAATTTGTTAATGACATTAATGCATACCGCCGTAATGAAGTGCAACATGGATTTCCTGGGTTTGGACCATGAGCAGCCTGATCTAAATGTACCAAACTTGCAATTGCTTGGATTGCACCCAATTTACACATCACCTGACGATGTTCTATCTCAAAACTAATTTTCATTAGATTAGAAATTGATGCTAATGGATGACGATCGGAATCATATCCAATTGATTGCCCACCACTTTGTAAAAGTGTCATTAAAAACCCACAATAATCCACTATTTGTTCCATGGAACTTAAGATTATTGCTTCGCGTTTTGACTCCTCATCCTCTGGATGATAATATACAAAATTATTGTGTAGAGCCATTGCAGTACTCGTTAAAAAAAATCTCTAACTATATTAACAAAAAAAAATCTAACAAATCGTAATCTCAACTAACAAATAGTGTAAATGATCGCACAAAAATAAATAATTCTAAACTAATGTAACTCACATAACTTAACAAAAACTAATAATTATAAATAGTGTAAAATACATAACACTAATTGTAAAAAGGACTAATACTAATTCGACTAACCAAAAAAATTAAATTAAATAAATAACGATAATTGTAAATGAAAAAAAAAATAACCATACCACTAATATAACTAATATAACAAAAAAAACCAAAACTCTAATAAATAATGAATATTGCAACGATAAGCATAAACTAACAATTATTGTATAAATAAATAAGAGAAAAAAAAACACTAAACCCAACTACTAAATTTTATTTTTATTTTCTATATATATATTTTTTTTTCAAAATTTATCTCTCCGTCAGCGCTCGCCCGATCGAGGAACCAACAGGAAAACAAAATTTTCAAAAAAAAACAAACAAAAAGAAATCCCGAACAACAAAAAAATCCCAAAAAAAAAACCAAAATAATTCCAAAAACGATCAATAAAAAAATTTTTAAATTTTTTTCAACACCCCAGAATAGATGCACTCTGGAATTATCTTTTGAATGGACAGGGAAGGGAAGGGGTTAGGTAAGAAAAGGGTTAGGGAGAAGGGAAACTTCACTGAGAAATATTCCCCCAACACTACAAAAAAAATCTTTGGCCGTCCGAATTCACACAAAAGTCCAACCTAAGTTGAATACAAAAACACACACATGCTAGGACCCCCCTTTAGACTACTAAATGCGGGTGTCTAACTAGCGGACGGACACTTTGGGGAGGAAGACGTTGCGGTATTGATCGCCCCTCCATCCGACTTAAGCAACCTCAGATGGAGATTTCAAAAAAAAATTTTTATTTTAAGCCACAATTTGGGCACATCTTAAAGTCCCATGGTTTGGGCGCCAATTGTAACACGATGATAATTTTTCGTCAAAAAAAATTACCACCTGTTATTTTAAGGTAAGTCGGAGGAGGTAAGTTCGGAGTTCTAGTGAAGTGGGCGCCAGGTCTAGGGTGACCAACAGCACATCACAAATAAAACGCTAGACCAAAATTTATATACTAGAACTCCTTGGACCACTGGGATTTCCTCCTAAGTTTTGCCAGCTACGCTCAGCCTGTGGGGCGTGAGACGACCAGTGATCCAAACGGCAATCAATACTACAATACGATGATGCTTTCACTAATAAAAATTTTCACAAAAAAAATCTTTAGAGTGAAGCACCATCGCTTAAGGAATTAGGAGAGAAAGGACAAGAAATCCATGCGATCCATCCTGGGGAAGTATGGAGAAAATCAGCCAGCCATTCTACAAAAAAAAATCAACAAAAGAAAAAAAAATTTAAAACACAATCACAGCCCAGCAGCACCCTCTACAAAATAATAAAAAATTGTGGAATTTTCACAACAAAAAATTAAAATTCCAATAAATTATAATAAATAAAATACGATTAAATTCCCTTTTTTTATATAACAAGCGGTTGTTTTTGGTTTTTTATTTTATTAAATAAAAACAAATAAATTAAAGAAAATATAATTATATATAATGAAAAAAATTTATATATATATATATGTGTGGTGTACGTAATATATTTAATATTAAAAAAAAACTCTCTATCGAATTCTATTACATAATTTATTAATAAATAACACAAAAAAAATATTTTACGAATTTACTTTACAAAAATAAATCTACTTTACTACAATAATTTACTAATAAATTAACACAAAAAAATTAAGCAAAAGCAATAATAATGAAATTAATAGTACACCACAAAATAAATAAATAATTTAAATAAACAATTTTACAATACCTGAGTAGACTGCTTCCAGCTCCGACATGGCAGGACGGGAACCAGCTACCTGTACCTACACTTATCAAAAAAAAATGTTCAAAAAAAAAAACCAAAAAAAAAACAACCAGAACAACCAAAAAAAAATCGAAAAAAATAATGAAGCACGCTTCTGCCGCTGCTCTGCCTCCGCTTTAATGTTGCTGCAATAATTCTTTTGTGTTGTTGCTGCTCTCTGCGGAATCTGGTCAATTCAGGGTAATTTACTGCCCGTATTTTTTTTATGGAAACTTGTTTTGATTTTTATAATTTTTTTACACAAATCTTGGAATTCTTTTTTTTTTCTTTTATGGATATGTATAAATTAATACTAATGTCTGCTTAACTTTATAACCGCACCGGTATACTATATTATATAAAATAATTAATAAATTTAGTTCCTTTTTTTTCTAAATTTATTATTATTATTTAATTTCCAAAATAATTTGAATTTTTTCTCCTCGCACTAAGTCTCTCTTTAATTCTTTTTAAATTTTAATTGTTTTTTTCTCAGCCAATTACTTTACTTTATTCCACAAAATTTAATACCACAAATTCATTTTTTTTTTAAACCAAATTCCCAAAAAAAAATATTTTTCCCACAAAAACAAAAACCCGACCGTCCAGCACAAAAATTTCATCCGATTCCCAGAAACAATAATTTTTCAAATTTTCCAATTCGAAACTCTATTGTTTCTTCGATCGCGTGATCTCTTGACTTTCGGAATCAAAATATGACCCACAAGGGCAACAAAGGTTGTTAATTGTTTTCTGTTCCGAAAATCAAGAGACCGCAGCGCTGACGGGAATTTCGAACTTCGGCGACATGACTACCAACCTACAAAAATTTTAATTCAGCCGTATGCTGACATCTGAAATATGACAAGCCGGTATATACAACAATAAACGTCAAGTTGGACAAGACGTAAACAAATAAATAGGTGATTTTTTATATTTTTTTATATTTTAATAAATATTAACTTATTTTTAGAAATAAATTAACACGGTGTCACAATACAAACCTATCTGGAGCTTAGCGTTCCAGATAGGCCTGGAAAACACCGACTCGTCATACCCCAGATGTCTTATAATAAATGCTACATAAATATAAATACCACAAATAATAATAACCTAAATAAATAACACCTAATAAATACCTAACCAAAACTAAATACTACTATAAATAATAAATAACCTATATTAATTATAAATTTACTAATCCTCTAACTAATAAATAAATAATTAAATATAATCACCCATAATAAATAACATAAAAAAATTTTTAACTATTCTTACAACTAACTAATAATAATAATTTTAACTAACAATAAATAATAATAACCACTAAAAAATAACTAATGCATAATACTACTTAATCTAATTATCTAATTCATTAAGGTTGGTAGCCATGCCAATACTACGATAATAATAATAAATAACAAGAACTAACCCTAATTACATATATGTGTATAACCAATAAATAATAACTACTTACTAACGAATAATAATAAATACAGAAAAAAATTTTAACTATACTAACTAATACTAACTACATTTAAGTGTAAATTAACTAATACTAACGAACTAATCATAATACTAACTACCAAAAAATATATAAATAAATAAATAACAATGATTTGAAAAATATCACAGGTGGTAATTTTTTCTTAGTCAACGTGGGGCTGTCCCACACTGTCCCCCGGGCATACGGATACTTTGCCAAATCAATTATTATTTTCGATCTTTCAGATTTCTTTTTTTTTTTTCTCTTCCTATTAAACCAGATTTTAATTACTCTTCTAAATTCCCTACTGACTATAACTACATCTAATTTAGCTAACCTAACCGAATATTTTCTCCTATTTTTAAATACGTCTGTTGCGTGTTTGAACCGAGTTGCCAGATATTTACCAATTTTTGTATCATGTATAAACGCTTTTATATTGTCTGTTGGTGTAATTACATCCAAATTATCACATGTATCGGATACATTTGGATTAACTACCTCCGTATTATGACAGCCTGATTCCGATTCCTCAGCAATCGGTAATGCAATCGGTTTAGGAATATTAGGTTTTGGCAATTCCTTCAATTCCCCATATTCGGCACTTGAAGCTGAATTGGTAATGGCAGGTTGAAAATTTAATAAATTTTCAAGTGCTGCGGAGCTACATTCTGAAAGTATTTTATGTGGTGAATGAATTAATGAACGTAACAATGGAATAGCTCTATTGTCCCACAGGAATTGTTGATCTTCGGGCGAACCGTCAGCTAAATTCCATAGGGTGCCACAGGCATTGTTAACTAATGTTAAATTGTCGGATTTCAGTTGTTGCAATAGGATACCTAGACAATTACGTTGTCGTAAAATTTTACGATAATCTTCCCGTACAGCAATTTGACTAGACACATTTCTTAAAATTCCATTAGCAATTTCAGTTGTTTTCAATTTTTTACTAGGGACTTCATCCGATAACAGGTCAACTATACAAGCTAATGCACCTTCAACAGCACAGAACTCAATTTGATTTGTTTTGTTATGCGCTGAAAAATTCCGCAAAACAGATAAAACTGCATATAGGATATTTTCATTATCGATCTTCATGGCAGCTTTAGCCAAGGCTGTGACAATCCCCATTCCGCTTAAGGCGGCTTTCATATTATAATCGGATTGCCACGATAAATTATGTAATACACTTGCATAAATTCCTTATTGGAGCAGAGTAATACTTTATTATTACCATTACCAAATGTTAAATTTGTTAATGCCATTAATGCATACCGCCGTAATGAAGTGCAACATGGATTTCCTGGGTTTGGACCATGAGCAGCCTGATCTAAATGTACCAAACTTGCAATTGCTTGGATTGCACCCAATTTACACATCACCTGACGATGTTCTATCTCAAAACTAATTTTCATTAGATTAGAAATTGATGCTAATGGATGACGATCGGAATCATATCCAATTGATTGCCCACCACTTTGTAAAAGTGTCATTAAAAACCCACAATAATCCACTATTTGTTCCATGGAACTTAGGATTATTGCTTCGCGTTTTGACTCCTCATCCTCTGGATGATAATATACAAAATTATTGTGTAGAGCCATTGCAGTACTCGTTAAAAAAAATCTCTAACTATATTAGCAAAAAAAATCTAACAAATCGTAATCTCAACTAACAAATAGTGTAAATGATCGCACAAAAATAAATAATTCTAAACTAATGTAACTCACATAACTTAACAAAAACTAATAATTATAAATAGTGTAAAATACATAACACTAATTGTAAAAAGGACTAATACTAATTCGACTAACCAAAAAAATTAAATTAAATAAATAACGATAATTGTAAATGAAAAAAAAAATAACCATACCACTAATATAACTAATATAACAAAAAAAACCAAAACTCTAATAAATAACGAATATTGCAACGATAAGCATAAACTAACAATTATTGTATAAATAAATAAGAGAAAAAAAAACACTAAACCCAACTACTAAATTTTATTTTTATTTTCTATATATATATTTTTTTTTTCAAAATTTATCTCTCCGTCAGCGCTCGCCCGATCGAGGAACCAACAGGAAAACAAAATTTTCAAAAAAAAACAAACAAAAAGAAATCCCGAACAACAAAAAAATCCCAAAAAAAAAACCAAAATAATTCCAAAAACGATCAATAAAAAAATTTTTAAATTTTTTTCAACACCCCAGAATAGATGCACTCTGGAATTATCTTTTGAATGGACAGGGAAGGGAAGGGGTTAGGTAAGAAAAGGGTTAGGGAGAAGGGAAACTTCACTGAGAAATATTCCCCCAACACTACAAAAAAAATCTTTGGCCGTCCGAATTCACACAAAAGTCCAACCTAAGTTGAATACAAAAACACACACATGCTAGGACCCCCCTTTAGACTACTAAAAGCGGGTGTCTAACTAGCGGACGGACACTTTGGGGAGGAAGACGTTGCGGTATTGATCGCCCCTCCATCCGACTTAAGCAACCTCAGATGGAGATTTCAAAAAAAAATTTTTATTTTAAGCCACAATTTGGGCACATCTTAAAGTCCCATGGTTTGGGCGCCAATTGTAACACGATGATAATTTTTCGTCAAAAAAAATTACCACCTGTTATTTTAAGGTAAGTCGGAGGAGGTAAGTTCGGAGTTCTAGTGAAGTGGGCGCCAGGTCTAGGGTGACCAACAGCACATCACAAATAAAACGCTAGACCAAAATTTATATACTAGAACTCCTTGGACCACTGGGATTTCCTCCTAAGTTTTGCCAGCTACGCTCAGCCTGTGGGGCGTGAGACGACCAGTGATCCAAACGGCAATCAATACTACAATACGATGATGCTTTCACTAATAAAAATTTTCACAAAAAAAATCTTTAGAGTGAAGCACCATCGCTTAAGGAATTAGGAGAGAAAGGACAAGAAATCCATGCGATCCATCCTGGGGAAGTATGGAGAAAATCAGCCAGCCATTCTACAAAAAAAAATCAACAAAAGAAAAAAAAATTTAAAACACAATCACAGCCCAGCAGCACCCTCTACAAAATAATAAAAAATTGTGGAATTTTCACAACAAAAAATTAAAATTCCAATAAATTATAATAAATAAAATACGATTAAATTCCCTTTTTTTATATAACAAGCGGTTGTTTTTGGTTTTTTATTTTATTAAATAAAAACAAATAAATTAAAGAAAATATAATTATATATAATGAAAAAAATTTATATATATATATATGTGTGGTGTACGTAATATATTTAATATTAAAAAAAAACTCTCTATCGAATTCTATTACATAATTTATTAATAAATAACACAAAAAAAATATTTTACGAATTTACTTTACAAAAATAAATCTACTTTACTACAATAATTTACTAATAAATTAACACAAAAAAATTAAGCAAAAGCAATAATAATGAAATTAATAGTACACCACAAAATAAATAAATAATTTAAATAAACAATTTTACAATACCTGAGTAGACTGCTTCCAGCTCCGACATGGCAGGACGGGAACCAGCTACCTGTACCTACACTTATCAAAAAAAAATGTTCAAAAAAAAAAACCAAAAAAAAAACAACCAGAACAACCAAAAAAAAATCGAAAAAAATAATGAAGCACGCTTCTGCCGCTGCTCTGCCTCCGCTTTAATGTTGCTGCAATAATTCTTTTGTGTTGTTGCTGCTCTCTGCGGAATCTGGTCAATTCAGGGTAATTTACTGCCCGTATTTTTTTTATGGAAACTTGTTTTGATTTTTATAATTTTTTTACACAAATCTTGGAATTCCTTTTTTTTTCTTTTATGGATATGTATAAATTAATACTAATGTCTGCTTAACTTTATAACCGTACCGGTATACTATATTATATAAAATAATTAATAAATTTAGTTCCTTTTTTTTCTAAATTTATTATTATTATTTAATTTCCAAAATAATTTGAATTTTTTCTCCTCGCACTAAGTCTCTCTTTAATTCTTTTTAAATTTTAATTGTTTTTTTCTCAGCCAATTACTTTACTTTATTCCACAAAATTTAATACCACAAATTCATTTTTTTTTTAAACCAAATTCCCAAAAAAAATATTTTTCCCACAAAAACAAAAACCCGACCGTCCAGCACAAAAATTTCATCCGACTCCCAGAAACAATAATTTTTCAAATTTTCCAATTCGAAACTCTATTGTTTCTTCGATCGCGTGATCTCTTGACTTTCGGAATCAAAATATGACCCACAAGGGCAACAAAGGTTGTTAATTGTTTTCTGTTCCGAAAATCAAGAGACCGCAGCGCTGACGGGAATTTCGAACTACGGCGACATGACTACCAACCTACAAAAATTTTAATTCAGCCGTATGCTGACATCTGAAATATGACAAGCCGGTATATACAACAATAAACGTCAAGTTGGACAAGACGTAAACAAATAAATAGGTGATTTTTTATATTTTTTTATATTTTAATAAATATTAACTTATTTTTAGAAATAAATTAACACGGTGTCACAATACAAACCTATCTGGAGCTTAGCGTTCCAGATAGGCCTGGAAAACACCGACTCGTCATACCCCAGATGTCTTATAATAAATGCTACATAAATATAAATACCACAAATAATAATAACCTAAATAAATAACACCTAATAAATACCTAACCAAAACTAAATACTACTATAAATAATAAATAACCTATATTAATTATAAATTTACTAATCCTCTAACTAATAAATAAATAATTAAATATAATCACCCATAATAAATAACATAAAAAAAATTTTAACTATTCTTACAACTAACTAATAATAATAATTTTAACTAACAATAAATAATAATAACCACTAAAAAATAACTAATGCATAATACTACTTAATCTAATTATCTAATTCATTAAGGTTGGTAGCCATGCCAATACTACGATAATAATAATAAATAACAAGAACTAACCCTAATTACATATATGTGTATAACCAATAAATAATAACTACTTACTAACGAATAATAATAAATACAGAAAAAATTTTTAACTATACTAACTAATACTAACTACATTTAAGTGTAAATTAACTAATACTAACGAACTAATCATAATACTAACTACCAAAAAATATATAAATAAATAAATAACAATGATTTGAAAAATATCACAGGTGGTAATTTTTTCTTAGTCAACGTGGGGCTGTCCCACACCCTGACTACTCTCATGCTCTACCGCCTATGTTAGTCGGGCATACGGATACTTTGCCAAATCAATTATTATTTTCGATCTTTCAGATTTCTTTTTTTTTTTTTCTCTTCCTATTAAACCAGATTTTAATTACTCTTCTAAATTCCCTACTGACTATAACTACATCTAATTTAGCTAACCTAACCGAATATTTTCTCCTATTTTTAAATACGTCTGTTGCGTGTTTGAACCGAGTTGCCAGATATTTACCAATTTTTGTATCATGTATAAACGCTTTTATATTGTCTGTTGGTGTAATTACATCCAAATTATCACATGTATCGGATACATTTGGATTAACTACCTCCGTATTATGACAGCCTGATTCCGATTCCTCAGCAATCGGTAATGCAATCGGTTTAGGAATATTAGGTTTTGGCAATTCCTTCAATTCCCCATGTTCGGCACTTGAAGCTGAATTGGTAATGGCAGGTTGAAAATTTAATAAATTTTCAAGTGCTGCGGAGCTACATTCTGAAAGTATTTTATGTGGTGAATGAATTAATGAACGTAACAATGGAATAGCTCTATTGTCCCACAGGAATTGTTGATCTTCGGGCGAACCGTCAGCTAAATTCCATAGGGTGCCACAGGCATTGTTAACTAATGTTAAATTGTCGGATTTCAGTTGTTGCAATAGGATACCTAGACAATTACGTTGTCGTAAAATTTTACGATAATCTTCCCGTACAGCAATTTGACTAGACACATTTCTTAAAATTCCATTAGCAATTTCAGTTGTTTTCAATTTTTTACTAGGGACTTCATCCGATAACAGGTCAACTATACAAGCTAATGCACCTTCAACAGCACACAACTCAATTTGATTTGTTTTGTTATGCGCTGAAAAATTCCGCAAAACAGATAAAACTGCATATAGGATATTTTCATTATCGATCTTCATGGCAGCTTTAGCCAAGGCTGTGACAATCCCCATTCCGCTTAAGGCGGCTTTCATATTATAATCGGATTGCCACGATAAATTATGTAATACACTTGCATAAATTCCTTATTGGAGCAGAGTAATACTTTATTATTACCATTACCAAATGTTAAATTTGTTAATGCCATTAATGCATACCGCCGTAATGAAGTGCAACATGGATTTCCTGGGTTTGGACCATGAGCAGCCTGATCTAAATGTACCAAACTTGCAATTGCTTGGATTGCACCCAATTTACACATCACCTGACGATGTTCTATCTCAAAACTAATTTTCATTAGATTAGAAATTGATGCTAATGGATGACGATCGGAATCATATCCAATTGATTGCCCACCACTTTGTAAAAGTGTCATTAAAAACCCACAATAATCCACTATTTGTTCCATGGAACTTAAGATTATTGCTTCGCGTTTTGACTCCTCATCCTCTGGATGATAATATACAAAATTATTGTGTAGAGCCATTGCAGTACTCGTTAAAAAAAATCTCTAACTATATTAACAAAAAAAAATCTAACAAATCGTAATCTCAACTAACAAATAGTGTAAATGATCGCACAAAAATAAATAATTCTAAACTAATGTAACTCACATAACTTAACAAAAACTAATAATTATAAATAGTGTAAAATACATAACACTAATTGTAAAAAGGACTAATACTAATTCGACTAACCAAAAAAATTAAATTAAATAAATAACGATAATTGTAAATGAAAAAAAAAAATAACCATACCACTAATATAACTAATATAACAAAAAAAACCAAAACTCTAATAAATAACGAATATTGCAACGATAAGCATAAACTAACAATTATTGTATAAATAAATAAGAGAAAAAAAAACACTAAACCCAACTACTAAATTTTATTTTTATTTTCTATATATACATTTTTTTTTTCAAAATTTATCTCTCCGTCAGCGCTCGCCCGATCGAGGAACCAACAGGAAAACAAAATTTTCAAAAAAAAACAAACAAAAAGAAATCCCGAACAACAAAAAAATCCCAAAAAAAAAACCAAAATAATTCCAAAAACGATCAATAAAAAAATTTTTAAATTTTTTTCAACACCCCAGAATAGATGCACTCTGGAATTATCTTTTGAATGGACAGGGAAGGGAAGGGGTTAGGTAAGAAAAGGGTTAGGGAGAAGGGAAACTTCACTGAGAAATATTCCCCCAACACTACAAAAAAAATCTTTGGCCGTCCGAATTCACACAAAAGTCCAACCTAAGTTGAATACAAAAAAACACATGCTAGGACCCCCCTTTAGACTACTAAAAGCGGGTGTCTAACTAGCGGACGGACACTTTGGGGAGGAAGACGTTGCGGTATTGATCGCCCCTCCATCCGACTTAAGCAACCTCAGATGGAGATTTCAAAAAAAAATTTTTATTTTAAGCCACAATTTGGGCACATCTTAAAGTCCCATGGTTTGGGCGCCAATTGTAACACGATGATAATTTTTCGTCAAAAAAAATTACCACCTGTTATTTTAAGGTAAGTCGGAGGAGGTAAGTTCGGAGTTCTAGTGAAGTGGGCGCCAGGTCTAGGGTGACCAACAGCACATCACAAATAAAACGCTAGACCAAAATTTATATACTAGAACTCCTTGGACCACTGGGATTTCCTCCTAAGTTTTGCCAGCTACGCTCAGCCTGTGGGGCGTGAGACGACCAGTGATCCAAACGGCAATCAATACTACAATACGATGATGCTTTCACTAATAAAAATTTTCACAAAAAAAAATCTTTAGAGTGAAGCACCATCGCTTAAGGAATTAGGAGAGAAAGGACAAGAAATCCATGCGATCCTTCCTGGGGAAGTATGGAGAAAATCAGCCAGCCATTCTACAAAAAAAAATCAACAAAAGAAAAAAAAATTTAAAACACAATCACAGCCCAGCAGCACCCTCTACAAAATAATAAAAAATTGTGGAATTTTCACAACAAAAAATTAAAATTCCAATAAATTATAATAAATAAAATACGATTAAATTCCCTTTTTTTATATAACAAGCGGTTGTTTTTGGTTTTTTATTTTATTAAATAAAAACAAATAAATTAAAGAAAATATAATTATATATAATGAAAAAAATTTATATATATATATATGTGTGGTGTACGTAATATATTTAATATTAAAAAAAAACTCTCTATCGAATTCTATTACATAATTTATTAATAAATAACACAAAAAAAATATTTTACGAATTTACTTTACAAAAATAAATCTACTTTACTACAATAATTTACTAATAAATTAACACAAAAAAATTAAGCAAAAGCAATAATAATGAAATTAATAGTACACCACAAAATAAATAAATAATTTAAATAAACAATTTTACAATACCTGAGTAGACTGCTTCCAGCTCCGACATGGCAGGACGGGAACCAGCTACCTGTACCTACACTTATCAAAAAAAAATGTTCAAAAAAAAAAACCAAAAAAAAAACAACCAGAACAACCAAAAAAAAATCGAAAAAAATAATGAAGCACGCTTCTGCCGCTGCTCTGCCTCCGCTTTAATGTTGCTGCAATAATTCTTTTGTGTTGTTGCTGCTCTCTGCGGAATCTGGTCAATTCAGGGTAATTTACTGCCCGTATTTTTTTTATGGAAACTTGTTTTGATTTTTATAATTTTTTTACACAAATCTTGGAATTCTTTTTTTTTTCTTTTATGGATATGTATAAATTAATACTAATGTCTGCTTAACTTTATAACCGCACCGGTATACTATATTATATAAAATAATTAATAAATTTAGTTCCTTTTTTTTCTAAATTTATTATTATTATTTAATTTCCAAAATAATTTGAATTTTTTCTCCTCGCACTAAGTCTCTCTTTAATTCTTTTTAAATTTTAATTGTTTTTTTCTCAGCCAATTACTTTACTTTATTCCACAAAATTTAATACCACAAATTCATTTTTTTTTTAAACCAAATTCCCAAAAAAAAATATTTTTCCCACAAAAACAAAAACCCGACCGTCCAGCACAAAAATTTCATCCGATTCCCAGAAACAATAATTTTTCAAATTTTCCAATTCGAAACTCTATTGTTTCTTCGATCGCGTGATCTCTTGACTTTCGGAATCAAAATATGACCCACAAGGGCAACAAAGGTTGTTAATTGTTTTCTGTTCCGAAAATCAAGAGACCGCAGCGCTGACGGGAATTTCGAACTTCGGCGACATGACTACCAACCTACAAAAATTTTAATTCAGCCGTATGCTGACATCTGAAATATGACAAGCCGGTATATACAACAATAAACGTCAAGTTGGACAAGACGTAAACAAATAAATAGGTGATTTTTTATATTTTTTTATATTTTAATAAATATTAACTTATTTTTAGAAATAAATTAACACGGTGTCACAATACAAACCTATCTGGAGCTTAGCGTTCCAGATAGGCCTGGAAAACACCGACTCGTCATACCCCAGATGTCTTATAATAAATGCTACATAAATATAAATACCACAAATAATAATAACCTAAATAAATAACACCTAATAAATACCTAACCAAAACTAAATACTACTATAAATAATAAATAACCTATATTAATTATAAATTTACTAATCCTCTAACTAATAAATAAATAATTAAATATAATCACCCATAATAAATAACATAAAAAAATTTTTAACTATTCTTACAACTAACTAATAATAATAATTTTAACTAACAATAAATAATAATAACCACTAAAAAATAACTAATGCATAATACTACTTAATCTAATTATCTAATTCATTAAGGTTGGTAGCCATGCCAATACTACGATAATAATAATAAATAACAAGAACTAACCCTAATTACATATATGTGTATAACCAATAAATAATAACTACTTACTAACGAATAATAATAAATACAGAAAAAAATTTTAACTATACTAACTAATACTAACTACATTTAAGTGTAAATTAACTAATACTAACGAACTAATCATAATACTAACTACCAAAAAATATATAAATAAATAAATAACAATGATTTGAAAAATATCACAGGTGGTAATTTTTTCTTAGTCAACGTGGGGCTGTCCCACACCCTGACTACTCTCATGCTCTACCGCCTATGTTAGTCGGGCATACGGATACTTTGCCAAATCAATTATTATTTTCGATCTTTCAGATTTCTTTTTTTTTTTCTCTCTTCCTATTAAACCAGATTTTAATTACTCTTCTAAATTCCCTACTGACTATAACTACATCTAATTTAGCTAACCTAAGCGAATATTTTGCGTGTTTGAACCGAGTTGCCAGATATTTACCAATTTTTGTATCATGTATAAACGCTTTTATATTGTCTGTTGGTGTAATTACATCCAAATTATCACATGTATCGGATACATTTGGATTAACTACCTCCGTATTATGACAGCCTGATTCCGATTCCTCAGCAATCGGTAATGCAATCGGTTTAGGAATATTAGGTTTTGGCAATTCCTTCAATTCCCCATGTTCGGCACTTGAAGCTGAATTGGTAATGGTAGGTTGAAAATTTAATAAATTTTCAAGTGCTGCGGAGCTACATTCTGAAAGTATTTTATGTGGTGAATGAATTAATGAACGTAACAATGGAATAGCTCTATTGTCCCACAGGAATTGTTGATCTTCGGGCGAACCGTCAGCTAAATTCCATAGGGTGCCACAGGCATTGTTAACTAATGTTAAATTGTCGGATTTCAGTTGTTGCAATAGGATACCTAGACAATTACGTTGTCGTAAAATTTTACGATAATCTTTTCTTAAAATTTTCTTTTCTTAAAAAGACACATTTCTTAAAATTCCACTAGCAATTTCAGTTGTTTTCAATTTTTTACTAGGGACTTCATCCGATAACAGGTCAACTATACAAGCTAATGCACCTTCAACAGCACACAACTCAATTTTATTTGTTTTGTTATGCGCTGAAAAATTCCGCAAAACAGATAAAACTGCATTTAGGATATTTTCATTATCGATCTTCATGGCAGCTTTAGCCAAGGCTGTGACAATCCCCATTCCGCTTAAGGCGGCTTTCATATTATAATCGAATTGCCACGATAAATTATGTAATACACTTGCATAAATTCCTTATTGGAGCAGAGTAATACTTTATTATTACCATTACCAAATGTTAAATTTGTTAATGCCATTAATGCATACCGCCGTAATGAAGTGCAACATGGATTTCCTGGGTTTGGACCATGAGCAGCCTGATCTAAATGTACCAAACTTGCAATTGCTTGGATTGCACCCAATTTACACATCACCTGACGATGTTCTATCTCAAAACTAATTTTCATTAGATTAGAAATTGATGCTAATGGATGACGATCGGAATCATATCCAATTGATTGCCCACCACTTTGTAAAAGTGTCATTAAAAACCCACAATAATCCACTATTTGTTCCATGGAACTTAGGATTATTGCTTCGCGTTTTGACTCCTCATCCTCTGGATGATAATATACAAAATTATTGTGTAGAGCCATTGCAGTACTCGTTAAAAAAAATCTCTAACTATATTAGCAAAAAAAATCTAACAAATCGTAATCTCAACTAACAAATAGTGTAAATGATCGCACAAAAATAAATAATTCTAAACTAATGTAACTCACATAACTTAACAAAAACTAATAATTATAAATAGTGTAAAATACATAACACTAATTGTAAAAAGGACTAATACTAATTCGACTAACCAAAAAAATTAAATTAAATAAATAACGATAATTGTAAATGAAAAAAAAAATAACCATACCCCTAATATAACTAATATAAAAAAAAAAACCAAAACTCTAATAAATAACGAATATTGCAACGATAAGCATAAACTAACAATTATTGTATAAATAAATAAGAGAAAAAAAAAAACACTAAACCCAACTACTAAATTTTATTTTTATTTTCTATATATATATTTTTTTTTTCAAAATTTATCTCTCCGTCAGCGCTCGCCCGATCGAGGAACCAACAGGAAAACAAAATTTTCAAAAAAAAACAAACAAAAAGAAATCCCGAACAACAAAAAAATCCCAAAAAAAAAACCAAAATAATTCCAAAAACGATCAATAAAAAATTTTTTAAATTTTTTTCAACACCCCAGAATAGATGCACTCTGGACTTATCTTTTGAATGGACAGGGAAGGGAAGGGGTTAGGTAAGAAAAGGGTTAGGGAGAAGGGAAACTTCACTGAGAAATATTCCCCCAACACTACAAAAAAAATCTTTGGCCGTCCGAATTCACACAAAAGTCCAACCTAAGTTGAATACAAAAACACACACATGCTAGGACCCCCCTTTAGACTACTAAAAGCGGGTGTCTAACTAGCGGACGGACACTTTGGGGAGGATACGTCAAGGACCACCTTAACGCAATTTCTAACCCCCCAAAATAAATAAAACAAAGGACACTGGTAGGACAGGTAATGGACAACCAAAACCCTTATCTAACTACCAGACAAAAATAAATTGGAACAACCCCGATCCTCCTCATAGGGAAGGAAGAATACCACCCACGGAAGGGGAAGACGTTGCGGTATTGATCGCCCCTCCATCCGACTTAAGCAACCTCAGATGGAGATTTCAAAAAAAAATTTTTATTTTAAGCCACAATTTGGGCACATCTTAAAGTCCCATGGTTTGGGCGCCAATTATAACACGATGATAATTTTTCGTCAAAAAAAATTACCACCTGTTAATTTAAGGTAAGTCGGAGGAGGTAACTTCGGAGTTCTAGTGAAGTGGGCGCCAGGTCTAGGGTGACCAACAGCGCATCACAAATAAAACGCTAGACCAAAATTTATATACTAGAACTCCTTGGACCACTGGGATTTCCTCCTAAGTTTTGCCAGCTGCGCTCAGCCTGTGGGGCGTGAGTCGACCAGTGATCCAAACGGCAATCAATACTACAATACGATGATGCTTTCACTAATAAAAATTTTCACAAAAAAAAATCTTTAGAGTGAAGCACCATCGCTTAAGGAATTAGGAGAGAAAGGACAAGAAATCCATGCGATCCTTCCTGGGGAAGTATGGAGAAAATCAGCCAGCCATTCTACAAAAAAAAATCAACAAAAGAAAAAAAAATTTAAAACACAATCACAGCCCAGCAGCAACCTCTACAAAATAATAAAAAATTTTGGAATTTTCACAAAAAAAAATTAAAATTCCAATAAATTATAATAAATAAAATACGATTAAATTCCCTTTTTTTATATAACAAGCGGTTGTTTTTGGTTTTTTATTTTATATATAAAAACAAATAAATTAAATATAAAAACAAATAAATTAAAGAAAATATAATTATATATAATGAAAAAAATTTATATATATATATATATATATATATGTGTGGTGTACGTAACATATTTAAAATTAAAAAACAACTCTCTATCTAATTCTATTAAATAATTTATTAATAAATAACACAAAAAAAAATATTTTACGAATTTACTTTACAAAAATAAATCTACTTTACTACAATAATTTACTAATAAATTAACACAAAAAAATTAAGCAAAAGCAATAATAATGAAATTAATAGTACACCACAAAATAAATAAATAATTTAAATAAACAATTTTACAATACCTGAGTAGACTGCTTCTAGCTCCGACATGTCAGGACGGGAACCAGCTACCTGTACCTACACTTTTCAAAAATAATTAATAAATTTAGTTCCTTTTTTCTCTAAATTTATTATTATTATTTAATTTCCAAAATAATTTGAATTTTTTCTCCTCGCACTAAGTCTCTCTTTAATTCTTTTTAAATTTTAATTGTTTTTTTCTCAGCCAATTACTTTACTTTATTCCACAAAATTTAATACCACAAATTCATTTTTTTTTTAAACCAAATTCCCAAAAAAAAATATTTTTCCCACAAAAACAAAAACCCGACCGTCCGGCACAAAAATTTCATCCGACTCCCAGAAACAATAATTTTTCAAATTTTCCAATTCGAAACTCTATTGTTTCTTCGATCGCGTGATCTCTTGACTTTCGGAATCAAAATATGACCCACAAGGGCAACAAAGGTTGTTAATTGTTTTCTGTTCCGAAAATCAAGAGACCGCAGCGCTGACGGGAATTTCGAACTACGGCGACATGACTACCAACCTACAAAAATTTTAATTCAGCCGTATGCTGACATCTGTAATATGACAAGCCGGTATATACAACAATAAACGTCAAGTTGGACAAGACGTAAACAAATAAATAGGTGATTTTTTATATTTTTTATATTTTAATAAATATTAACTTATTTTTAGAAATAAATTAACACGGTGTCACAAAACAGACCTATCTGGAGCTTAGCGTTCCAGATAGGCCTGGAAAACACCGACTCGTCATACCCCAGATGTCTTATAATAAATGCTACATAAATATAAATACCACAAATAATAATAACCTAAATAAATAACACCTAATAAATACCTAACCAAAACTAAATACTACTATAAATAATATATATATTAATTAACCTATATTAATTATAAATTTACTAATCCTCTAACTAATAAATAAATAATTAAATATAATCACCCATAATAAATAACATAAAAAATTTTTAACTATTCTTACAACTAACTAATAATAATAATTTTAACTAACAATAAATAATAATAACCACTAAAAAATAACTAATGCATAATACTACTTAATCTAATTATCTAATTCATTAAGGTTGGTAGCCATGCCAATACTACGATAATAATAATAAATAACAAGAACTAACCCTAATTACATATATGTGTATAACCAATAAATAATAACTACTTACTAACGAATAATAATAAATACAGAAAAATTTTTTAACTATACTAACTAATACTAACTACATTTAAGTGTAAATTAACTAATACTAACGAACTAATCATAATACTAACTAACAAAAAATATATAAATAAATAAATAACAATGATTTGAAAAATATCACAGGTGGTAATTTTTTCTTAGTCAACGTGGGGCTGTCCCACACCCTGACTACTCTCATGCTCTACCGACTATGTTAGTCGGGCATACGGATACTTTGCCAAATCAATTATTATTTTCCATCTTTCAGATTTCTTTTTTTTTTTCTCTTCCTATTAAACCAGATTTTAATTACTCTTCTAAATTCCCTACTGACTATAACTACATCTAATTTAGCTAACCTAACCGAATATTTTCTCCTATTTTTAAATACGTCTGCTGCGTGTGTGAACCGAGTTGCCAGATATTTACCAATTTTTGTATCATGTATAAACGCTTTTATATTGTCTGTTGGTGTAATTACATCCAAATTATCACATGTATCGGATACATTTGGATTAACTACCTCCGTATTATGACAGCCTGATTCCGATTCCTCAGCAATTGGTAATGCAATCGGTTTAGGAATATTAGGTTTTGGCAATTCCTTCAATTCCCCATGTTCGGCACTTGAAGCTGAATTGGTAATGGCAGGTTGAAAATTTAATAAATTTTCAAGTGCTGCGGAGCTACATTCTGAAAGCATTTTATGTGGTGAATGAATTAATGAACGTAACAATGGAATAGCTCTATTGTCCCACAGGAATTGTTGATCTTCGGGCGAACCGTCAGCTAAATTCCCTAGGGTGCCACAGGCATTATTAACTAATGTTAAATTGTCGGATTTCAGTTGTTGCAATAGGATACCTAGACAATTACGTTGTCGTAAAATTTTACGATAATCTTTTCTTAAAATTTTCTTTTCTTAAAAAGACACATTTCTTAAAATTCCACTAGCAATTTCAGTTGTTTTCAATTTTTTACTAGGGACTTCATCCGATAACAGGTCAACTATACAAGCTAATGCACCTTCAACAGCACACAACTCAATTTTATTTGTTTTGTTATGCGCTGAAAAATTCCGCAAAACAGATAAAACTGCATTTAGGATATTTTCATTATCGATCTTCATGGCAGCTTTAGCCAAGGCTGTGACAATCCCCATTCCGCTTAAGGCGGCTTTCATATTATAATCGAATTGCCACGATAAATTATGTAATACACTTGCATAAATTCCTTATTGGAGCAGAGTAATACTTTATTATTACCATTACCAAATGTTAAATTTGTTAATGCCATTAATGCATACCGCCGTAATGAAGTGCAACATGGATTTCCTGGGTTTGGACCATGAGCAGCCTGATCTAAATGTACCAAACTTGCAATTGCTTGGATTGCACCCAATTTACACATCACCTGACGATGTTCTATCTCAAAACTAATTTTCATTAGATTAGAAATTGATGCTAATGGATGACGATCGGAATCATATCCAATTGATTGCCCACCACTTTGTAAAAGTGTCATTAAAAACCCACAATAATCCACTATTTGTTCCATGGAACTTAGGATTATTGCTTCGCGTTTTGACTCCTCATCCTCTGGATGATAATATACAAAATTATTGTGTAGAGCCATTGCAGTACTCGTTAAAAAAAATCTCTAACTATATTAGCAAAAAAAATCTAACAAATCGTAATCTCAACTAACAAATAGTGTAAATGATCGCACAAAAATAAATAATTCTAAACTAATGTAACTCACATAACTTAACAAAAACTAATAATTATAAATAGTGTAAAATACATAACACTAATTGTAAAAAGGACTAATACTAATTCGACTAACCAAAAAAATTAAATTAAATAAATAACGATAATTGTAAATGAAAAAAAAAATAACCATACCCCTAATATAACTAATATAAAAAAAAAAACCAAAACTCTAATAAATAACGAATATTGCAACGATAAGCATAAACTAACAATTATTGTATAAATAAATAAGAGAAAAAAAAAAACACTAAACCCAACTACTAAATTTTATTTTTATTTTCTATATATATATTTTTTTTTTCAAAATTTATCTCTCCGTCAGCGCTCGCCCGATCGAGGAACCAACAGGAAAACAAAATTTTCAAAAAAAAACAAACAAAAAGAAATCCCGAACAACAAAAAAATCCCAAAAAAAAAACCAAAATAATTCCAAAAACGATCAATAAAAAATTTTTTAAATTTTTTTCAACACCCCAGAATAGATGCACTCTGGACTTATCTTTTGAATGGACAGGGAAGGGAAGGGGTTAGGTAAGAAAAGGGTTAGGGAGAAGGGAAACTTCACTGAGAAATATTCCCCCAACACTACAAAAAAAATCTTTGGCCGTCCGAATTCACACAAAAGTCCAACCTAAGTTGAATACAAAAACACACACATGCTAGGACCCCCCTTTAGACTACTAAAAGCGGGTGTCTAACTAGCGGACGGACACTTTGGGGAGGATACGTCAAGGACCACCTTAACGCAATTTCTAACCCCCCAAAATAAATAAAACAAAGGACACTGGTAGGACAGGTAATGGACAACCAAAACCCTTATCTAACTACCAGACAAAAATAAATTGGAACAACCCCGATCCTCCTCATAGGGAAGGAAGAATACCACCCACGGAAGGGGAAGACGTTGCGGTATTGATCGCCCCTCCATCCGACTTAAGCAACCTCAGATGGAGATTTCAAAAAAAAATTTTTATTTTAAGCCACAATTTGGGCACATCTTAAAGTCCCATGGTTTGGGCGCCAATTATAACACGATGATAATTTTTCGTCAAAAAAAATTACCACCTGTTAATTTAAGGTAAGTCGGAGGAGGTAACTTCGGAGTTCTAGTGAAGTGGGCGCCAGGTCTAGGGTGACCAACAGCGCATCACAAATAAAACGCTAGACCAAAATTTATATACTAGAACTCCTTGGACCACTGGGATTTCCTCCTAAGTTTTGCCAGCTGCGCTCAGCCTGTGGGGCGTGAGTCGACCAGTGATCCAAACGGCAATCAATACTACAATACGATGATGCTTTCACTAATAAAAATTTTCACAAAAAAAAATCTTTAGAGTGAAGCACCATCGCTTAAGGAATTAGGAGAGAAAGGACAAGAAATCCATGCGATCCTTCCTGGGGAAGTATGGAGAAAATCAGCCAGCCATTCTACAAAAAAAAATCAACAAAAGAAAAAAAAATTTAAAACACAATCACAGCCCAGCAGCAACCTCTACAAAATAATAAAAAATTTTGGAATTTTCACAAAAAAAAATTAAAATTCCAATAAATTATAATAAATAAAATACGATTAAATTCCCTTTTTTTATATAACAAGCGGTTGTTTTTGGTTTTTTATTTTATTAAATAAAAACAAATAAATTAAAGAAAATATAATTATATATAATGAAAAAAATTTATATATATATATATATATATATATGTGTGGTGTACGTAACATATTTAAAATTAAAAAACAACTCTCTATCTAATTCTATTAAATAATTTATTAATAAATAACACAAAAAAAAATATTTTACGAATTTACTTTACAAAAATAAATCTACTTTACTACAATAATTTACTAATAAATTAACACAAAAAAATTAAGCAAAAGCAATAATAATGAAATTAATAGTACACCACAAAATAAATAAATAATTTAAATAAACAATTTTACAATACCTGAGTAGACTGCTTCTAGCTCCGACATGTCAGGACGGGAACCAGCTACCTGTACCTACACTTTTCAAAAATAATTAATAAATTTAGTTCCTTTTTTCTCTAAATTTATTATTATTATTTAATTTCCAAAATAATTTGAATTTTTTCTCCTCGCACTAAGTCTCTCTTTAATTCTTTTTAAATTTTAATTGTTTTTTTCTCAGCCAATTACTTTACTTTATTCCACAAAATTTAATACCACAAATTCATTTTTTTTTTAAACCAAATTCCCAAAAAAAAATATTTTTCCCACAAAAACAAAAACCCGACCGTCCGGCACAAAAATTTCATCCGACTCCCAGAAACAATAATTTTTCAAATTTTCCAATTCGAAACTCTATTGTTTCTTCGATCGCGTGATCTCTTGACTTTCGGAATCAAAATATGACCCACAAGGGCAACAAAGGTTGTTAATTGTTTTCTGTTCCGAAAATCAAGAGACCGCAGCGCTGACGGGAATTTCGAACTACGGCGACATGACTACCAACCTACAAAAATTTTAATTCAGCCGTATGCTGACATCTGTAATATGACAAGCCGGTATATACAACAATAAACGTCAAGTTGGACAAGACGTAAACAAATAAATAGGTGATTTTTTATATTTTTTATATTTTAATAAATATTAACTTATTTTTAGAAATAAATTAACACGGTGTCACAAAACAGACCTATCTGGAGCTTAGCGTTCCAGATAGGCCTGGAAAACACCGACTCGTCATACCCCAGATGTCTTATAATAAATGCTACATAAATATAAATACCACAAATAATAATAACCTAAATAAATAACACCTAATAAATACCTAACCAAAACTAAATACTACTATAAATAATATATATATTAATTAACCTATATTAATTATAAATTTACTAATCCTCTAACTAATAAATAAATAATTAAATATAATCACCCATAATAAATAACATAAAAAAATTTTAACTATTCTTACAACTAACTAATAATAATAATTTTAACTAACAATAAATAATAATAACCACTAAAAAATAACTAATGCATAATACTACTTAATCTAATTATCTAATTCATTAAGGTTGGTAGCCATGCCAATACTACGATAATAATAATAAATAACAAGAACTAACCCTAATTACATATATGTGTATAACCAATAAATAATAACTACTTACTAACGAATAATAATAAATACAGAAAAATTTTTTAACTATACTAACTAATACTAACTACATTTAAGTGTAAATTAACTAATACTAACGAACTAATCATAATACTAACTACCAAAAAATATATAAATAAATAAATAACAATGATTTGAAAAATATCACAGGTGGTAATTTTTTCTTAGTCAACGTGGGGCTGTCCCACACCCTGACTACTCTCATGCTCTACCGACTATGTTAGTCGGGCATACGGATACTTTGCCAAATCAATTATTATTTTCCATCTTTCAGATTTCTTTTTTTTTTTCTCTTCCTATTAAACCAGATTTTAATTACTCTTCTAAATTCCCTACTGACTATAACTACATCTAATTTAGCTAACCTAACCGAATATTTTCTCCTATTTTTAAATACGTCTGCTGCGTGTGTGAACCGAGTTGCCAGATATTTACCAATTTTTGTATCATGTATAAACGCTTTTATATTGTCTGTTGGTGTAATTACATCCAAATTATCACATGTATCGGATACATTTGGATTAACTACCTCCGTATTATGACAGCCTGATTCCGATTCCTCAGCAATTGGTAATGCAATCGGTTTAGGAATATTAGGTTTTGGCAATTCCTTCAATTCCCCATGTTCGGCACTTGAAGCTGAATTGGTAATGGCAGGTTGAAAATTTAATAAATTTTCAAGTGCTGCGGAACTACATTCTGAAAGCATTTTATGTGGTGAATGAATTAATGAACGTAACAATGGAATAGCTCTATTGTCCCACAGGAATTGTTGATCTTCGGGCGAACCGTCAGCTAAATTCCATAGGGTGCCACAGGCATTATTAACTAATGTTAAATTGTCGGATTTCAGTTGTTGCAATAGGATACCTAGACAATTACGTTGTCGTAAAATTTTACGATAATCTTTTCTTAAAATTTTCTTTTCTTAAAAAGACACATTTCTTAAAATTCCACTAGCAATTTCAGTTGTTTTCAATTTTTTACTAGGGACTTCATCCGATAACAGGTCAACTATACAAGCTAATGCACCTTCAACAGCACACAACTCAATTTTATTTGTTTTGTTATGCGCTGAAAAATTCCGCAAAACAGATAAAACTGCATTTAGGATATTTTCATTATCGATCTTCATGGCAGCTTTAGCCAAGGCTGTGACAATCCCCATTCCGCTTAAGGCGGCTTTCATATTATAATCGAATTGCCACGATAAATTATGTAATACACTTGCATAAATTCCTTATTGGAGCAGAGTAATACTTTATTATTACCATTACCAAATGTTAAATTTGTTAATGCCATTAATGCATACCGCCGTAATGAAGTGCAACATGGATTTCCTGGGTTTGGACCATGAGCAGCCTGATCTAAATGTACCAAACTTGCAATTGCTTGGATTGCACCCAATTTACACATCACCTGACGATGTTCTATCTCAAAACTAATTTTCATTAGATTAGAAATTGATGCTAATGGATGACGATCGGAATCATATCCAATTGATTGCCCACCACTTTGTAAAAGTGTCATTAAAAACCCACAATAATCCATTATTTGTTCCATGGAACTTAGGATTATTGCTTCGCGTTTTGACTCCTCATCCTCTGGATGATAATATACAAAATTATTGTGTAGAGCCATTGCAGTACTCGTTAAAAAAAAATCTCTAACTATATTAGCAAAAAAAATCTAACAAATCGTAATCTCAACTAACAAATAGTGTAAATGATCGCACAAAAATAAATAATTCTAAACTAATGTAACTCACATAACTTAACAAAAACTAATAATTATAAATAGTGTAAAATACATAACACTAATTGTAAAAAGGACTAATACTAATTCGACTAACCAAAAAAAAAAAAATTAAATAAATAACGATAATTGTAAATGAAAAAAAAATAACCATACCCCTAATATAACTAATATAACAAAAAAAAACCAAAACTCTAATAAATAACGAATATTGCAACGATAAGCATAAACTAACAATTATTGTATAAATAAATAAGAGAAAAAAAAAACACTAAACCCAACTACTAAATTTTATTTTTTTTTTCTATATATATATATATTTTTTTTCAAAATTTATCTCTCCGTCAGCGCTCGCCCGATCGAGGAACCAACAGGAAAACAAAATTTTCAAAAAAAAAACAAACAAAAAGAAATCCCAAACAACAAAAAAATCCCAAAAAAAAAACCAAAATAATTCCAAAAACGATCCATAAACAAATTTTTAAATTTTTTTCAACACCACAGAATAGATGCATTCTGGACTTATCTTTTGAATGGACAGGGAAGGGAAGGGGTTAGGTAAGAAAAGGGTTAGGGAGAAGGGAAAATTCACTGAGAAATATTCCCCCAACACTACAAAAAAAAATCTTTGGCCGTCCCAATTCACACAAAAGTCCAACCTAAGTTGAATACAAAAACACACACATGCTAGGACCCCCCTTTAGACTACTAAAAGCGGGTGTCTAACTAGCGGACGGACACTTTGGGGAGGATACGTCAAGGACCACCTTAACGCAATTTCTAACCCCCCAAAATAAATAAAACAAAGGACACTGGTAGGACAGGTAATGGATAACCAAAACCCTTATCTAACTACCAGACAAAAATAAATTGGAACAACCTCCGATCCTCCTCATAGGAATGGAAGAATACCACCCACGGAAGGGGAAGACGTTGCGGTATTGATCGCCCCTCCATCCTTAAGCAACCTCAGATGGAGATTTCAAAAAAAAATTTTTATTTTAAGCCACAATTTGGGCACATCTTAAAGTCCCATGGTTTGGGCGCCAATTGTAACACGATGATAATTTTTCGTCAAAAAAAATTACCACCTGTTATTTTAAGGTAAGTCGGAGGAGGTAACTTCGGAGTTCTAGTGAAGTGGGCGCCAGGTCTAGGGTGACCAACAGCGCATCACAAATAAAACGCTAGACCAAAATTTATATACTAGAACTCCTTGGACCACTGGGATTTCCTCGTAAGTTTTGCCAGCTACGCTCAGCCTGTGGGGCGTGAGTCGACCAGTGATCCAAACGGCAATCAATACTACAATACGATGATGCTTTCACTAATAAAAATTTTCACAAAAAAAAATCTTTAGAGTGAAGCACCATCGCTTAAGGAATTAGGAGAGAAAGGACAAGAAATCCATGCGATCCTTCCTGGGGAAGTATGGAGAAAATCAGCCAGCCATTCTACAAAAAAAAATCAACAAAAGAAAAAAAAATTTAAAACACAATCACAGCCCAGCAGCAACCTCTACAAAATAATAAAAAATTTTGGAATTTTCACAAAAAAAAATTAAAATTCCAATAAATTATAATAAATAAAATACGATTAAATTCCCTTTTTTTTTTTATATAACAAGCGGTTGTTTTTGGTTTTTTATTTTATTAAATAAAAACAAATAAATTAAAGAAAATATAACTATATATAATGAAAAAAATTTATATATATATATATATATATATATATGTGTGGTGTACGTAACATATTTAAAATTAAAAAACAACTCTCTATCTAATTCTATTAAATAATTTATTAATAAATAACACAAAAAAAATATTTTACGAATTTACTTTACAAAAATAAATCTACTTTACTACAATAATTTACTAATAAATTAACACAAAAAAATTAAGCAAAAGCAATAATAATGAAATTAATAGTACACCACAAAATAAATAAATAATTTAAATAAACAATTTTACAATACCTGAGTAGACTGCTTCCAGCTCCGACATGGCAGGACGGGAACCAGCTACCTGTACCTACACTTCTCAAAAAAAAATTTAAAACAAAAAACCCAAAAAAAAAAAAAAACCAGAACAACCAAAAAAAAAATCGAAAAAAAATATTGAAGGACGCTTCTGCCGCTGCTCTGCCTCCGCTTTAATGTTGCTGCAATAATTCTTTTGTGTTGTTGCTGCTCTCTGCGGAATCTGGTCAATTCAGGGTAATTTACTGCCCGTATTTTTTTTATGGAAACTTGTTTTGATTTTTATAATTTTTTTACACAAATCTTGGAATTCCTTTTTTTTTCTTTTATGGATATGTATAAATTAATACTAATGTCTGTTTAACTTTAGAACCGTACCGGTATACTATATTATATAAAATAATTAATAAATTTAGTTCCTTTTTTTTCTAAATTTATTATTATTATTTAATTTCCAAAATAATTTGAATTTTTTCTCCTCGCACTAAGTCTCTCTTTAATTCTTTTTAAATTTTAATTGTTTTTTTCTCAGCCAATTACTTTACTTTATTCCACAAAATTTAATACCACAAATTCATTTTTTTTTTAAACCAAATTCCCAAAAAAAAATATTTTTCCCACAAAAACAAAAACCCGACCGTCCGGCACAAAAATTTCATCCGACTCCCAGAAACAATAATTTTTCAAATTTTCCAATTCGAAACTCTATTGTTTCTTCGATCGCGTGATCTCTTGACTTTCGGAATCAAAATATGACCCACAAGGGCAACAAAGGTTGTTAATTGTTTTCTGTTCCGAAAATCAAGAGACCGCAGCGCTGACGGGAATTTCGAACTACGGCGACATGACTACCAACCTACAAAAATTTTAATTCAGCCGTATGCTGACATCTGAAATATGACAAGCCGGTATATACAACAATAAACGTCAAGTTGGACAAGACGTAAACAAATAAATAGGTGATTTTTTATATTTTTTTATATTTTAATAAATATTAACTTATTTTTAGAAATAAATTAACACGGTGTCAGAAAACAGACCTATCTGGAGCGTTCCAGATAGGCCTGGAAAACACCGACTCGTCATACCCCAGATGTCTTATAATAAATGCTACATAAATATAAATACCACAAATAATAATAACCTAAATAAATAACACCTAATAAATACATAACCAAAACTAAATAATATAAATAATAAATAACCTATATTAATTATAAATTTACTAATCCTCTAACTAATAAATAAATAATTAAATATAATCACCCATAATAAATAACCTAAAAAAAATTTTAACTATTCTTACAACTAACTAATAATAATAATTTTAACTAACAATAAATAATAATAACCACTAAAAGATAACTAATGCATAATACTACTTAATCTAATTATCTAATTCATTAAGGTTGGTAGCCATGCCAATACTACGATAATAATAATAAATAACAAGAACTAACCCTAATTACATATATGTGTATAACCAATAAATAATAACTACTTACTAACGAATAATAATAAATACAGAAAAAATTTTTAACTATACTAACTAATACTAACTACATTTAAGTGTAAATTAACTAATACTAACGAACTAATCATAATACTAACTAACAAAAAATATATAAATAAATAAATAACAATGATTTGAAAAATATCACAGGTGGTAATTTTTTCTTAGTCAACGTGGGGCTGTCCCACACCCTGACTACTCTCATGCTCTACCGACTATGTTAGTCGGGCATACGGATACTTTGCCAAATCAATTATTATTTTCCATCTTTCAGCTTTCTTTTTTTTTCTTCTCTTCCTATTAAACCAGATTTTAATTTCTCTTCTAAATTCCCTACTGACTATAACTACATCTAATTTAGCTAACCTAACCGAATATTTTCTCCTATTTTTAAATACGTCTGCTGCGTGTGTGAACCGAGTTGCCAGATATTTACCCATTTTTGTATCATGTATTATAAACGCTTTTATATTGTCTGTTTAAGGCTAGTAAAAATCTTAAAAAGAGATTGGAAAAATTGATTCAAAAGTTAAAAAATAATAATAATTAAAAATTAAAAGTTAAAATTATATATAAATTGAAAATTAAGGAAAATAAATTAAAAGTTTTTTTTTATTATATAAAATATATAGATACATTATTTTATATTATATTGTCTGTTGGTGTAAATTCCCCAATCAATTTTTTTCTATTAATATTATTATTATTATAACTATTATTATTATTATTATTATTAAGAATAGTTGTTTTTTTAGCTTTCCGTTTATTATTATTTTTATTATAGTTATTACATAAATTATTGTTATTATTCTTATTAGTATTATTATTATTATTATTATTATTATTATTATATTTTTGATTTGTGTTTTGTTTTTTGTTTTTACTCTTTTTGTTCTTTTTATTTTTATTATTATTATTGTTGTTTCTATTATTATTATTATTAGTTTTATTTTTATTGTTATGCTTTTTAGCTTCATTTAATTTTTATTATTATTATTTTTATTCTTGCTATTGTTATTATTACTATTTTTTGTTATTTTTATTTGTCCAGATTGATGCTGTAGCGTTGATACTGTGCCATAACCATTCTTTATCCAGTGGGGATACAATAGTATGTACTGGTACATCAACCTTGAAGCTGGTGTGTTTTAGTTTGTTCCTTGTCAAGTATCGCGGAGAATCAGTTTGTTCCTTGTCAAGTATCGCGGAGAATTTTACAAATTATATCAGTTATTCCAAATTTACTGATAATAAAGTTTTTTAGCCAATCCGCATCAAAATCATTAGGTGAACCCTTAATGTATATTGAGCACCATTTAACACTAATATCTTTTACATTTTTTGGCGAAGAAGGTTCCGTAATAAACTTTTAGGAACGCTTTCTATAATTTGATCTACAGTATTGATCTCATCAAATATGGAAACGCCATCAACATTAGGTATTATAATACATATATGTTAGGAATGGCTTCAGTATTTAGAGGTATATTTATGTTCTTTACCTCCTCAATAACATCATTCATCGTCAGTTTCAATGCTACGAGTTCATCACCATATTTTGAAAATTGAGTCAGTAAGTCAATTGGGCAATTGAGATCTGACTGTAAATGTTCAATCTTAGTAGAAATATCTAAAATCTGAGACAAATTTTTATCAAGTAGTGATTGAAATTTGTCGGAGTTACTCTCTGATAAAATTTTGATTTTTTTTATTGAAGATAGTAAACTATCAAATTGAAAATTCGATTTTTCGTTCAGAGAGTCTCTGATTCTGATTTCTATATCTTTGAATGAGTCCAGACACTATATAGTTTATCTATTTTATTTGAAAATAAACTTATATTTTCAGTTTGGGTTTTACATTTAACATCAATTTTTAAAATATCGGTGCTTAATTCATCTACGTGTTGTAATAACAATTTGATATTTTCATCAGTTTTTGAAAATTTATCTCATTATTACGTACTATAACTTTCAAAGATTTCATCGAATCAGAAACTAATTTCAGTATATCGTTGTTTTTTTTAATAGCTAGCATTACATGTGACAGATTAATTGATTTGCATTCATTGCAAAAGAAGGAAAAAGCTTTATTATAATCTTTCAAGTATCTTTTAGCCGTGCGGGAAATACCGACACATTGTGAATGAAAGAATTTATTGCAAATACCGTTACAAGCTAGTAAATCAGATTTATCTGTACTAACTTCTTCAATAGTTAGATTGCAATTATCACTGTCGCATTTATACATTATATAAAATTCTTATATATTCACTATTATAAAATTAATATAGTCTTACCAAAAAAAAACAAACACAAAAATAATAATTAGATTAGAGTATAATGCACAATAAAATTTAATTATGTTATTTAACTAGGTCAAGTACACTTGAAATATGATAAATAATATTTATATTTTAAAATTTATATTTTCGATTGGGTAATTGAACTAGTTTAACTTATTAATTATTAAGAAAATACTAAATAATTTAAATTAAATTAAATTGAGGAGATAATTAGAAACACGTCCGAACAGTTTGACTAATTAATTTATACAATTTACATTACCAAAACTGCTATTATCAGCAGGTTAGAATATTAATTTTTTTTAATATAGCATTCCTTTGTAACATTATATTTTCATGGTCACAAATAATGGAAATGAATTAAATTATGTGTGGAATTTTGCTGATATTGCACATCACACGAAAATTTATGAATATAACATTCGTAAATTACACATGCATTATATTGATATACACTAACAAAATGTCATAGGAATTACAATAGAAACTAAAAATATATTTTATCCAGTGATGGTAATTTGAGATATTTTGTATCTTTAATAGATTATATTTTCATGGTCACAAAATATTGGAATGAATTAAATTATGTGTGGAATTTTGCTGATATTGCACATCACACGAAAATTTATGAATATAACATTCGTAAAGTACACATGCATTATATTGATATACACTAACAAAATGTCAATAGGAATTACAATAGAAACTAAAAATATATTTTATCCAGTGATGGTAATTTGAGATATTTTGTATCTTTAATAGCATATTTTTCTTATTTTTAGAATATTTTTAAAATTTAATTAATTACGAATGTAAGCTACATATCAAGGATTTCTCGTGTTCTCTTTCAGTTTTATCTTTTATTAATAAATCAATATAAACTAGGTAAGTGGTATTATCAGCTGACTCATAAAGCCATTTTTTTATTCGACCATATAAAACATTTACATCACTAGGATATATTCTTTACTGTCATATTTATATCATCGTCAATTATTTTATTTGTGGACTTAACATTATTTGTTAATGTTACTTTTCTAGCATCGTCAGCCATTTTGATTCTTCAATTTAGTCTCTGGGGGGCTACTATGAAAAAAATGCGCGCGCCGCGCCTATCGAATATCGAATTTTGCTACTATGAAATAAAAATATTCGACGTCTATCGAATGATCCGCCTTACCATGAACGTTAAATTGCCGCGCCTGCGCATTTTATGCGCGATCGAATATTTATATTCGACAGCCAAATTGATGACGGATATTTATTTCCGGTAGTTATTTTAAAATGTAAGCATTTCTAAATTAAAAAATATATTTATTTAATGTGTAAATAAATTATATTAAATAAAAAAAACAATAAATGTAGTTTAAATAAAAGTAAGAAATTTTTTTAATTTTTTATTTTCGGGTTTCAACAAATTCAAAACAATTTGTTATTAGTGGAGTATTTATTTAATAAAAAATGACGACATCGCTAAAAAAAATTTTAAATGGTCCTCGATATAAAGCAAAATGCAATAAATCCATTTTATACTTTTTTTTACTTTCTTTTGTTCAAAATCAAATTAATAACTTTAAGTTTACCAAAATAAACTTCTTGTTTATATTTATAAATGTCAAAAATTATGTTTTTAAACAATCAGCTGATCATTTTATTCTAAATACCCCAATAAAAATGGCAATGCGCCTATAAAAATTGGTAAAGCGCCAATGTTTTTTGTAAATGTGTCTCGGATAAAGCGTCAAAAAAGTTGTTCGATATCTAATTTTCATAGTAGGGTAATTCGACGCGGATCGCATTCTTATTTTGCGCATAATATTCGATATGCGCGGCGATCGAATAGTTTCATAGTAGCCCCCCTGTTATTTGAGTTGAAATTATGCTTTCGTTTTAGATCTAGCAAAGGATTTATATAAGACAGATTAAATTGTTTTATTAATTTTGTAGGGAGAAACAAAAAACAATAAGTAGAAAAAACAGGTTCTTGATTTTTTATTTATTTATTGAATCTTAAGGAAAAGAAAAATTTATTTAGTTTAAAAGCAAAAATTGGCGGGAAATATGTACCTATCAAGAATTCTAGTCACTTAGCCGCATGCAAGCGACTTAGTTGCCTGTACAATTCCTACATCTGAAATGTGACAACCCGGAATAAAAAAATAAAGCTTGGGCTATAATGTGCCGATCAGTTCGGTACCGATCAGTTCAGTAATTTCCAAATTTGACGTCTTCATATATTTTTGTATGGAAAATCGATTGGCTGAACACAATAGGTTGGAACAGGGGGGCTACTATGAAACTATTCGACCGCCGCGCATATCGAATATTATGCGAAAAATAAAAATGCGATCCGCGTCGAATTACCCTACTATGAAAATTAGATATCGTACATCTTTTTTGACACTTTATCCGAGACACATTTACAAAAAACATTGGCGCTTTACCAATTTTTATAGGCGCATTGCCATTTTTATTGGCATTTTATTTTTAAATAAATACTCCACTAATAACAAATTGTTTTGAATTTGTTGAAACCCGAAAATAAAAAATTAAAAAAATTTCTTACTTTTATTTAAACTACATTTATTGTTTTTTTTATTTAATATAATTTATTTACACATTAAATAAATATATTTTTTAATTTAGAAATGCTTACATTTTAAAATAACTACCGGAAATAAATATCCGTCATCAATTTTGCTGTCGAATATAAAGGCGGATCATTCGACAGACGTCGAATATTTTTATTTCATATGTGGATTTCGATTGGACAAAAAAATCAATTTTTGTTTAAAAAAATCAATCTTTTTTTTTATCTAAATCAATTTTTGTTTTCGATTGGACAAAAAAATCAATTTTTTTTTTATCTAGATCAATTTTCAAAAATCTGGATTTTTTCAAAGATTTACCCCTCCATTCACTAATACCATAACATATGTATGACAGTGATATAAAAGATTTACCCCTCCTTTCACTAATACCATAACATTTGTATGACAGTGACATATTTCCATAGATAAAAAAAATGGATTTCATAGATAAAAAAATTGATCTGTTTTTACGTTCGATTGGACATAACAAAAAATTGATTTTTTTTTTAAATTTTGATCTGTGCCAATCGAAATCCACAATAGTAGCAAAATTCGATATTGGATAGGCGCGGCGCGCGCATTTTTTTCATAGCAGCCCCCCTGATCGATTCGGAACAGAACGAATGGAAAGAGTTCGGAACGATTGAACTTTCACGGAACCTACTGAAGCTAACTTCATGAGAAATGATATGTCAGTCAATATAATTTAGGTTAGGTTAATCGCCGCCAATATTTTCAATATGATGGATGAAGAAAAGTTTATTGAGGATATTAAATTATATCCTGAATTATTTAACAAACATTAAATTATCCATTTTTATAAAAATAATTTTTTTTTTCGACACAAACGTCACCAATTTTTTTGACACTACAAAACTTCAAACTGACAAATTTAATCGGTTGGTGTCGGAAGCTATGTACCCAGCCCACTTAACGAATCGATTCGGAAAGGAAGTGAACTGATCGGTACCGAACTGATCGGCACATTGTAGCCCAGGCTTAACATTGGTGTTCATATGATGGGATATAAATAATGCAACAAAAAAAAAGAATTCCACCATAACAACTATGACGTCGCAATATCTTTATTTTTAAATTTTTATATTGCAATGTAATTAAAAAGAAATTTATTTACAGGCTTGTTTAGCTTCCTTCTTTGCATTTACTCGTTCTACTAACTCTTTAACTCTTTTTAGGCAATCTTTTTTAGATCTATTTGGTATGCATTGCGCTATCCTGTCCCATCGATCTGGCGTCGAAATTGGATAAGTTTTAATAGCTTGTTCTAAAAGGGCTTGCTCGTCTTTTGTCCATATTTTGTATTCTGGTTGTTTTAATCCAACATCTTTACTGTTATTACTCTTTTCGTCAATTGTTTGATTATTAATAACATACTCAGATTGTACATTATCTGAATTAATTGTGACATCGGCTTTATCTTTTTTTTTTAAGTCTTTTTTATTTTTTTCAAATGATTCATATGCTGAGTCATTTACAAGAGACTTAAGTGAACTCTTTGAATAATCACCTCCTTGTAATTCTTTTGCTTGATTTAATACATCTTTAGCAGTAAATTTTCTCTCTATTGCGCTTACAGCATGTTGGTTCATAAAAGTCGCAATTACTTCCCAACGTTGCGAAGTACCAGCTGGAAATAAATTCACTGCTTTAATTAATAACTGCATATTCTCACTATTCCAAGTCGGTTTTCTTCCCTCAGATTTCACTGGGACATTATTATTTGGTAAGCTTGCTTCACGTTCTAACTCAATTTTTTTTTCAGTTTCTTCCAATACTTGGAAAAATATAGTTACATCACCTTCTTCAATTTTCGTATTTAGTTCCTGTAGCTCTAATAATTTTATACTTTCACATATTGTTTCTACACCTTCCATAATCTTAAGCTTTTCGTTGTCATTAGTGGAAAAATAATTAAGTTCTTTAACTTTATCACGCAAATTCTTCCGTTCTTTTTTAAGAGCTTTCCTTTGGTAATCTTTTTCTATACGTATTTGCTCTATTCTCTTTTGTTCAGCTTGTTCGGCCCTGTCTTTAGCTAGTTGAGCAGCTTTTTGTACTCTATCTTCTTCAGCTTTTGCTGCTTTAACGGCATCCATCTTCGCACGTTTTGCTGCTAATTTTTTATTTTTATCTTCTTGCTTAAATTTTAAAATTCTAGGGTCATTATTATAAGAAAAATCGACAAGAACACGAATACGAGACATTTCCTCTTTTTTCCTTTTTATTCTAGCGATTTTGTTTTGCTTTTCAATCCAACGCCTTTCTTCTCGATCTTGACCTTTCTCTTTATCTTCCTCGTCTAAATAGCTAAATTCACGCCAGGATTCAAAACCATACCAAAAGGTATAAAAATCATCTACTTCTTTTCGTGAAGAATCTTCATTGCCTAATGAGGGTACACTTTTCTTTTCACTCCATCTGGCATTAAGAGTAAAATACTTATCAAGTATTCTGTAAAAATTCTTTTCAATATCCGTCGTTGTTGGTAAGCAGTCGTCAAATTCAGGATCAACCGAATCGTAAGATCTCCGAGTTTTTGGAGTTCCTGCAAAAATTATTACTTATTAAATACAGTACATAATGGTAAGGATTGATGAAACCGTCCGAATATTTCGTAAATATAAAAGCTATGCAAGTAGATAAAAATGTTACATAAAAAATAAAATAAATAAAATTTAAATCTTAATTTCTAATCATAAAACAAAATAACGGTATATTCCCAATAAAATATTTTTTGTGGAGGGGTGTAATTGTAATGTAGTGTTCCTTATAGTGGTGACCCCTGGATTCAACTACGTAGAGCACAAACAAGGAAAATAATATCGAAAAAAATATAATAATAAAGAAGTCGTATGTAGAGCAAATGCGAAATTTTAAATTTTTCTTCGCGGGTTACAATCTTACAACCCGCTCTCTGAAATTTTATTCTAAAATCTGTTAATATTTATGTAACTGAAA
This sequence comes from Empis stercorea, assembly GCA_949752835.1. Lineage (NCBI taxonomy): Eukaryota > Metazoa > Arthropoda > Insecta > Diptera > Empididae > Empis > Empis stercorea. The sequence goes on from OX457085.1 coordinate 62,186,719, forward strand.
TATTTCTCAAAATTTCTGAAATAGCTATCTCTTAAAATTATTCTATATGTAATTTTTTTTCTCTTTGGTTTTGAGGGAATACAAGCCCTATCTCTTATGTATTTGCAATATTTTATAATTTCTCTTGTTATTCATGTATAAATACAAATACAACATTTTTTTAATTTTTTTTATTATAAGGCTGTGTGCGAACTCGCGATAAAACTTGGTAATTCTTAAATTTATTTCGTGGGGAACGGTGAATCAGAATTTTAAATTTTTGGGGAAATTTTACTGTGCGAATTAAGTTAAATTTTGACAATTATTAATTTTAATATTTTATAGAAAAAATTAAAATTATTAAAATGAATAAAATAATTTAAATTTATTTTCCACTTTTTTTATTGATAATGTAGTAAATAAAGATAAGATAAGATAAGATCTTATTATTGATAAGAGAAATTGTCTTCTTAAATTATTGTTAAGATCTGAAACTTAATTTATCAAAAAAAAACTTTAATACATTATTGTCATATAAAAATTTTTAATAATGTTTTTTTTTTTGCAATACATATAGCCCAAAAAAAATTAATTTTTTTTCTGTGATTGATTTAAATTTAAATTCGATTGATGTCAAATTTTATCAATTATTTAAAATTTACCTAGTATAAATTCTGACGATTAATATTTTTTTTTATTCACCACTAGTCAACATCTTAAATTTTTGTGTCAAAATTTAAGAATTACCAAGTTTTACCGCGAGCCCGCACACAGCCTTAATAATAAAAAAAATTAAAAAAAAGTTTTATATTACATATTGGAATTAATCATTACATATGAGATAGGTGACTAATGAAAAAAATACATGTGAATCATAATATTGCTTCATTGAAAGCAAATAAGTAATTACTTTTCTTTCTGGCTTCCAATTATTTTTCTCTTTTTTCTATACATATACGAGCCGGAAATATTAAATATTATATAAATATTAAAATATTAAATATTATAAATATTATATTATTGGTCTAATGGGGTAGTAGTAATGGGGTAGTAATGCGCAATATAGCTGGTGGGTTCCAGATACACCAACCTAGCCTCTTCTACTCAACGCCAAATCTCACCTACAAGTGGTCTACCCTGTTAAGCTGAACAACCCATACGAAAGAACTGGTAACAAACCCCAGTTGGTGTAGTATGGGTCAGTGAACATACGAGTGCGGCGAACAAACCCATAAGTGTCTGTCCTATATTAGGCGACTTATGGTCTGCGTCTGATCCCAGAGGGGCGGCAGTAACAATATACCTAGTAGTAGGTCAAAAATACAACATTTGTTTACAATATGAGTACTCATCAAAGAAACAAATCGGCAGGGATATCTGCCAAAGTGTCGTCAGACTCCACGGCTGACGGCGAGGGCTTGGTTGAGTTCAAAGAGAATTCTGCTAAGTCGCCAGTGGACAAAAAGCAAGGGGAGAAATCCTCTCTAATCATGGTGGATTCACAGGCCATGTTACCAAATAATACTACTGTACTAAAACTTTCAAACCAAGATGAAGCAAATCCGTTTATAGGTAAGAGAATAATAAGACGTTCACCAGCAAAAAGTAAGTCGTTGATAGATCTGAACTCGCCAACATCAGCATTAATGCAAAGCCAGAAAATGAACATACATCAACGCTCAGTTATCAATCTGCTTAACAACAGCAACAACGAAAAGCACACCTAAAAGAAAAAAAATACAATCTGAAGGCAATCTAACTGATTTTCAAGCATATGAAAATTCCAACATATTAGAAAATCATAGAATAATAAAATTAGAAAATGAACTCCAGGAAGCCAAAAAAGTAATTCAGGAGCTGAAAAGCATCATCCTAGCTATCCAAGAGAAAGAAAACAGATCATCATATACGGCAGGTATAACTGAAAACGGAACAACGACAGATACACCAACGAAAGGGACAGAATGGCTACTACAACAAAACAAAAAAAGGAAAACAATAGAAACAAATACCACAACAAGCAACACTGGTTCGCCGGGATCAGTAAGAAAAGAGTAACAAAAGAGAAATTAAAAGTAAGGTCAACAAACAAAGCCCACTCGCCTACCCGAATCACATGGCTACCAACAATAACAGATTTCAAATTCTTACGTCTACGGATCTAGATATCGGCAAAAATATAGGTAAGTCAGCGAACCATATGTTAAACAACTCACCAGCATTTGCAAAAAGCAATACAACACCAAAACCGAGAATACAACCTGAAACTAAAAAAAGGACACACAAACCACCACCAGTTGTATTCAGCAACATAGAAAATTACTCTACGATGAACCAAGCACTGAAAACTAAAAAACTTGAATTCACAGCGAACATGTTAGGTAATAAACAAATAAAAATAAATGTAAACACAGAAGCTGATTACAGAGAATTGACAAGATACGCAAACGACGCTAAATACGAATGGCACTCATACGAAAATAAGGTAACGAGACCTATTAGAGTTATGGCAAGACATATTCACCCATCGTGCGACCCAGAACAAATCAAAAGCAGTAACTGAAACGACTTGATGGAACAAAAATTCAAGATAATAAGCGTAGAAAACAAAATAATAAAGAAAAAAACCGACGGAAATGAACATATAACTGGACTTCCACTATTTATGCTAACCTTCGAAAATGATGAAGATATCAAAAGAATTTTCGACATAAGATATTTAAATCACATGAAAGGTAAAATAGAAGCACTTAAGTCAAATAACACGATTCCGCAATGTAAAAGATGCCAACGTTATGGACATACGCTTAAATACTGCCAAAGGGAACCTAGCTGTGTAAAATGCGCGGGTAATCATCTTACCATAGAGTGTATAAAAACGAGAGAAACACCAGCTAAATGTTCAAATTGTTCAGAAAACCTCCCGGCTAACTATATGGGATGTACCGTAGCGAAAGAGCTACAAAAGAGAAGACAAAATCAAGTAAATAACAGAGTAAATCCGAGTAACATACAAATGAGTCAGATCACCAGTGGAGTTAGCTATGCACAAGCCGCAAGAAACAACATGTCGTCAGAAGCTCATGGTACAAAGCCAGGGGAAAATCACAACCAAAATATTACGCTACAAAATATAATGGAAGCAATCAACAACTTGGCAAGGAGAATGGACAGAATTGAATCTTGTGCACGTCAACCGAACGTAATATGACAAAGAAGGACATAAAATGGCAACTTGGAACGCAAATGGAATAAAAAACAAAATAAAAGAACTAGAAATATTTCTCAACACATTAAATATAGACATATGCCTGCTGTTGGAGACGCATATGACAAACCAAACATTTATCAACACTAAAGGTTACAAAAGCTACTTCACCAACCATCCTGGAGAGCAAGCGAAAGGAGGAAGTGCCATTCTAGTGAAAGAAAACATAAAACACTACCTAGAACATAGCATCCAAACAGATCAAGTACAACTCTCAATGATAGTAGTAGAAACGGGAACACAAAAACTCAATATTGGTGCAATTTACTGTCCCCCGAAGTTCAAAATGAAAACGCAAGATTACCTAAATATACTACAAAAACTAGGTGAAAGATATTTAGTAGGAGGAGACTTCAATGCTAAACATATTAACTGGGGATCAAGGATCTCTATCACCAAAGGAAAACAATTACTAGCTGCTATTGTCCAAAATGGAGGTAACTTTCACTCAACTGGGAGACCAACATATTGGCCAACAGATAATAATAAACTTCCAGATTTACTCGACTTCTTTATATCAAAAAAGGTTTCCGCCAACTATGTGGAATTAGAAGATAATTACGACTTAAACTCAGACCATTTAGCAGTTATATTGAACCTAAGTGAAAGCATCATCAAGAAAGCTGCACGACCAACATTAACGAACGCGTCAACAGACTGGAGAAGTTTTAAAGTCGAAGTAGAAAATTCTATAAACCTAAAAGTTAAGATAAGAAACGGACAAGAACTAGAAGAAGAAGAAATGAAGTTTACAAAAGTAATACAAAATGCAGCTTGGAACAATACAAGAAATAAAATACTACGGACTAAAGGTATAAACTATCCAAGGGAAATTAAAGAATTGGTAGCTGAAAAGAGGCGTGCTAGGAAACGCTGGCAGAACACGAGAGATCCGGTGCATAAGAACATAATTAACAACAAAACGCAACAGCTAAAAAGAGAAATACAGAAGATTAAGGAAACCAACATGTCAAATTACCTGGAAAACCTAACCGCAGATAAAAATCTCCGATCTCGCATCATCCACCAATCAAAAAAAGCGATGGTACCTGGGCAAGAAACAACTTAGGAAAAGCTCAATTATTTGCTGAACACCTAGCCGACATATTTAAACCAAACGCTGCTAACGGTGACACTACACTAGAAGCTGTCGAAAATAAGGTATACAAAGCAATAAATTCAGTTACTCCTAAAGCTGTATCTGAAGCAATCACAAAAATGGCAAAAAACAAAGCTCTAGGTTACGATTTGATAACCGCTGAAATTCTAGCTCAATTACCAAGAAAAGGAATAGTTATGCTAACACAATTAGTCAACGCAAGCTTTAGATTAAGAACGGTCCCGGATTCGTGGAAAGTAGCAGAGGTCATTATGATACTAACCACCAAACAATGCCAAATCTTATCGACCGATATCACTCTTACCGATTATGTTAAAACTATTGGAGAAGTTGTATCTGCAAAGCTTAAAAACAATAGTTGATGAGAAAAAACTAATACCATCCTTCCAGTTTGGTTTTAGAGAAAGTCACTCAACTATTCAGCAAGTTCATCGTATCACAAATACAATTGAAAATGCCATAAACGACAAGCAATATAGCTCAGCAATTTTCTTAGACATACCACAAGCCTTCGATAAGGTTTGGCACGAAGGTTTAATACATAAATTGAACAAGTTATTACCGAAGCAGCATGTAGAATTTCTGGTATCATACCTTAAAATCAGATGCTTTAGAGTTAAAAAGCACGATGAATTCTCAGACCTAAAAAATATAGAAGCTGGCGTACCACAGGGAAGTATTCTAGGGCCAATTTTATACCTTCTCTTCACTTGCGATCTACCAATCCCAGATGAAGTACTAGTAGCTACGTTTGCAGACGACACATCAATAATCACTACAGCGAGTAATGTAGAAAACGCAGTGCAAAAAACTCAACTTGCAAACAACGTAATCCAGAACTGGACCGATAAATGGAGAATCAAGATTAATCAAGACAAATCTACGCATATAATTTTCACAACTAGGAAAATTGAACAAATTCCATCAATTCAGCTAAATGGTAATTTAGTGCCATATGCAAACACCGCTAAGTACTTAGGCATGACGCTAGACGTGAAGCTCAAGTGGAAGGCGCACATTAAGATTAAGCTAACAGAACTCAAAATTAAATACAACAAAATCTACTGGCTCATCGGTCGGACTTCAAATTTGTCAACTTATAATAAAATACTGCTCTACAATCAAATCATTAAACCGGTATGGTTGTATGGAATACAGCTATGGGGATGTGCGAGCAAATGCCATATTGAAAAAATACAGCGGTTCCAAAACAAGGTAATCCGAAACATACATCCTTATTACCGTAGTCGCTTCGCCAGTCGATACGCCAGTCGCCAGTCGATTCGATAGTCGATTCGATTGAGATTATTTTTGGTATGATGGTACTCGCTTCGCTTTTAGGCGACTCTCAATTGAGAAACACGGCAGGACGCGTATATTTTTTGTTTTCTGTATTGGCAGCACAGTCATTTTTTCGTAATTTGGAAATTTATTTGACAGTTTGTCTATTTATTCGAATTCTTTTTTCAAATTAAGCAATTAATATTTAATAAAAAAATTTTAATGCATCAAGCCAAAAATTAAAAATCCATATTTTACAAAATAATATTGCTAAATTCTATAAAAAAATATTTATCTTTAGTGTGTATTTCAAATCATAGAGGTGATTCTGGATTTTTTAAAGATTTTTATAAGATAAAACAAATTTAATTTTGATGACGTGGTTTTTTTTATGAATTAGAATATATCAAGAAAATTTCTCCTTTGGAATTACCTGAAAAAAAAGAATTAAAATTAATTTTATAGATCAAAATTTATGAAATCTATACAATCAATTTTAATTCTTTTTTTCCAGTAATTCCAAAGGAGAAATTTTCTTGATAAATTTTAATTCATAAAAAAACCACGTCATTAAAAGGAAATTTAAAATTATACCTAAATTTATTTTTAAATTATTTTTCCAAAATTAATTTTTTTGATAAATTCTATTTTTTTTCGGGTATTTCCAAAGTTGTAATTTTCTAATTCATAAAAAACCGCGTCATCATCTTTAAAAAATCCAGAATTTAAAATACTTTAATTAAACACAATAATTTTTTTAAGTTTAAATTTTAATGAAATTCCTCTATAAAAAATAACCTCTCGCTTGAAAAATTCTAGGCGAGTGAATTATCGACTGATATCGACTACAATCGAATCGACAGCGAGTACGGTAATACCATTTAGAGTCGCCCAGTCGATAATTATTTCGCCAGCGAGAGAAAAAGCGAGTATGGTAATACCAATTCATGAGAGTCGACGCGTATCGACTGGCGAAGCGACTACGGTAATAAGGGTGATAGTCAACGCGCCATGGTGTGTAAGAAATAGTGACTTACATAAAGATCTAAAGATAAACTATGTAGAGTACGAAATTAAAAAGGTTGCTACCACGCATCACACAAAGTTACTTAACCACGTAAATGAAGAAGCAGGATCATTGACGGAGGTCACAGACAGAAGTAGAAGGCTCAAAAGAAAAAGACCAATCGACTTATTGTAAAAACAGCATTATTTTTAGACAGTCACTGGACATTCTAAAATCTTCAAAAACCTAGACTAAGAATTAACAAAGAATAACTGATGGTTGGTCCAGTTTTAGTTCTAATCATGTGAAACATACAATCAAAAAAAAAAAAAAAATATTATTGGTCTAAGTCTAAGGCATGTATAAGTATGTATGTATGTATATTGGTCTAAGGTATTTATTATTGTTAATAAGTGTGTGTGCCAAATACTTTAAATTTTAAATTTTGACACAAAAATTTAATTTATTTTTGCTGGTGAGTTTTTTTAATATTTACTATCAAGTTGGCTGTACCAATTGGTTTAATTTAAAAAAAAAATGGATGAAATATTTCTTTTATTCTGCTCCAATTTTTTAAAAAAAATTAAATTTTTTTTTAAAATAAAATTATAAATATATACGAGCCCTATCTCATATGTATTGATCCATTACAATACTTTATAATTGATATAACATTTTTTTTATTCTTTTTTATTATTATTAATATTTCTTTAATTTCTTGTGAAAAAAAAAAATTTATTTTTATTAATAATTCTAGTAAAAAACATTACAAAAAATCATATAAATATTGGAATGTATCAATACATGAGATAGGGCTCGTAAATAAAAAATATAAATATTAAAATAAATCAAAATTTAATCTGAAGTGTCAAATTTAACGAGGTCTGGAAGGTCGTTAAATTTTAACTTTCTATATTCACCACGCTAGTCTCATAATTTAATTTCATCTGTCATAATTTGGCACTATTTGGCACACACCCTTAGTACAAAAACTTAAAAATAAAATAAAAATATTCACAAGTTTTGGATAATAACAAAGAAATAGCTTTAAAATAAATTCTGGATCCAATAAACTTTTTAGTCGGTCAAATAAATGAATATTTGGCCGAATAAAAAGTATGAAATAAAAAAATATACGTAAATAAAAAAAAGTTTTTTAAATATACTTTCCCTTAAAATAATATTCAACTAAAAAATAATAAACAAGAAATAATACCACATCAGGATATTTTCCTGTGGAGCTTGAGTAAAGGTCAGCAATATTAAAGAAAAGTAGACCTTATCAGAATTAATGGTATTTATAAGGTCTACTTACTCTTACTATTGTTGACTTAGCCTTACTATATATTGTCTCTGATCGCAATTGAACCATATACATAAAATATATGAAAAATATGAAGCAAAATTAGTCCTGTCTATGAATTATGATATTACAACCATTTATATATACATATAAATGTACATTATGTATGTATATTATAACGTTCATGAACTGAGGTTCCTAAGCATATAAATCAATGGTCTTTTTTTATTTGGTTTTATTGGTTTAATATACATATATATTTAGGATCGGTGATAAATGCGCACACGAAAAATGCGCACAGAAAATTGCGCACACAGAAAAATGCGCACAAGGAAATATCCGTACATGGAAAAAATAAAGGATTGATTGTTATATTAAAATATTAAACATAATTGGAGGCAACTTACAATAAACGGATCAACATGAATACAATTATCATATAAAGAAAATGCTAAATATGCTTTTTAACCAGTTAAGCGAGTAATTTATTTTCAAGTGTACTTTGGGATGCGTAATTAAAATTGGCCATGACGTATATATAAGTCAAACGCAGGGCAAGTAAACCAATAGGTTAGGAATACAGGTAGATAGCTAATAGGCCGATATTTCCATGAGAAAAGAATGAAGTCAACATCTCTGAGTGGCTAAGATTGCTGAGGGGCTATACTTAATCATTAAATGTCTGAAATTGCTGAAAGGTTACTATAATAGATGAATTAAGGATATAAATATAAAAAGTCGATCTATTGAGAGACTTACAATTTTTACTATTATGTAAACATCTGTATCTTATATACATATATAAATAATAATTTTTACAATTTTTATTAATATTATTAAAATTAAAATTTTATCATTTTCACGATGTTGTAAATTTTCATCTCTATATCATAGATGAACAAAATATACAAATAATAAAATCGCTCTCAGTAGAAAATTATAATTTTTTACTAAATATAGCAACTGTATTCTCATATTTATCAACCATAAGCTATCTGACGAGATCTTTGGCAAGATCGAAATACGTATAATAGCAGCCATTTTGCCTTTACGGCTTTTACTAATATAATAATTTTAATATTTTTATTAATAATAATTTTCACAACTTTTATTAATAAAAAATTAAATAATTTTACCTTCCCGGTTTTTACTATTAATTTGACAATTTTTTACAAGGAAAATCTTGTAAGATCGTAGAATTAAATATCTAGTGATATTTAAAACTAATATTAATAATAATCTTTACGACAAAATTATTAAATTTTTTTACAAGTAAATCTTGCATCTCTTTTTAGTACGCAAAAAATATCTATTGATATTTATAATTAATAATTATCTAAAAAAAAATTATTAATACTATAGTTGTGCGCAATTTTCTGTGCGCATTTTGCGTATTTATCCGGTCACGATATATTTATTATATATGCATATATTATATGTGTCTAATGGTTATCATCATACATAAGAGAAGACTAATTTTAAAAATTAATTTTGAAGTTTATATATTATGTTCATATGTATGTACATAAGGTCTATTTACATGGTTATTATTCATAAGATAAAAAACAATTTCTTTTCCGATGTTTATTTGAAAAAAAATAAGAAAAATAACATCATGGATCAATCCCCGTCAGAGACAATATTTTTTTTTAATTATATTTTTTAAAGGATTTTCAAAAAAAAAAATATCTACTAAATATAAAAAAGTAAAATCAAAAATCCTGTAAAAAATTAATTATATTGGAATTTTTGACAAAAATATTCGTTTTCCCTAACATAAAATATGAAAATAAAAAAATTCTCTACATAGAATTTTTTCTTTAAATAAAGTAAAATAAAAATTCTCAAAGCCATAAAAACTAATAATGTAAAAGAAAGAGAGGCAAGAAAGGAATATAAATAATTTTCTCACTGAAAGAGAGAAATGAAAAATTGTTTGTTAAAAGAGATACATGCGTCTCCTTTCCCAGAGATATAACAATATTTTTTTTCAAATGATTTTAAAATCAATGATAAAAACTATAAAATAAAGTCCGGGTTCAAATATGTTCCCAATTAGACTTTTATTATTTAACCACCGGGGACTAAGAGGATTTAGCTCCCATATACATATATACATATACAGTGGGCCCAAAAAGTGTTCGTACCCCAGTAAAACTTGCAAGCAAAGTGGAAAAACCAAAGGTACATGTAAAATTAAATGAAAATAATGATTACATTTTACAGAAGCATTTATTAGGTAAATTTACACAAAAAAAAATTTGGGATTTTTCAAAGCGAATATCATAAAAGTACAGGTAATATTATCTAACAGCTAAAATTAATGCCCAAAAAGTACGACACAGTTATTTGCAATTTGCAGTGTAATTAACATCAAATTCAAATAGGAAGAGTTCAATATTAATTAAGTGGACAATTAACAACAATTTAAAAAAAAATTATTTTGAGTGATTTAGTTTCCCATGCGGAATTAATCATGGACCTTTGACTCGGAAACAATTGACAATTGATGAAAATTTTTTATTGTACAACTAAATCAAGGCTAAATCATATCAGGAAATTGAAAATATAGTAAATCGAAGCAAACCCACCATTCAAAGTGTTATTAAAAAATTTTAAAACGGAAAATTCGATAGTCAGCAAAGCAAGATCTGGTCGTCCAAAAACGCTAACTGCTTGAGAAGAGCGCATAGTATGAAGGCTTTCGATAATAAACCTAGGTTAAGTACTCCAAAAGTATGCTCAACGATTGAACAATTATCCAAAAAAAAAAATATATTCACAAACTGTTCGGTTAAATGTGATCATTATTGTGATAAATGTGATCATTATTTTCATTTAATTTTACCTGTACCTTTGGTTTTTCCACTTTGTTTTACTGGGGTACGAACACTTTTTGGGTATATATAAAATATTGGCGCAGTTTCAGTTACATAAAAGTGCCGATAAAAATGTAATATATAATTTATTTTCCATTTGGGCCTAGGGGATCGATATACATCTGGAATGCTGCGCCCGTATCTGGGGATTGTAGATATACCAATAAAGTGGCTGTGTAAAATAGTGCGGCCACTTTTTATATGAAACTTTATGAGAATTTCTTTAAAAAAAACAATTTTTTCCCCAATTTTAAATTTGACTGAGATCTTATTTAAAATAGATTAAAATGAAGACATACATGTCTCGCACATTGTGAATCGCAAAATGATGACCAACTCCTCGCATATTAAGCACTACACGACGAATAAAGACGAAGTAGCAACATTAGTATCTTTACAGAAGTGGCATTTTAAAGTGAGTTAACTCATAAATGAGTTATTGCATGTTCCATTTCGTGGCATTCCACTTTTAAAATGAGTTATTGCATGTTCCATTTCGTGGCATTCCACTTTTTTCGTGGAATTCCACAATTCAAGAGAGAAATTCATAGTGAATAGAAGACGTGTTCTTATTTGCTCTGCGCCAATTAAATTTTCTTTTTGTTGAAATTTTTAAATTTTATAATTTTGTTATATATTCGTTTTCTTCTTTAAAAAAAAAAAAAAAAAATAATAGTTTTTCTAAATTATATATGATAGTTGATTATTAATATTTTGAGAAATTATATTTTGATAATTAATTGTCGGTTATGATAATTAATTTAATTTAATTTAAATATCAATAAAAAAGTGGAAGTTTAGAGTTAATTAGTGATAATATTTATATATATATGTATTTATATTTCTACATATAGATATTCGTGGATTCAACTAAATTTATTCTATTCCTAAAAAATTAATAAAAATATTTGGTTAAGTATATTATTATTTAAATTTTATAGGTTTCATTTTTTATTGCGGTTTCCAAAAGATATAAAAAATGTCAGAAGTGAAATTTAGCGCTCTTAATAAAAAAATATTAATTTAAAGAAAAATTAAGAAAATATAGGAATAAATATTATTATATTGTGCGCAACATTGTCAAGTTTCTAGCCAATAATAAGGATAAGTTATTATAAATTTAAATATTTAAACTAAAAATTAAAATTTTAGAAGTCAAGAATTAAAACAACATATAACCTCAATCTACCACAAAACAACATAAAAACTATATTATTGCTTATCATAACTTATGATAACAATAGTAAACTCCATTATATAGCCAACAATTCGAGATGGAGCAATCAGAAAAATCAGTGGATTGTGGTGCTCTGATGAAATTTATGCGTGAAGAATTACTGTCCTTTAGAACGGAATTAAAATCTGACTTTGAAAAGACGTTACAAATAGCTGTTAAAGAAATAAAGGAAACAGTAATTGATAATAGTGAACAAATTCAATTGCTAAAAAATCAAGTCAGCGATCTAGAGAAGACAGTAAAGAATCAAGGCGATACAATAGAATTATTGGAAAGAAAGAGTAGAAGGAACAACCTGCTGATTTTTAATTTAAAAGAATCTGACCAAGAAAACGTAGTGGATTTGGTATTAGCTTTTGTTCAAAAGAGAATTAAAGTACCGCTGTGCATTCAAGAAATTAATTTTGCCCACAGAATTGGTAGCAAAGAAGGAAAAAAGGATACTATAAGGCCAACCTTAGTTAGTTTCACTTCTGCTATCAAAAAAGAAGAAATACTAAAAACCAAAAAGAATTTAGAAAACACAAACTGGAGCATTAAAAGTGATTTCACCACAAAACAACGAGTATTTAGATCGAAACAGATTCAGGCTGCCTAAGTACTAGAAAAAATTGGTAAAAAAGTAAATATAAAGGGTAGTAAATTAATAGTGAATGGTGAAATCATTGATGTAAATGAGATAGTAAACAATTCTGAAGTCGTAGCAGGTTCTGAAAAAGAAAAATCCAAAAGGTCAAGATCACCGACTAATAAGGTAGAAGGAGAAGAAATTACTAAAATCCACAAAAACAACAACAATAGAAGATCGATTAGTGTAGGAAGACCGAAAAAAAATCCAACTGGTCAAGATACGACACCAAAAATTCCTGCAAGTATCAATATAGAAAAAGTTTAATATATAAAATTTTGTATACCAATTTTAGCGGCTAGAAACTGGCAATTCATAAGGACAACGAGTAAGACTAACTGATTTGGAAATGAGGAAAGCAACGGGAAACTACCTCATTAATGTATTCCCTAGTAAAACATCAAACTCAAAACACAACAACAACATAGACAACAACAATAATACAAAGAATAACAACAACAACAACAACACTAGAAACCGAAAAAATAATAAAAACAAAAACAGCAACAACATTAATAACATAAATGCCAATCACAACGTAATTAATTATTCAAACAAGAAAATAAATAACATCAGCAACACAAAGATGAAATTGAACAACAAAATAACAGTAGCTACGTGGAATGTCAGAAGCTTACTAGAATCTGGTAAATTAAGTAATCTAGAATTAGAAAAAAGCAGGTTAAATCTGGACATAATTGGAGTCAGCGAGGTCCACTGGAAAGGTTGCGGCGAAATAAACACTGAAAACAATCAGTTCATTTACTCTGGTACAAACGACGATCAGCATTGCAGAAAAGGAGTCGGGCTGTTAATAAGTAAAAAACTAAAATCTGCAATCACCAGTATCATCACAAAATCAGAAAGATTATTATTTGTGCAACTAAAAACTAAAACAGGGTATGCTAACATAATACAAGTATATGCAGCAACCGCAGATAGTGATGAACAAGATTGTGAGGAGTTTTACAGCGAATTAGAGGAATTATTATCACTAACAAAAAAAGAAGACGTAACTATTATACTAGGTGATTTCAACGCTAAAGTCGGCAAAGTAGAAGTTGAAAAAGTAGCTGGAAAATACGGTTTAGGCACTAGGAACGAAAGAGGTGGCAGACTGATTGAGTTTTGTATAGATAACAACATGGTTATTATGAACACCTGGTTTAAGCTCCCAAATAGACGTCTCTATACGTGGACCTCGCCTAAGAGTGACAACAATAGGGTAATTAAGAGTCAAATAGATTATATAATTATTAATCACAGATTTAGAAATCCGGTAAAGAGTGTTAAGACCTACCCTGGAGCGGACATCCAATCGGACCACATTCCAGTGGTAGCGAAAATTGAGATCTCCTTGAAACATCCTATAAAAAAAAAACTAGAACCAAAACCGAATCTCACACTGCTTAGCAATATAGAAGTAAAAAAAAGCATAGCGTACAACGTAAATCAGAAGCTGAAAATAAAGGTAAAAGAGATCAGAGAAGAATCGAACATCGACATTCAATGGGAGATAATCAAGAAACCGCTAAAGGAGGCTTACGATGAACTAAAAAAACCCATAGCAAATGCTGGAAAAAAAGAATGGATGACCAACGAAATCATGCTGCTGATGAATGAAAGAAGAATATGGAAAAACAAAGACCATCAAAAATACAAAGAAAGTTAACAAGGTAATAAAAAATAAAATAAGAGAAGCGAAAAGAAGGTTCTGGGAGTCGCAATGCAAAGAGATAGAAGAATTAGAAAAGAAAAATAATTATTTCAACTTACACAAGAAGGTAAAACAAGTAACCAAAGTAGGGAGAAGAAAACAAAACGGTGCACTGAAAGACAAAAATGGGAAAATTATTCTAGAACCTGTAAAAAGATTAAAACGCTGGGAAGAGCATGTGTCCGAACTGTTTGAAGACAATAGAAGTGAAATAAACAGGTCAAACAGTGAGGAAGGTTTGGTAATCCTAGAAGATGAAGTAAGAGCTGTAATCAATAATGCCAAAAATCGTCTAGCAGTGGGTCCGGACAAAATCCCGAATGAAATTCTGAAATTACTTAACGATGAAGCAATTAAAACGCTAACTATATTGTTTAATAATATGTACAGTTCTGGAACAATTCCAACGGAATGGCTTAAGTCTACCTTTATTACCATACCAAAAAAAAATAATGCTTCAGACTGCGGGGACTATCGAACAATAAGTCTCATGAGCCACAGCCTAAAATTGTTCCTAAAAATTATTCACAACAGAATATATAAAAAATTGGAAGAGAACATAAGTGAAACGCAATTTGGGTTCAGAAATACGCTCGGAACAAGAGAAGCATTGTTTATGTTGAACATCTTAAATCAAATAAGTAAAGAAATGAACGCCAACATTCATATATGTTTCATCGACTTGGAGAAAGCGTTTGATAAAGTGCGACACGACAAAATGATCAGCATCCTGAGAAGTAAAAATTTAGACGAAAGAGATATAAAAATAATCGAATTTCTCTATTGGCACCAAACCGCTGAAGTCAACACACAAGATGGTACAACTGGCGAGTTAGAGATAAGAAGAGGTGTGCGTCAAGGCTGCATTTTATCACCTTCACTATTTAACGCTTACTCAGAAGGTATATTTAATGAAGCGCTAGGAGAACTTGGAATCGGTATTAAGGTAAATGGTGAATTGTTGAATAATATTAGATTTGCAGATGATGCAGCGCTATTAGCTGGTAATTTTAATGAGCTACAAACAATGATGGACATGCTAAACAATACATGCCAAGAATACGGCCTAAAAATCAACATAAAAAAAACAAAATATATGTTAGTTGGCAAGCACGTTTCTGCAATTAATAATATTCTAAAAATAGAGGGTACACCAATAGAAAAAGTAAAAAAAATCAAATATTTGGGCACGCTCATTGATGATAGTGCCACAAACAGAACAGAAATTAATTGTAGAATCGAGCAAGCGAGGTGTGCGTTCAATGCGATGAAAAATGTGTTTTGTAAACGTGAATTAAATCTAAACTTGAAAATAAAGATGTTAAAATGCTACGTTTGGTCCGTTCTGTTATATGGTGCTGAAACATGGTCCATGACAAAAAGAGATATGGATAGAATAAACGCTTTTGAAATGTGGACGTATAGACGTATATTAAACATATCATGGCGCGACAGGGTGACAAATGCTGAAGTACTCAACAGAATGAACAAAACCAAAGAATTGTCGACAATAATCAAGATTAGAAAACTTGGCTTCCTGGGACTCATAAGCAGAGGGTCGAAGTACAGAATTCTACAACTTGTCCTTCAAGGGAAAATTATGGGGTCCAGAAGCAGAGGGAGAAGGAAAACATCATGGATTGGCAACCTGAAAGAATGGTACAACATCTCCACAATAGAAATATTTAAGGCAGCTAAATCCAGAGAAAGAATTCACGAAATGATGGCCAACCTCCATAGGGGAGTGGAACGTTAAGAAGAAGAAAAGATATAAAAATATTTTTATATTAAGTAATTACTCAATTCTATTATAACCGTAGTTTTTCTATATTATTGTATTATTATATAAATTTAAATTTGAGAACATTCTCTTTATATTATTATTTAATTTTTTATAAAAGTCTGGGGTGTCATTAAGTTGCATACATATCGGAATAGTAATATTAAAGTTTGGGGTACCATTAAAATACACGTGTATATCGGAATATTATTAATATACAAAAAATATTTGCAATAATGTCGGCAAGTAATACCACCACCAATCCTATAGTTGAACCACCGTTTTGTGGCATCTGTAGTGAACTGGTTGGTGAAGATGATAAGGCGCTTTATTGTGAAGGGATGTGTGAACTATGGTTTCACTGCTCTTGTTTGTCTTATTCCGATAGTGACTGTGATCATTTCACTGAACTAGAAGAGAAACCGATATGGTTATGTCTTTTGGACCGTGTAAGGTTTGATAAGTGGAAAAAATCTAACGGTGTATTTCCAATAGATTTGAATAGGACCACTAGAGCCGAACGTAGCCTCACGGAAAAATTTGAAAATCTTAAATTATCTGTAATTAATAAAATTGATTCTTTTGAAGCTACTTTAAATAATCTTTTTGAAAAATTACAGCATAATGAAATCGATAATTCTAATTCTAGCACGAATGTAACACCTCGTAGGCAAAATCTTAAAAAACCTAAAAAATCTAAAAAACCTACAAAAAATCGGGTTAATAACGAGGCTAATAAGGTCACAAGTGAAAACTTGGGAAACTCAACCATTGCAGCTGCTCATAGTGAATTTATAGCATCCGTTGGGTCTTTGTTGGACAGTAGTAAAATGTCTAACTCTGAAGGGTCTTCTAGTGTTGCTCCTGCCACGGTTGTACCGGCAATATCACCTGCCTCAATTACCTATGATGCTGATGCTGGTAGGGTTTCTTCGGATATAGCTTCTTATGCGAATGTTGTCACGGGACCTTGTGTAACTAATATTATCACCAATACTCAACTTATTGATGATGATAACTGTTGCACTACTACTTTAGCTCTCCAAAATAAAAATAAAAATAATAATAATAGAATTTT
This sequence comes from Empis stercorea, assembly GCA_949752835.1. NCBI lineage: Eukaryota > Metazoa > Arthropoda > Insecta > Diptera > Empididae > Empis > Empis stercorea. Next base: position 62,203,995 of record OX457085.1, read on the forward strand.
AAGTTTTTCGATTGAAGGAGGCAATGGCTGTCCACTTACCGCGGTTCCACCAATGAAAGGAATTTTCATCTCAAGACTGGATCCTATGGCAACGTACCATTCAGTCTTAGATTATCTTAGAAATATCAAGAAAATTGATACTAATGGCATTCGATGTCACAAAATTAGTAAAAAAAATAGTAAAATTTCTTCTTTTAAACTTGAAGTGCCATATGAACAGTTTAGCACATTACTTTTAGCTTCAACATGGCCCCAACACACGTTTGTTAAGGAGTTTGAACACTTTAAGCCACCGAAATTAGATATATGTATAGATAGATCGGATAACTCAAAAAACTTGACTGTCTATCCCTCTACTACCAAAACGTAGGGGGTATGCGAACAAAGATAACAGATGTTTTTCTAATGTCTCACTCTTTATCGTTTCATATATTTGTTTTAACAGAAACGTGGTTAAATAACACGATTCTTGATAATGAATTATTTTCTTTAGATTTTCTGGTTTTCAGAAAGGATCGTTATGCTTCAAATTCTAACCGTAAAGGGGCGGAGTTCTGATCGCAGTTAAAAATATTTATGATTCTTCTCTAGTAAGTGTGCCAAACTCAATGAATGTTGAGCTTGTATGTGTTAAAATTAATTTATCTAAATTCCATCTATATGTGCTAAATTGCTATATACCACCTGCTTCTAATGTCAGTGTGTATGAATCTGTCTCTAGATGTATCCAATCGGTCGCTGAGATTGTTGAACCGGAAGATGACCTTATAGTACTAGGTGACTTCAATCTACCTCAAATTTCTTGGGGTGAAGCTGAAGATGCATGTTATTTCACACCAAACGCATCTATACCTGGTGCCACTGCAGCTTTTATTGATGAAATGACATCTAACTCATTATATCAGATATCTCCGGTAATCAACAACCTAGGTAGACAGTTAGATCTAGTTTTTTCGACCGATCCCAGTAATATGACAGTTATGGACTTATTCTGACAGTCGTATTTTCTCCCGAACGACACGCCTTAGAGAAAATGGTATTACGAGAGTCGTATTTAACGAAAGATGGCGTTAAATACGACACATATGAAAAAAAGTAGTATTCTCTGAGTCGTTACGAAACGCCTTGAAATGTCAAAAAAGTAAAAAATTTGTCGTAAGCAATTTTGCTTACGACTCTAGAAAATCGTACAGTAAAATGTGTTTTTTGTACCATAATACAATAAATATTTCCACAATTATTATAAGAATAATTGCGGAAATATATTAGTATATTATATTAATGTGGAAATCAAGATTGAAATGATCCAAAATGATAAATAAAACCCTAATTATTTATAGTTTATAAATGTATATATTTTTTTATTCCAATATGAGAATTAAAAACATGAGTGGAAATGTAGTCATTTTTTATCTGATATAACATCTGGAATGATGAAAAAATAGAACTCTTATGAGACAACAACTTGTTCCGTTTTTTCAACAATTGCTTCAACCGTATCTTTTTTTATCTCATCTTTTTTGGATATTTGTTAAAATAAAGTTCTGTATGAAATCTGGTACAACTTCGACTTGGGCTGAAGCTAATTTTATTTTGGCAACCAATTCACTAGCTAATCTACCCTAACCTATTAATTATATTTTAAGTAAACGTATTTATGCATTTATAAATAATTCACTGTTTAATAAATGTATATAATAAAACTAACTAATATTGCAAAAAAAATCCCGTGCAATTGAATTTTATTATAACTCAATATTTAGCCGATAAATTGTAAACATTGCATTTTGATTGTCAAAATAACTGGTGGTACCAACATAAAAACGACTTTTTTCCGCAAAGCCATCTATTGGGAATTTTATTTTTTATGTTTTCACGTTGGCAACAAATTTGTCGTTTCGTACGTCTCTGGGAATACCATTTTAGAGTCGGTACGAAACGAAATATTTATTGGGCGTCAAATACGACACGACTCTGAGAATAAGCCCATTATTAAAAGCTCTGAGGATCTGGTAAAAATTAATATGGACCATCCTCCATTACACTTAATTTTTTCGCTTGATAATATTACTTTATCAGAATATGATAGTGGCTATTTCCTTAATTTTAGGAAAACAAATTTTCGACAACTTTTAAATTTGTTGGCTCATACCAATTTTGAATCAATACTCTGTGAGTCTGACATAGACATGGAATCTGGAGTACACAACTTTTATACTCTTCTGAGTGATCTTTTTACAAAAACTGTTCCACTGACCAGAAATAAAAGTCTAAATAGTGCTCCTCCATGGTTCAATAAGAGACTTAAAACTTTGCGCAACCAGAAAAATAAGCTATGGTTGAAATATGTTCATTCAAAATCAGTTTTAGATTATTACAACTTCCGATATCTGTTTGATAATTTTCATCATCTATCTAAATTAGCTTATAATGATTACGTACGCAATATGAGTGATGGTCTTATATCACATCCCAAATTATTCTGGCGATTTATCAATTCAAAGAAAAAAAATGATTGCTATCCGCCTTTCCTTTATTATAACAATGCACGATCTAATAAACCTGATGCAATAGCAAATTTTTTCGCTAATTTTTTCTCTGAAACATATGTTGATTCATCTTTTCAGCCTGATGAGCATTACTTTCAGTATCTGAATGATCTTCCCAAGACTACATTGTCTCACTTCATTATAGAAAGCTCTGAGGTCTTGGAGGCTCTGTTAGCACTGAATGATGATTGTTCACCGGGTCCTGATGGTGTGCCAGCAATTGTGTTAAGGGAATGTTCGAATTTTCTAGCAGCACCTCTATCACATTTATTCAATCTATCCTTAAGTAGTAGCACTTTTCCAAGTTTATGGAAAAAATCTTTCATACGGCCAGTGCATAAAAAGAATGATAGAAACAATGTTGTTAATTATAGACCAATAGCAAAATTGTCTTGTATTCCGAAATTATTTGAACAATTAGTTTACAATAAGGTTTATTTTCACTGCAAATCCTTTATTTCCAATCAACAGCATGGTTTTGTTAAAGGTAGATCGACAGTAACTAATCTGGTTGAAGTTACTTCTAATTGCATTAACAATATGGAAAGTGGATATGAAACTGATGTAGTTTACACTGATTTTAGTAAAGCTTTCGATGTGCTCTCGTTTAAAATTATATTACTAAAGCTCCGCGCCTTAGGATTTCCTGACTGGTTCATTGGTTGGACTTCTTCATACCTCTCGGGTAGGCAGTTTTCAAATCTTTGTTTTCAGTGTGAATGATGTTGAAAGTATTATACGCCAAAGTAAGCTTGGCATATATGCTGACGACATGAAAATTTACAAGAAAATTAGGGACAGAAATGATATGCTTGAGTTGCAGTGTGATTTGGATAGTTTTTCTACTTGGTGCAAAAAAAATAATCGGGATCTTAATGTAAATAAATGCCAGCTTATTACATTTTCAAAGAAAAGGATCCCAAGTACAAATTCTTATTATTTAAATGGTTTGAGCATTCCTAGAGTATCTGTGGTAAAGGATCTAGGTGTATTCTGTTAACTTTAAGAAAACTTAACCAGGAACTTAACTTTAAATATCACCTAAATTATATAATAAACAAAGCGAACTCTATGCTCGGGTTTATGAAACGATGGTCTAAGGAATTTGATAACCCTCGTGTCACCAGATCTTTATTCAGTAGTCTCGTGCGTCCGATTTTAGAATATGCAGTTTTCGCTACGAGCTATCCCTGAAGATTTTTTTCTTTATAATGATAACATTTCTAATTATTGTAATCGGTTGAATATTTTAAACTTACAAACATTAGAAAAAAGACGGTCGGTAGCAGATGTGGTTTTCGTTCACCAGATCCTTCAAGGTGAATACCTATCGGCCTACATCCCAAGTAAGCTTAGCATGAAGGTAAATACGAGAACGCTTAGAAATGCAGATACTTTCTTCACGGATTTTCATCGAACTTCTTATGGGTGTAATGAGCCTATTAGTAGAATGATGCGAAATGCCAATGGTTATGGTCTGGACCTCGATTTTAATATATCCAAGGAAACCCTTAAAGCCAAATTATATGCTAGCATATAATTAATATGGCTTTCTGATATCCCATTTGTATTAAAATGCTTTTTTTTTCCTTCCTATTTTCTCTCTCTAAACTGAACTAAATAATTTTATTTCATTACTAAACTATATTTTATTCTCTTACTAACGTTTTCCTGCATGTGCTTGCTCTAAGCTACTAAAATTTCTTTACATCAGAGCCTAACCTAATAAATGGGTAGGTTAATGTTCCTTGGCTTTAGCCGAGGAATACGAACAGCTGTTGATGTTGTTGAAATTCGAAAATAAAATAAATAAAAATAAAATAAAGAATGATATGAGATATCTCATACAGAACTGTCATTTTTCGCAACAGCAAAATAGGTGCTGCATATTATGAGTTAGTGAGTTTAATTTAAGAATAAAGTAAAAATTAAATGAAATTTGTATAAAATTATGTAAGTAAAAATAACTTTTAAATATTTTGTAATATTAATTTAATTATACATACATTATAATTATAATTAATTTAATTATACAATTAATTTAATTATACAATTAATTTATTTATACATTATATACATATATAGAGATATTTAAATATAAATATTTATAAATAAATATTTTTCTTACAAAATAATTATTTTTATTTTTACTTACATAATTTTCCAAATTTAAGTAATTTAATTTTTACTTTATTCTTCAATTAAACTCACTAACTCAAAATATGCAACACCTATTTTGCTGTTGCATAAAATGACAGTTCTTATGAGATATCTCATGTCATTTTTTAAAAGTGGAATGCCACGAAATGATTTTGCAATAACTCATTTATGAGTTAACTCGCTTTAAAATGCCACTTCAGCATAACTATTTTCCTGTTGCATAAAATGACAGTTCTGTATATGAGATATCTCATGTCATTTTTTAAAAGTGGAATGCCACGAAATGATTTTGCAATAACTCATTTATGAGTTAACTCGCTTTAAAATGCTACTTCAGGTCCGCGCGGAAAAATGGTTCATACAAACCGCTGATCCAGAAGCTACATATAAACAATAGTTTCTATTTTTAAACAGGCACATTTTGCAATTTTTTTGTTAAATAATAAATTTAGGTTGAATAGTAAGATTAGCTATTTCACTATTGCATAAATCACACTTGGACGGCTTCGACACTGATCAAAGATAATCCCAAAAAATACCTAAAATTTCATATGCTTTTGTTATACATGTAAAATAATCATCATCAGTGTTAACTTCTTCGCCCTTTGCCTTTCTTTTATCAGGATGATGCATTAGCACAATCTTACGATACGCACGTCTTATGTCATCCTCTGAAGCCTTAATTCTAAAAAAAAATTATTAATCTTTATTAAATTAAATAAATAATTGAGATTAAAAACCTTTTGTGTTTTAAGCCCAATACCGCGTAATGGTCCTGATCCCTCCAATGTTTCGGATCTAGACTTCGTAAGAATTCAATATCGACCTCAAAATCCCCACTAGAATATAAATGCTCAACAGAATTGCATTTTGTTAATTTACTATCATTTTCATTCCAATCTTGAAATCGCTTAAAATATGACGAAAAACTTGGACCAACTCTTTGCACATTACAATAAATTACTTTGACCGAAAAAAACACGTTTATATTTGTTTGAATAGAATTCATATCTAGTTTTTCTGCATTATAAATAGATATATATCAGTACTTGAAAACAACTAATTAAATTTTTATATAATTATATTTCTCCACAAACCAATTTAGTTTAACAGCAATATACTTAATTAAAAATGTCGACAGTTAATCAACCCCTTTACGCTTGATTCACATATGTTGTTAAGGTAGAGTTTTAATGTCACATAAGTTCCTCAAAAAAGTACGGCGTAAAGTGTAAATCGTCGATACGCTCCTACGCCAGGGTTTCCCGAAATACAATGTACCATTTATATATATTAAAAAATTTTGATCGATGTTTCTTTTTGTTAAAATTCAAAAATTATTTGTCGGCGTTCGTGCGTCACGTATCAACGCGTAGTTTCAGCGAAAAAGTTAAAGCCATCTATTTTCATACTTGTGAAATACGACCCCAATAGCCAAATGTCACAATATTGTGACAAAAATACCACAAAAAATTGCGAAGTGTCGACAAAAAATTGCCACAAAAATGTGGCGAAATTGTGAGTCTAGTTGACGCCTATTGTCACATCTGTGGTTACATTTTTGTTGATCAAAATGTGACAAGAATGTGGTTAAATTTGTCGCATTTATGTGATAAATTTTGTCACATTTATGTTAAAATATTTGTCACAATTATGTGCGAATTTTTGTCAAATTAATTTCAGAAATTTTGTGAAATTAATGTGAACAATTTTTTTGAATATTTTTGGGGTCCAATTAGTATTAATTTATTTATTTATTTATTTTAATTAATAAAATTTTGTGGATGTTTCAGTATTTATTTACTTTTTATTTCTTTAATGCAGTTCTTTTCTCTTTTATGTACATAAATAAACATAAAAAATTCATTGTACTTATTTTTATCTTATAATATTATTAAAATTATTTACGTTTATAAACAAAAACATTCAAATTTCAGTGATTTTTAACTATTTACATTAAAAAAAATTAATTCATTTTACTTATTCTAAATTAATACTAGAAAATTTAAATTCAAATACTAAAATTTTGTTTGATGTTTGATGTGTTTGATGTTTTCTTTGTTTTCTGGTAGTTTTCTTCTCTTCTTTGCACATAAAATTTTAATGCTTTTTTAGCTCATCGTCTCCCCTATCTGAAAAATAAAAATAAGTATAGTCTGAGAAATTTTAATAATATATCAATATAATCATAGATAATTAATATTTTCTTTTCTTTTTCAATATATAAATTAAAAAAAAATGATTTCATAAATACCTAATTAAATATATAAAATTATATTAATCAATAATAATACATAAAATTATTTTTGATATAATATATATATTTTTTAAATTACTTAAAAAGTATATACAAAATAAAATCACATACATAAAACAAAGAAATCACTGAATTTTAATTTTTATTTAAATAAACTGCGCACATTCACTTTCTATGAAAACTAATTACACATTACTAACTCTTACCGTTTACATGTTTAGTCATGCAGGTTATGCTTGTTTACAAATTTTTCATCAAAAATGTGACAAAAAGATTTGCGACTTTTTGGGATTTTATTAGAAAAAAAATTCACAATTTTTTGTCGTGAAATGGCCACAAAAGTGTGATAAAAAAATGTGACCACATTTTATTTGACAATTTTGTGAACATTTTTTCATATTTTTTTTGTGACAAAAGGATTCACAAAATTTTCAACAATTTTGTCATCTTTTTGTCACATTTTATTGTGACAAAATAAAGTCAAAAAATGTTCAACAAAAATGTCACAATAAATCCACAAAAAAATGTGATCACAGTTTCTGGCTGCTGGGGGAGCTGCTTATTGAGTGCAAAATGTAAGTGCGTAAATTGTAATTCCAGTATAAGATTAATGGTTAACCTTTAAGAAAATAAACAAATTCGCTTTTGGCGTACCCAAAATGTACCGCTTCTGAACCGCCTTTTCACCAATACTTTCACATAAAACCAGTTTATAAAAAATAAAATATTTTTTTTTGTGAGTAGTCATTTATAAAAATTAAAATGTAGGCACAATTTTAATGTTATTCTAACAATTAGACGTGTTCTTATTAATTGTGTTCTAAATAATTTAATGTGAAAGTGAAAAAAATATATATTACGAGTTACGAAGTAGTCTGTGACATTGGGAATATTAGTGTTATTCATAAAAATATTGATATTAAAGTCCTAGAAAAAAGTAAAATTTAAATCCTAAAAAAATTTAAACACAAAAAAATTATTTTTATAATATAGATTTTCAACCAAAAAATTAAAAATATTTGTTTTTTATTTTGAATTAAAAAAATTACAATTTTTTTATATATATGGATAAATCAGTACGTAAACGAACCGTATTGGCGATTCGCTAGAGAACCGCATAGGCGATTCGCCAGCGAACCGCTAAAATGTAGTCTAGGCGTCGTACTAATCCATACACACCACTTCGTTTTTTCTATTTTTCTTATTCCAACATTTACGTTTACGGTTCGCCAGTGAAGTCATGTATGAAGAATTGACTTCGCCAGCGGTTCGTTTCTTAGTGGCTGTTTATATGCGCCTGCCCAGGCGACTGCCTGAACCATTTTCGTAGAAGAGAGGTAAGTGCGGGCAGAGGTAAAAAAAGTTCAAAAAATTTAGAAATTTTTTCTGTTGCCCCGTTCCTCTCCATTTGTTTCAAGTTTCCATAATTCCTTTTTTGTCAAAAATTTATTATTATTTTCAAACTGCCGGACGAGTAACATCTCCGGAAGAAAATATTTTTAATTGACCATAATTTTCAAACTGCCGAACGAGCAACATCTCCGGAAGAAAATATAAATAAATTAGTAATTGTGGAAAATATAAACATTATTTTTATTAGTGAAATATTTTCTATTATTTCTAATTATTATTTTTTTACAAATGATTTTAAAAACAGATAATTATTATATCTTTTTCTAAAAAAAACTATATTTTCATATTTATATAAAGATAAAAAAAGGATTTCAAAATTATTATCGTAATACTTATGTTTATTGGACTTTATTTGTTTGGCCTTAATTTCCTTTTTCATTTTTGTTATACAAAGGAAACAAAATATTATAGAAAGATGGAAATTAGTAAAAAAAATACCTTTCTAACTTTGTTTAAAATGAATTAATCTTTCTTTCTTCTTTTAAATGTTGAACTATGAAGTATAATCTTGTCTTTCTATATCGTAATTTCAAAACTTTAATTGAGTTATATATAGAAAACTAATTTATAACTATGTATTATAAAATAAAATTAGAATAATATAATAAAAATGTAATAATTGCTTAATACAAATAGAGAAATATTTTAATATAAATATTTAAATATTAATATTTTCAGGTTTTGTATTTTCGGAATATAAAAAAAATCAGGATAAATATATGTATCTCTCTCTGTCCTTAATTTTTTTAAATCTGTCTCAATATTATTATACATATAATAATATAGACAATAAATATGTATAATAAATATGTATATAAAATATTATATAAATATTTATATAATAAATTTTCTATGTTTCACGGAAAAAACATAGAGACAGATGAATATTAATATTAATATTAATACTGAATATAAATGAAATATATAATTAAAGAGGAGGAATTAAGTAACCTCTATTAATTTTGTGATGTTTTTATAAAACAAATATTAAAATAATATTAAATTAAATTATATTTAATATTTTTTTATATTGAAAACAGTGATGGATACGTCGATCGCATTATTCGAGGGACCACAAATTCGGCAAGCATAGCTGAAAGTTATACTTGTAGTCAAGTATAATATTTTACATTTTAATTGATTTTAGATAATGTATACCATGTATAATATACATAGAAACAAATATATTATATTTATTATACATAGTATAAATTATCTAAACTCAATTAAAATGTAAAATATTATACTTGACTCTACAATGAAATTAATTCAAATTCATGATTAGTTAAATATTTGTATTTACGAATATGTAGTAAAACTTTGGTAGAATTTAATAAATTTATTAATACTTGTAACTCTACGATTATGCGCTTCGTGGCTCATTAAGAGTTACAAGTTACAACGCTAGCATTCAAAATCAAAATGATTTTTTTCAATTTACGAATGTCAAACTTAACATATTTCAATACCAAAATGTTCCTCTATAAACTCCCCAGGTATGATCTTTTCCCTAAAATTCAGTTTCGGCCATTTTGAAATTGTTGAATTTTAAATGAAAAAATTGGGTGAGGAAGGCGCATCTAATCACAAAAAGTTTATCAAGTCGCTCCTAGGCAGGCGCATATAAACAGCCACTTAAGGGGTAATTAATAATTAATTAATGGTGTTTCTTATTTACGATTAATCTGAAACTGTTTCTTATTTTTGCTCAGATTAATCTGATCAATCTAATGGCTGTTTCTTATTTCAATTTCAGATTAGTCATATTGATTTTTTTGATCGGAGAATTTTATCAGATTTTTCAGATTTATTATTGATTTATTTAAATTGTTATTTAAATTGAAAAATAATTTCGGAAATTTGAAAATTCCAGAGTTGCCGACGAATATTTTCATTTTACCCGGCAACATTGTTGCATTTTTTGATTTGAAAAAAATATGACTTTCTTATTTCACTCGACAGATTAATCTGATTTCAGATTTTAAAAAATTTAGTCGTTCTACGTATTAAATAAGAAACACACCATAAAGTGAAGGTTATGGCTACATAGAGTGTTTTCTTTTATTCATTCCGAATATTCCGAACACGCCTAAAATGTCAAAAAACGTATTCTGCCATGACGTCATCAATATTCTATTCCTTCTATTCCTTCTACAGAATGAATAAATGAAAATACTCAACCACCAGATCACTCTCAACGTACGCAACGTCAACGTCCTACCCAGTGAGAATGTTTATACCAACGTAGTCCCGACATATCTTGAATTTTATTGGCTTACAAGTTAGGTTAAAGTGTGGAACTAGTTCCCAATTTTCCCATTTTTTTACGTCAAAATGTGACCCTAGTATGTATTATTGGGAATTTGACATTTCAAAAAGTGTAAATCTTGTTCCTATTCCGCCATCTTTTTGAACTCATTTTTTTTAGGTTCATTTTTCCCCTTCAGTTCTTTCCACTACATATGCAATTTTATTTATGTCACTTTGTTGAAAATGTAAACAAATCAAAAAATTTGAAATAATTTCTTAAAATAAAAACTATTGGCCATTTTGAAAATTGGTACTGAATAACTGAATTTATAAAAATATTAAATTTTTGTGTGAAAAAATTATTTATGTATAAAAATAAATAGGTACATAATTGTCTAATTATAATTTATGTTTTATATTATTGTAAAATACTACTTGTAATTATTTAACAGATTCATAAATTTTGTTGGATACAAATATTTCAACAGTTTTTTAAATTTAAGAATAGTTATGATATATTATTTGTGGGTATTTATAATGTAATATTAAACATGATATAAAAAAAATATGAATGAAAATATATATTCTTTAAATTTAAAAACAACTATTTATTGCAATAAAATTTTTATTAAAAAAAATAGAATTCATTGGCTTGTAAAAAAAATTATTATTTATAAAAAAAATTTACAAAACTGTTTACATAATCAAAAATTTATTGTTTACAAACAAAAATTTTGACAATTAATATGGGTAAATGCAGTGCGCACCAATACATGGAAACATGTTTCATTGGGACTAAGTCAGGTTTTTGGAACTGGCGTTAGGGTCAAGTCCAAGTGAACTGACATCGGGTTAAAAACCTAGTTCCCTACCAATAAAATACAATGTTAAATACCAACGCATATGGCTTACACTTACACGATACTTACTCTCCCATGGCAAACACACAGGCGACTTCCGCTGACGTTGGTACTGACTCGTTCGTATCGTGTTTATCTATTAAACGGCAGGTGGCTCGAAGAATGATCATATTGGAATTTGCTTTTTTTCTTCTTGTCAATGAAAAAAAATAAATTTTTTTTAATTTTTTTTATTATTGACAATTTATTTAATTTTACATTTCATATTAGATTTCTTAATTAATTATAATTGTTAAGCGACATTGTACGAGAATCAAAATTGTCCTTTCTCTCAGTTGCTAAACAGGATATTAGGTAATAAATCTGCCCTCTCAAAAGGGAGAGAGTAGCCAGTCACCGTTGTGGTGGGACGATAGATATAACTCAGTTAATTCTAAACTACCAAAAGGTGCGGCTGCTGGTTCACTCGAGGCAGTTAGCAGATTTATTTGAGATTAATTTGCCAGTGAGCTCCATTTTGCCAGTTCAGTATTTCCTAGGTTTTATTAAGTTAGAACATGTATTTCTGAAAATAATTAATAAATTGTGTACATATTAAGTTTGCTAGATATATTAGAACATTGTTTTTCTTGCTTTATTATACATACATACGTAATTTTTTTTCTTCATAAAATTCAAAAGGAAATTCATCTGCATTTCCACAGAACAAAAAAAACGTAAGAATACAATTTATAATAATTACAATTAATAATTTTATTGCAAATTAAATATACAAAATACAAAACTTTAAAAATACTCTACAACTAAAATCACCATATAAAGACACAAATATTGTTTTTCTCTGACATTTTGATTTTGTTTGCAGTTATTATCCGCTTGGGGCGTATATCTCACTATAGGACATTATATTTTCATATATTGTTATTTCGATACCAACAAAGGATACGGAGGGCCCACCAAACTTTGCGTAAGGGAAACGCAAAGTTTTCCGAGTCTAATTCCTTCTAAGGTCTTTAAAAATATTACGTTTGGCGTAACAGTATTGATACGCAACTGTTCATTCCTTATATTGGAAGTGACACTATTTTTCGTTACGATAAGTCCTCGCAAAAGCGTAATGTTTCTTTACAGTTTAGGTGTAATGTTTTCGTACTGTTTAAGTGTAATGTTTTCGTACAGTTTAGGTGTAATGTATTCGTACATATTTAGCGTAACTTGTGCCATTGACTAATAATAATATATAGACTTATAAAGTAGAACAAAAAAAATTTCCACTTTCTGATTTGACTTTCCTAATCTAATGTAAAAAATCAACGTTCAACGTGCGTGTTTTGTTATATATTTTTGTTAGATTAGGAAAGGAAATATTATGAATGACTAATATGAGAGCATGCGTTGGAGGATAATTTTTTTTATATTGAAAAAAAAACGGATTTTTTTGTTTTCGCATATGTGATTGTATTGTATATATTTATGAATAGTTTTGTTGGTATTCGTGCATTTGAAAAGTTTCTAATTCATAAATAAATTCCAATTTTCAATTTTTAGCAAAAAGAAAATAGTTTCTTCTATATTGTAAGAATAGTACAGACGTTTGGGTATTTTTGGTAATATTGATTAAAAAATGGGAATACATTTAAGAATAAATTAGAAGTTTTTTAAAAGGAATTAAACATGTTTAGAAATATGTATTTTTATCTTTTCTAAATTGAATTAATAAATTTTTAATTTCAATTCAACTTTTTTCAAATTAAATTAAATTAAATCTAACCAAATTTTAAAATATAGTGTTAAAATTTATGAATATAATATTGTATAATCAGAAAATATTATTAATTTATTGAATATATTGTATAATCATAAAATATGCAATATATTTTTTAATCGATATTACCAAAAATACCCAAACGCCTGTACTATTCTTACAATATAGAAGAAACTATTTTCTTTTTGCTAAAAATTGAAAATTGGAATTTATTTATGAGTTAGAAACTTTTCAAATGCACGAATACCAACAAAACTATTCATAAATATATACAATACAATCACATATGCGAAAACAAAAAAATCCGTTTTTTTCAATATAAAAAAAATTATCCTCTCACGCATGCTCTCATATTAGTCATTCATATTCATACATAAATATTTCCTTTCCTAATCTAACGAAAATATATAACAAAAAACGCACGTTGAACGTTGATTTTTTACATTAGATTAGGAAAGTCAAATCAGAAAATGGAAATTTTTTTTGTTCTACTTTATAAGTCTATATATTATTATTAGTCAATGCTTGTGCGTACTGTTTATATGTAACGTATACGTACAAATTTAGCGTAATTTTTTCGTACTGATTTAATGTAGCGTATTCGTATTTATTTAATAATTAAAAAACAAATGAGTTATTTTAATAATATATTTCCAAACAAAAATAAATAAATTCATATTTATTAATATATAAAAATATAAAAAAATTATGAATAAAAAATTGTAACTTTTTACAAAAATTTTCATAACTTTTTAGGCGTTCGTAAACTTAACATTTCCGTAAAGAATTTATTGTAAACTTAGAATAGTGGAAAAAAAAACTTTACGTTAACATTACATTTTCATTCGGAATTTAGCGTATACAATTTATGTGTACGCCAACGTTCCATTTTGGTTAAGAAATTTTCGTAACTTTTTAGGTGTTCGTAAACTTAACATTTCCGTAAAGAATTTAGCGTACACTTGAAATAGTAGAAAAAACAAGTTTACATTTACATTACATTTTCATTCGGAAGTTAGCTGTATCCTGCGTTTTTTAAATGAATTTAGGCATGTTTACGAAAGTATTTGTAGTTCCTTTGAATTGCGTTAGGGAGCTTACGTTGATTTAACTCTTTTGATTGAGGTCTTAATTTATTTATTACGTTGTTTCACATTGTTTCTTTATTTTCTAATATTATTTTTCCAAAGGTATGAATTAATTTTTTAGTTTTTACTTGCGGAATTTCTACTCTATTTACAATAACTACGTTTGCGTATACTTGACGTGGTGTTTTATATTCGTTATTACTTTTTTAATACCTTCATTAGTTTGTATTGGTTTACAATTACTAATTTTCAATAAATTCTGTTTCTTTAATTTTTTTTAATTATTATTAACTCTGTTTATTTCATTATCATAATTATCATTAATTTCTTCAACTTTATCACTACGAATTTCATTTCTCATTTCTTCATTTTCTTCAATATTATTATATACTTTATTTTATTAATTTCATATTCATCTTCTTTTTCTTTTTTAAAACAATTGTTAATTTTTAAATTAATTTCACCTAATTTATTCTCAGTAATATCTTTTCCATTATTTGTAAAAGGTATATCAAATTCATTTGCGTTTTCTAATGTAGTTGAAACATCTAACTTCTGTTTTGGTTCTTAAATACCATGATTTGAACGGTCTTGTATTGTAATTTCTTCTTCCTTTGTTTTTCGCATAATATCCTTTTTAATTTCTTCATAGGGGGGCAAGGATTGGTATTGGCCCTAGGCGGAGTAATTAACATCTGCTCCGATAAAACCTAGGTGAAGCCTTCTGAATTTAACACCTACAGCACTGCCAACAAATCTTATTCTCACCTATCAACATAGTTATCTGCCGGGTGGGTGCCACCTGGATACTTACATTAGTAAGGCTACCGAGAAAGGGTGAATGCGAATACTTGGCGCAATAACCAAGTCCACGTGAGGTTTGCTAGTACCCCCAAACCAAAACTAGTGAAAAGAGGAAAAATGGAATCGAATAAGAATTCAACTCAACTCAAACGTCAGGAGTAGTAGCCGTGGCTCCTGGCGGGCTTGGTGTTACGAACCCCCATGCTAGTAACAGTAAGTCGCCAGCGGGAAAATCTGGATATAGACATGGAACGAATTTGGTTAAACGATAAATAATAATAGAAACAATCAAGAACATATAGATCCGAAGAATGCTACCTCAACCATATGTCAATTTGGTAGATCAGGTAGAATTCCTAGGTCGCCGCCGCAAGAAAAGCCTCTTCAAAAGCAAAAAGTCGTATCTTTACGTACAAGCTCACGATCACGCTCGAAAGAAAATCAATATAATACATATAGAAGAAAAGTATTAATTGAGGAATTACAAAAAGCAAACAACAGAAATGTACGACTGAATGAAGTAGTTTCTAAAATGAGCGAACAAATAGATGAACTGAAAGCTGAAATGGCAATCTTGAAATCTAACAAAACCCAACAAAGCGACGCTAACAACAAAATGTAAATAGCAGAAAAAGGAGTCACTATACATAAAACAAGTAAAAATGAGGAAAACGAGCAAAACTCAGCAGGACCATCTGCTGAAACACAATGGATACTACAAACTAGGAGACCAAACAAAAAAAGGAGAGCTGAATTATCACCGGAAATACAAACGGTTAATAAAGTAGTGAACACACAAGCCAAGGAAAATGCAAAAGAGGAGAAAATAGTTACTCAGGAGAAAGTGGGAAGGAACATCAAGCCTCCGCCAGTAATTATAAGTAAAGTGAACGATTACCCACTTGTAAATGGAATCCTAATGGAAGGTAAAATTAAATACAAAGTTAATATGTTAAATAACAGCCAGCTAAAAGTGAATATGGAAACAGAAACAGAATACAGAGAACTAACGAAAACTATAAGTAACTCTAACGTAGAATGGCACACATATGAAAACAAATTAACTAGACCGATAAAAGTAATGGTGAGAAATTTACATCCATTATTTGTATAATTAATTAATTGCAACCCAACAGATATTAAATTGGAGTTAGCAGAAAGAGGTTTCAAAATAATAGAGGTTATAAATAAATATAAAAAAGAGAAAAAATGGAGAAATAAACACAATAAAACTCCTATTATTTATGTTACCATTCGACAACACAGAAGATATCAAAAAAATATATGGAATTCAATTCATCCAGCACATGAAAATTAAGATTGAAGCAGTGAGAAATAGTAAAACAATACCGCAATATAAAAGGTGCCAGAGATTTGGACACACTCAAAAATTCTGATATTAAATATCAAATAAATAATGAACAAATAGCAACAAAATTAGTATTTTTATGTAAAAAGAAGAAAAAAATATATATAAATATACATATATATATTTATATATATATATATCAATATCAATTATTTCAAAATATCAATTATTGCAAAAAAAAAAAAAAAGTTCTAAATTTAATTAACAAAAAAAAACACAATCAACATGTAAGAAATAAATAACTGTAACTACTAACTAAACTAACTGTAATTAATATGTATAAGAATGAGAAGAGAATAAGGAATAAATAAATCAGTCTATGTTAGAAAGTTAAACTATTAAGACGTGTGTTCCTAAATTATTCAAATATATTTTATTACAAATCAAACAGTAAAAATAATAATAAAAATATATATTTAAAAAAAAATAAAAATAAAAAAACTATATATATATAATAAATAAAATAATAAGAAGTGCTTAATCGTTATTCACGCATAAATTTAGTTATTTTGTTGTTGTAAATAAACAACGCATAGTTATTCCTGTAAATATATTATATATATATACATATTTGCGCATACATTATAAAAAGAAATACTGTTATTGAATTTGTTAAAAATGGAATTGGAAAACTTTAAAAAAGAAGAACTAATTGAGAAATGTAGGGAAAAAGGTTTGGTTATTGGAGGAAATAAAGCGGAATTGATAAAAAGAATTAGGCAGTCAGAGAGAATAATAGAAGAAAAGGAGAGTGAAAATGAAAGTGGGGATAGTTTTCACGATTCAAATTCAATTTCCAATTTCGAAAATAATGAGAATCAAAATTTAATTTCGAAGTTAAGAAGCGAAATTGAGGAATTGAAAAAACGGAATAGTTCCGATTCCAAAATCGATTACAGTGCAATTGAAGAACTAATATTTGGTTTCTCAGCTGATGGAGATGTTTTTTTCGGCTTGGCATGCACAAATCAAGGAAGTAGAAAAAGTTTATTCTCCGAACAGCGGAAAATTGAAACTAATTTTAATCCGTAAGCTCAAAGATAGAGCAAAAAGTTGGTTTCATTCTAAAACGTCGCATATCATATATTTCTATCTAAAATGTGCAAATTTTTGACAAGTAATGCTCTAAAAATTGTAAAAAACTTGGTGACATAGCTTGTAGGGGCAAATTTATATTATAGCTTCTCCTGTTCTATATACTCAAAGCCATTAACTAACAACACAACGGACTGGGAATCGTTTAGAATGGAAATTCAAAATAACGTAAACATTGAGACTCAGAAGAAACTGAAAAATTCAACAAGATCATACAGACAGCGGCTTGGAATAACACATCACTACATGAGAAAATAACGAAATGTACAAACTATCAAAAAGGATAGATAGAAGAAGATGGCAATACACCAGAGATCCTATGCACAAAACAACGTTGAATAATAGATGCCAACAAATAAAAAGAGCAATACAGATATATAAAGAGAAGAAATAGAACATCATTATAACAATTACGTTAGTAACATTCCTATTGTGAAGGAGTTAGAAATCTCCCACACTATATTACATTATATAAATATAATATATAATAATTGTAAACATAAAAGTAAAAGAAAATACTTTATATATTGCGTAAGGTTAGTTAAATTAAAAATATTGTAAACAAATGTGGAAATATGTATATTCAAAATATAAATAATAAATTAATTAAAACACGTGCTATATGCATAAATATATATATGAAATTAGGTGTAAATATATATATTTATGTACGTGCAATTTAAAGGTAAATAACTTTATAATAAATAATAATTAAATATTGAATATTTCCACATAAGTATATTTTTGCTGAAATAGCAAAATAACCATTAGCCATAAGAATCAATGTAATTTTAGGGTATAAAAGAATTGGTTTTTTAATAAAGAAATTACTTCAACTTGAACTTTTGAGTGTTTCGATTGCCTTTATCTGCTACTCGCTAAACAAGGAAGAAACCTTAAAAAACTACCAAATAGAAGTCCACTGAAGCAACTGAGGCTTACGCTACGTTGTCATAACATTCGGCCAACGGCTATTGTTTTTCAGTGCGACTTCGTGAAGTTTGCTTAGGGAGAAACGGAATTCTACGGCAGACTTTACATGGCGATCCTGCCAGGAGAGAAATTAGAAGAACTATTGAAAAATACGAAAGCTGGCCCACGACCAATCAGCATCGAGGAATATAGAAAAAGACAATCTGCATCGAAACCAGCGTCATCACCATCTAACGATCCACCAGCAATAAAAATAAAGAAACGAGGAGGAAAGGCTGCCAAAGCAAGGCAACAAATAGGAGAGTTAAAACTTTTGAAGAAAATAGCTGTCACCAAGGAAGAGAAGCAGTACTTCGAAAAACCAGAAAAAGAAAATACAAGTAGAAGAAAAACAGTGAAAGAAGAACCAGGCGGAAAAAATCAACGAATTATTCAACCAATGTTTCGCTACCGCCGTAGGTATTATCAACGAAAGCTAAGGAGTCAACAAATAATACATTCGTTATCTCCACTATTAATGGCGATAATAACAACCGAAGAATTGGTACTGTTAATAGAAGGATGGAGAACCATAGTGTTTAGGAGATATTAAAAATTATATAAATATAAATAAATATGCTATAAATATAAATAAATAATATGAATATAAATTAATATTATAAACAAAATTATTTTATGTATGTCAAACAAAAAAAAAAAATATTAAATATCAAATAAATAATGAACAAATAGCAACAAAATTAGTATTTTTATGTAAAAAGAAGGAAAAAATATATATATATATATATATATATATATATATATATATATCAATATCAATTATTTCAAAATATCAATTATTGCAAAAAAAAAAAAGTTCTAAATTTAATTAACAAAAAAAAACACAATCAACATGTAAGAAATAAATAACTGTAACTACTAACTAAACTAACTGTAATTAATATGTATAAGAATGAGAAGAGAATAAAGAATAAATAAATCAGTCTATGTTAGAAAGTTAAACTATTAAGACGTGTGTTCCTAAATTATTCAAATATATTTTATTACAAATCAAACAGTAAAAATAATAATAAAAATATATATTTAAAAAAAAATAAAAATAAAAAAACTATATATATATAATAAATAAAATAATAAGAAGTGCTTAATCGTTATTCACGCATAAATTTAGTTATTTTGTTGTTGTAAATAAACAACGCATAGTTATTCCTGTAAATATATTATATATATATACATATTTGCGCATACATTATAAAAAGAAATACTGTTATTGAATTTGTTAAAAATGGAATTGGAAAACTTTAAAAAAGAAGAACTAATTGAGAAATGTAGGGAAAAAGGTTTGGTTATTGGAGGAAATAAAGCGGAATTGATAAAAAGAATTAGGCAGTCAGAGAGAATAATAGAAGAAAAGGAGAGTGAAAATGAAAGTGGGGATAGTTTTCACGATTCAAATTCAATTTCCAATTTCGAAAATAATGAGAATCAAAATTTAATTTCGAAGTTAAGAAGCGAAATTGAGGAATTGAAAAAACGGAATAGTTCCGATTCCAAAATCACAAAATTACAGTGCAATTGAAGAACTAATATTTGATTTCTCAGCTGATGGAGATGTTTTTTCGGCTTGGCATGCACAAATCAAGGAAGTAGAAAAAGTTTATTCTCCGAACAGCGGAAAATTGAAACTAATTTTAATCCGTAAGCTCAAAGATAGAGCAAAAAGTTGGTTTCATTCTAAAACGTCGCATATCAAAATGTCAACTGAAGAATAGATGAAATGATAAATGTATTCGAAAATAAATCCAGCCATGTAAATGCTCACAGAAAATTTTAAAATAGAAAATGGCAAACAAATGAGCCATTTACAAATTACTTTAACGACGAAATTATTTTATCGGGATCGTTAAAATAACAGGATAAAGATCTCGTTAAATATATTATAGATAGATGCAATAAAAGTGTTATGGATGTTGCCAAAATGCAAAATTTTAATTCAACCAAGGAATTATTGAAAGCACTGGCTAATATTAAAATTAATCAGACTACGCCATATAAATCGTATACAGAAGTTAAATGGTCAGATCAAATTATACCGAAAAATACTGATGGAGCTGTTGGTGGTGTAAAATTAACAAAAAGTTGAATTCCAGTTAATGAAATTAAATGTTACAATTATGGAAATCGTGGACACCCGCCAAACTTTGCGTAACGGAAACGTAAAGTTTTCCGAGTCTAATTCCTTCTAAGGTCTTGGAAAATGTTACGTTTTGGCTTAACAGAATTGATATGCAACTGTTACATTCCTTATATTGGAAGTGACACTATTTTTCGTTACGATAAGTACTCGCAAAAGCGTAATGTTTCTGTGCAGTTTAGGTGTAATGTATTCGTACTTATTTAGCGTAACTTGTGCGTACTGTTTATGTGTAACGTATACGTACAAATTTAGCGTAATTTTTTCGTATTGATTTAATGTAGCGTATTCGTATTTATTTAATAATTAAAAAACAAATTAGTTATTTTAATAATATATTTCGAAACAAAAATAAATAAATTCATATTTATTAATATATAAAAATAAAAAAAAATAATGAATAAAAAAATTGTAACTTTTTACAAAAAATTTCGTAACTTTTTAGGCGTTCGTAAACTTAACATTTCCGTAAAGAATTTATCGTAAACTTGAAATATTAGAAAAAAAAAGTTTACATTAACATTACATTTTCATTCGGAATTTAGCGTATACAATTTATGTGTATGCCAACGTTACATTTTGGTTAAGAAATTTTCGTAACTTTTTAGGTGTTCGTAAACTTAACATTTCCGTAAAGAATTTAGCGTACACTTGAAATAGGAGAAAAAAAAGGTTACATTAACATACATTTTCATTCGGAATTTAGAGTATACTTTTAAATGCTTGGTGGGATGGTGTTAATCAATGTCGCAGACCAGTAAGAGCAATTTACTAAAAATAATAAAATATAACAATTAAATTATAATAATGATTTCCAAAATGAATTTACTGTAAAATTTAAAAATAAATAATGATATATGTACAAAAAATATTAAAGGATTAATTGATACTGGTAGTCCTATTAGTATTAGTTTGATAAAAAGAAATGTAATTGATAATAATTTTGAGTTTAAAAAATTAAATATGAATTTAAAAGGAGCTAATGAAACTCAAATATATCTTTTTGGTTTCACTTTTTTATATATCAGTACAAATAAACTTTCGGATTATATTAAATGTTATGTAGTATCTGAAAAAACTATGAATACCGATATAATTTTGGCCTTTGGGTAGAGATTTTTTAAATAAAAATAATTTTATTTTAGTAAATGCTGATATAATTAATACAAATTTAAATAATGATAATAATTATGAAACTAATTCAGAAAGTTTAATTGATAAAAATTTTAATTTTAATAATGATGATGACGATTACGAGACAAATGTAAAAAGTTTAATGGCAATAGATTATTCGGAAAAAAATAGTTTAATTATTCCAGATGAGTTAAAAATTAATCATGATTTAGGTTATGTATATAGTAAAAGGTGCAAAGATATTTTAGTAGAAAATTATTTAAGTATGAAAAGGCCAGTTATTCCAAAAATTAATCATGAAATGAAAATAATTCTTAAAAAGTCAGAACTATTTTTCTTTAATCCCAGAAGACTGTCTTTTTATGAGAAAGAAAAGTTAGAATTAATAATTAATGAGTGTTAGTGAATAGTGTTAGTGAAAAATAAATCAGGTGATATAAGATTATGTGTTGCCTATCGCACACTAAATAAAATTTCAGCAAGAGATAATTACCCTATCCCTATTATTGAAGATCAATTATTATTTTTAAATAATAAAAAATATTTTACATCGTTAGATCTGAAAAATGGGTTTTATCATGTAAATATGGCAAAAGAATCGATTCCATATACTGCATTTTCTACTCCATTTTGACAGTATGAATTTTTAAAAATGCCATTTGGTTTAAAGAACGGATCCGCCAATTTTATGAGATTTATTCATAAAATTTTTGTCCTCTAGAAAAATCTGGTAATGTTATTATTCATTTAAACGAATTTTAATTGCAACAACAACTATAGAACAACATTTTGAAATATTAAAGCAATTGAAAATTCTTTAGAACTTCGTATGGATAAATGCAAATTTATTCAAACTAAAATAGAATATTTAGGTTATTTAGTGTCAGCTGATGGAATTTTGCCAACAAAAGCTGGTGTAAAAGCAGTTATAGCTTTTCCAGTGCCTAAATGTATTAAACATGTACATAGTTTTATTGGCTTAACTGGTTATTTTCGAAAATTTATTCCCAATTATTCCATTATAGCTAAACCATTATTCGATTTATTACGAAAAAATGCAAAATTTAAATTTCAAAGTGAGGAACTTAAATCTTTTGAGACTTTTAAAGATGTGTTAGTTCAACCTCCATGTTTATCCATTTTTAATCCTGAAATATTACGGAATTGCATTGCGATGCAAGTAGTCTAGGATTTGGTTTAATCCTTATGCAAAAAGTTGAAGACGGTAAAATGCATCCAATTTTCTTTTATTCAAAACGAGCTTCGGAAGCTGAAAGTAAATATACTTCTTATGAACTTGAAACATTAGCAATAATTTATTCTTTAGCTTTTAATGCGATTCCGTTTAAAAATCTAGAAATATCTGAATTAACTAATGATGATAAAAAAATGCATAAGTTGAATATTGACCAACAAAAAAGGCTTCACGAAGTGATCGATTCATGTCCGTCGTTCAGTACATCTGGTTTGGGGAAAACTACGATTCTTAAACACGAAATCGACGTTGGAGATGCGAAACCTCAGGTTGTCCGTCCGTATCCATTATCTCTGCCTATGCAAAAATTGTTAGATGTAGAACTAGATAAAATGTTAGAGCAGGATATAATTGAGGAGAGTCGAAGTGCATGGGTATCGCCCTTGGCGTTGATGAAAAAAACAAACGGCACCCTAAGGTCTCGGCGCCCGCAAGGTGAATGCCGTCACCAAGAGAAATGCCTATCCACTTCCTCACATCAATTCTATTTTTAGTAGAGTCAAAAAAACCAAATATATCACTAGTTTAGATCTTAAAATGGCGTTTTGGCAGGTTGAACTGGAGGAGAAATCCAGAGACAAAACCGCATTCATCGTCCCCGGTCGTGGGTTGTACCATTTCAAAAGAATGCCTTTCGGTTTGTGCAACTCCCCGAAAACACTTTGCAAGCTTATGGATAAAGTTATCCCTTACGAGCTTCATGAGGATGTTTTTGTTTACCTTGATGATCTTTTGATCCTCTCGAAAGACTTTGCACCCACATGGAGCTCTTGAGTAAAGTAGCAGGGTCTTTGAGTGAAGCTGGACTAACCATAAACATTGAGAAAGGGCGATTTTGCCATACCGAAACCAAATATTTAGCATTTCTAGCTTTGAAACTGGCCTTAACGCAGACCCCCGTACTCGTAAATCCCGATTTTAATCGTCGGTTCTCCGTAAAATGTCATGCGTCGAAGACCGGTGTCGGAGGTGTTCTATTCCAAACAGATGAAGCGGGGCATGAACATCCCATAGCGTTCATGTCCCAGAAACTAAATTCCGCTCAAAAAAATTATAGCGTGACGGAATTAGAATGCCCCGCAGCGGTACTTAGCATAAACAAATTCCGACCTTACATTGAGGGGACAGAATTTACTGTGATTACCGACCATGCCAGCCTAAAGTGGTTGATGAACCAAAAGGATTTGGCTGGTTGGATTTTGAAACTTCATGGTTTTGATTTCAAAATTTAACACCGGAAGGGCAGCGATAATGTTGTGGCGGACGCGTTATCTCGTGGAGAAATCGATGAGATGACCGTCTAGTTGAAAGAGATCAATATTGTCGACGCCAAGGATCCGGCATTTCAAGACCCTGAATATCAACGCCAGACATTAAAATCGTGGATGGGGTCATTTTCAAGCGGCAACATTTTCGAGAACATCAACTTACAGATGTTCCCGTTTGGAAATTGTGGGTGCCTCCTGCGTTAAGAGCCGGCGTGATCCAACACTTCCATGATGATCCTATGTCAGCGCACTCGGGGGTGGACAAAACTATAGAAAAAATTAAACTCATGTATTTTTGGCCAAGAATGCGAATGGAAATTACAACTTACATTTCTTTGTGGGAGGCGTGTAAAGAAGCGAAAGCGCCTAATACATGCTTAAGACCGCCTCTGGTTGTCCAAAGTCCTCCGGTCCGTCCGTGGCAATACATTAACATTGATCTACTTGGTCCATATCCTAGATCTAAAAAAGGTAATACATGTATATTAATTGTTCTTGACCAATTCTCGAAATTTGTTTTACTCAAACCTTTGCGTCAGGCAACAACAGGTCCAATCATTAAATTGCTGGAATCCGAAGTTTTCCATCTTTTCGGCATTCCAGAAGTGTTGTTGTCTGATAACGGTGTGCAATTCACTGCAAAGGAATTTGAAAAATTAATAAAGACCTACAATATTAACCACAAATTTACCGCTCCGTACCATCCTCAGGCTAATGCGCCGGAAAGAGTCAATCGGAACATCGTCACTGCTATCCGAACGTATATAGATAAAACCAATCATAAAGAATGGGATGAAAAGCTGAGTCACATTGCGTGCGCTCTGTGGAATGTCGTCCATGACGATACTGGGTTTTCGCCATTCTACCTTACATTCGGATATCATATAATGACCGACGGTACTTCTTAGGAGTGGCTTCGTAAATTAAATTCGCTGAATGAGAATATCATTATTGACCAGGAGCATCGACGTAATGATGTGCATGATGCGGTGGTCAGGAATCTGGAAAACGCACAAAAAAGGCACGAAAAAACTTATAATCCGCGATCCAATAAAAATTTTAAAAAGTACTTACCTGGGCAAGTTGTTTACCGTCGAACTCACGTTTTAAGCAATTTCCAGAGAAATATAACCGCGAAATTTGCAAAACCCTGGACAAAATGTACCATTGTCGCCGAAAAAGGTAAAGTGTGCTACGTGGTAGAAGATTGCGACACTTTGAAACAATACGTTGTCCACTCCAAGGATTTAAAAACCTGAGAAAAATAAAACTATTTAAGGTTCTATTGGTCAGAAAAAAATACAGTATTGATTTGAAAAAATATAAATTATGGCCCGGCCAGCATAAAAGTAGAGCATGAGATAGTCAGGGTGTGGGAGAGCCCCCCGGGACAAAAAAAAATTTCCACCTGTGATATTTTCGGATAATTGTTAATTGGGTAGTGTTGTTAGATTTTTTTTATTTACAATTAGTTGTTATTTATTAGTATTATTCGGTAAATTTTTTTTGTTATTTATAATATTATTATTTCGGTTAGTTTAATTATTTTTGTATTTATTATTATTTATTAGTATTAGTTGATTTACACCTTTATGTAAGTAGAGGTAGTTTTGTTATTTATGATAGTTATCATAATCTAGATTACCTGGCTACCCACCTTTACCCCGTGAGTCACTAAATTTTTTTTGTTAGTATTAATTATTATTAGTACATTTATTAGAATCAGTTGGTTATAAGTTAAGTTAAAAAATTTTTTTTTGTTATTTATTTGGAATTATATACTAAGTATTTATTTATTTATTGGTTTAGGAGTATTTATTATTAGTAAATTTATTAGTCTAAGTTTAAAATATTATTAGTTAAATTTTTCTTTGTTAGATTCGTATGTTAGGAGTTAGTATTTATTATTTATGAGGAATTTTTTTGTTAGTATTATTTATTTAGGTAATTTTATTATTATAGCTTATTATTTATTTATATAACTTATAGTTAATATTTATTGTAGATTAGTAGTCAAAATTAGTTATTAAGTGTTATTATTATTAGTGGTATTAGTTGTATAGTTTTTTTTTACATCTGGGGTGTGGCGAGTCGGTGTTTTCGAGGCCTATCTGGAACGCTAAGCTCCAGATAGGTCTGTTTTGTGGCAGCGTGTAATTTTTTTTATGTATATTGCTACAAAAAAAAAAAGAAATTATTAAAATAAATAATTGAGAAAAATTACCTTATTTATTATTTGTTTACATCGTCCATCTTATGTTAGTTGAATACCGCCTTGTCACATCTCAGATGCCAGTAAGTGGACAGGCGCGGAGGTAAATTTGGTTAGGTGGGTAGCCATATTAATAGGTTTCGAAATTTTCGTCAGCGCTGCGGTCTCTTGATTTTCGGAACAGAAAAAAATTAACAACCTTTGTTGCCCTTGTGGGTCATATTTTGATTCCGAAAGTTAAGAGATCGCGTGATCGAGGAAACAATAGTTTTTCGAAATGAGAAAAATTTGAAAAATTTATTGTTTCGGGGAGTTGGATGAATTTTTTGTGCCGGACGGTCGGACATTTTTTGGGTGGATTTGTTTTTGAATTATTTTTTTTTTAGTTTTGTTTTTTTGGGAATTTTTGTTTGTATTTTTTTTTTTAAAGTTTTTTTTAAATAAAAAAAAAAAGCGAAAAAAAAACATTGTGATGGAAGAAATTAAAATAAATCAAATATAAACATTAATTATTTATAAAAATAAAATTACCGCGTCCGGCAAGGCCCTAAAGTTAATAATTTATATATATCCATAATAAAAGGGAAAATTCCAAGATTTGTGTTAAAAAATTATAAAAATCAAAACAAGATTTCCATAATAATATACGGCAGTGAATTATACTGCACTGGCCAGATTCCGCCTATAGAACATCAACAACAACAAAAAAGAATTATTGCAGCAACATTAAAGTGGATGCAGAACAGCGGCGACAACGTCACGTTTTTTTATTTTTTTTATTATTTGTTTACATCGTCCATCTTATGTTAGTTGAATACCGCCTTGTCACATCTCAGATGCCAGTAAGTGGACAGGCGCGGAGGTAAATTTGGTTAGGTGGGTAGCCATATTAATAGGTTTCGAAATTTTCGTCAGCGCTGCGGTCTCTTGATTTTCGGAACAGAAAAAAATTAACAACCTTTGTTGCCCTTGTGGGTCATATTTTGATTCCGAAAGTTAAGAGATCGCGTGATCGAGGAAACAATAGTTTTTCGAAATGAGAAAAATTTGAAAAATTTATTGTTTCGGGGAGTTGGATGAATTTTTTGTGCCGGACGGTCGGACATTTTTTGGGTGGATTTGTTTTTGAATTATTTTTTTTTTAGTTTTGTTTTTTTGGGAATTTTTGTTTGTATTTTTTTTTTTAAAGTTTTTTTTAAATAAAAAAAAAAAGCGAAAAAAAAACATTGTGATGGAAGAAATTAAAATAAATCAAATATAAACATTAATTATTTATAAAAATAAAATTACCGCGTCCGGCAAGGCCCTAAAGTTAATAATTTATATATATCCATAATAAAAGGGAAAATTCCAAGATTTGTGTTAAAAAATTATAAAAATCAAAACAAGATTTCCATAATAATATACGGCAGTGAATTATACTGCACTGGCCAGATTCCGCCTATAGAACAACAACAACAACAAAAAAGAATTATTGCAGCAACATTAAAGAGGATGCAGAACAGCGGCGACAACGTCACGTTTTTTTATTTTTTTTTAAAAAAATTTTTTTGTGGTGATTTGTTTTTTTTAAATTTTTGGTGTAGGTACAGGTAGCTGGTTCCGGATCCAGACATGTCAGGAGATGGAAGCAGTTAAACCAGGTAAGTTAAATTGTTAAATTATTCATAATTTATTCATTAAGGTATACGCGTTAGCTTTTATTTTTTTTGTGTAAATTAAATTTTTTTTTGTATATTAGTTTGATTATTTATTCATTTATTTATTATTATTAGAGTAAAGTAAAATGTCTAAATTCGTTGCTTTTGCTTAGTTTTTTTTGTTAAATTATTAGTTTTGTGGTAAAGTAAAATTTTTTTTTGTTATTTATTAATTTATGCATCAAAGATATAATTATTTATTTATATTTATTAAATTTCATTTGGATAGTTATTTATTAAAGTTTTTGCGTACACCATCATAAAGTAAAAAAGTATCAAATTATTAAATAAATTATATATATATATTGAAAATTAAAATTTATTCACCTCCTATATATTTTGAGAAATTATATTATTTCAAGAAAAAAAAATTAACATCATATAGTTTTATTTATTATAATTTATTGGAATTTTAATTGTTTTTTTTTTTGAAAATTCCAAATTTTTTTATTATTTTATTGGAGTTGTGTTGGCAACGCTGGATGGTTGTTGTTCTGGTTTGATTTTTTGTTTTCTTTCCGTTGATTTTTTTTTAAATGACTAGCTGATTTTATTAGTAACTTCCCCAGGATGGATCGCATGGATTTCTTGTCCTTTTCTTCCCTTCTTCCTTAAGCGATGGTGCTTCATTCTAAAGATTTTTTTTTTGTGAAAATTTTTAGTAGTGAAAGCATCATCGTATTGTAGTATTGGTTGTCGTTTGGATCACTGGTCGACTCACGCCCCACAGACTGAGCATAGCTGGCAAACCTCAGGAGGAAATCCCAGTGGTCCAAGGAGTTCTAGTATATAAATTTTGGTCTAGCATTATATTTGTGATGCGCTATAGGTCACCCTAGACCTGGCGCCCACTTCACTAGAACTCCGAAGTTACCTCCTCCGACTTACCTTAAGATAACAGGTGGTAATTTTTTTTAGACAAAATTATCATACTGTTACAATATATATATGTATATATATATATATATATATATATATATATATACATATGTACATTTTTTTATAGTAATTTTTATAAGCATTTTAAGCTATGTATTTTCTTTTTATTATTTTATTTAACGCCTAAAAATATGTTTTTGAATTTATAAAAAATTATTTTCTTTTTGTATGTACCCACACTTTAAATTTGGAATATATTTTAATTATATATAGCGAAAAAAAATAATGGAAAATTAGCATTATATAGAATGATTAGCATTATATAGAATGATAAATATATTAGAATTAGAAATAAACAATTTGGAAAAATTGATTAAAAATTTAAAAAAAAAAACCGAATAGAGATTATACGTCGCAATACATACTACAAAAATTAGCGTATGTTGAGAAAGAAAAGGAAACCTGTTTCAATAGTTGGCGAGAATTATATAAGGAAGACAAGGATTTAGCACTTGTTTATAAAGAAAAATTTTAAAGAGTCTACGTAGCTGTAACAGATATTTTAGATAAAAAGTCTAAGGAATTTTTAGACAAAACTATTACTGAAAATAGTGAAGAAGAAGAAGAAGAAAGCGATACAGAGAATACTGATATAAAAGGAGAAATAAAAATAGCGAGTTTCGATTTCAACGTAGCACAAAAGCTACCATCATTAATAATTGAAAGGGAAGATACCAGAGAAGAGAAAATCAGAGATTTTTTGAATGGTATAGAATTTTACTATGACTTATTAAAAACGGAAGATAAACCAATTTTGGTAAAATTTTTGATTAAGTGCGAAATTCAAGGGAAGGCACTAACTGAATTGGGAACAATAACTACTACAGATTTCGCCGAATTAAAAAAGCAAATAAAATCAAAATGTGGATGTAAAGACTCCATAGAAATAATACAAACTAAGTTAGGCAATATACGCCCAGGAAATAGACCGATGCGGGAATTTATAACCGACATCGAAAGTCTAATATCAAGGATGACCGAATTAGAGGGTTCGAGACCACCAATCAACACACCCTGTAATTTGCTATTTAGTGAAAGTGAGTTGTTGGTGTCTGTCGTTTTGTCGTTTGTCGGTGTGTCATAGTGTCTGTCGTTTTGTCTGTTGTTTTGTCTGTCGTTTTGTCGTTTGTCGGTGTGTCATAGTGTCTGTCGTTTTGTCTGTCGGTTTGTCGGGCTGTCATTGTTGTTTAATGAGCACGTTTTAGTGTGTGGGGGTTTGGTGTATTGGATATGATGGTGTGTGATGGGGTGTGGGATGGGGTTGTAGGATGGGGTGTGGGATGGGGTGTGGTTGGGGGTTAATGATGTTAGTATTGTGTGTATAAGTTTTAACCTTTTAACAAACTCCATTAGTTGATATTTGTTAATTTTAAAATTTTTGTGGTTAGTCTTATCAGTGAATTTCACAATTTTCGGTTAGGTTTTGTATTTAAATTTTTATTTAAATTTAAAATATATTCTGAATAAATTATTTTCCTTATCAGTAATAAGTTGTAGTTTATAAAGTTTAGCAAAAATAAATGTTAAGGTTTTAGATGTCAAGGCCATTTTTACTATAAAATTTTTATGTTTGATAGAGAGTATAGATTAAAACATATGTTAATGATTTAGATATCAAGGTCAAATTTACTATTAAAAGAATTTATGTAAATAAGATTTAAAATAATAATAATAATAAATATATATATATACCGTCTACTTTAGATAAAATATATTTAGTTAAAAATAGATCTAAACTGACGAAGGTTGATTTATTATAATGTGGGAAAATATGAAGATAATTACTACATTTGATGGTGATGATGATGATGATCATGATGAAATACTACAATCAATGGAGAACTATATAAATCATAAATTACTATTGCCTGATAAATTTTTAAAAGTTTATAAAAATTTCATGCTTGATGAACATAGAGATGAATTTGAAAATTATCGGAAAGTATTAACGAAATTAGTGAATGTTGAAATTAAGTATTCAATTCATGGGTCACACTATTCAAATTGTATATGGTCTTCTGATGACGCAACATCTGGACCAGATACATTTGCATGTAGCAGTATAAACTGTATTAAAGATTCTTGTATAAAACTTATGAGATTATAATATGAGATTGGCTGACACAAATAATTTATTATTAAGCTAAATAAAATACATACTTTATTACAAATGTTAATTGTGTAATTGAAATTAAATAAAGTTAATGAGATTTGTAAATTTGGTTACTAAGTTTTGATTTTTAGTATATTACTAACTGTGTGAGATATAACATTAATGATGAGCAATAATTTCATAAAATGTTTTTTTAGAAAAATATGATGGTGTGCTATTGAAAGAACATAAAGATATAATAATTGATTTTTATATCAGAATTCCAAGCATAACAGACACATATACACAACAAATGAAATGTGAATGCACATATACATGCGCATGTGTTATGGAACTTTTAAGAAAACAATATATAATGAAAATAATGAATTACTATAAATATCCAACAAATTACCAAATAAGTTAATAGTAGTTAATTAAGCGAGTAGTAGTGAAGATGTTTTGGTGTGAAAATATTTATCATGGACAGAAATAATGTATTTGCATGAGAAAATGGAAATCCTTTAAAATAGTTAATGTGAAAATTTTTGGTCGGTGTTAGAGCTTTGGGCAATTCCTGAACATGGTGATGATAAGGTTTTCTTACTATCTGTAAGAAATGGTGAATCTTTAACAACATATCGAAATTGGGGTCATCAATTTCTTGAGTGGCAGCATGTTCAAATTGAAGTTATGGGTGGTGATATAGGAATAGTCGGTGAAATAAATAATGTAAGCAATGAGAGAAAATGTTTCAAAATAAACAAGTTTCCAATTGACTGTCCATTCGCAGTGGACGATGATTGGGAGATTATTGGAAAGAAAACATCAGAATCATCTCGTACTACCACATCCATATATAGAAAAGCTGACAACATAGTTGTGGATAAAAAATAAGAATTGATAAACAGGCTTAATAATGCTTTACTACAATTAGATAATATGATGGAAAACTATGGCGATAGAGATACTGTATATAATATGAAACAAAAAATTACGAGCTTAACAAACAACTTGAAAACAGTGAAAATGATTTACATGCAAAAAGAAAATAATTCTATTACAGATGAAGTTTTACGCTTATTAGTATTAGCGGAAGATTACAAGGCAACTTTGGAAGTTCGTTTGCAACAGAAGGAGTAGTCTCAAACAAATTAATATAAAAGTCAATTATCCTAACACAAAAATCTCATTCTACAAAATACTATTGAAGCATTAACTTCAATCTTTCAACCTAAAGAAGCTTTAAATATGACGAAAATTTCACTCATTTTTATTTCAAGTTTGATTCTTGCTAATATTTATGGAGCTCCTGTAAATAATATTACATTGAATCAGGATCATAATGGGGATGCTACATTCAATGTTCTACTCCCGAGTAATGAAACAATTCAAATACGCTTGTCTATAAATCTACTAAAACATGTTCATTCTCCTGAACTGGAGGATTCGCTACAAACATCAACTATAAATATCCAGTCAACAGTACCAAGTGAGGAGCCCCAAAGTTTAACTCGTGTTACTATTTAAGAAGCGATTGAAGCTTTTAAAGCTGATTTAATTAAAAAAGAAAAAGACATTGCTGGTATAATCGAAAGTGCACATATATTTTATAGACATTTCAAATTTGAATATGGTGATGATAAAGAAATCAAAATACGATGTGCCTATGATAGTGATTTTCAAAAAAGATCTTTGAAAATAAAATGTTTGGAATATAAGGAAGTTGATAGTGAAAAAATTTTGAGTAACGGTGAAATTGAAAGATATACATCGCATGACACAACTTATAGATCAGATTATGAAATAATTGATTTGAGAAAATTTAACCAAAAGTACAACATGGACATATCTTAAATATGAAACAAAATATCTACTTTATAGTTTATATTATAAAAAAAAATGAAAATAAATATTTTAGTTTGAAAAATTAAATTTTGTTATCTTCATTTACTCTAACCATCTATATAATATTTAGTCATTCCTAAAATGCCTATTGACAAATTTGGTCGAACTGATGATTGGAGGGAGAGAAAACCTTTACGGGGTCCACCGGGTGTAGGATTTCATTTAACAGTTCAAGGTGATTATGACTTGAAACATAAACGAGTTATAAACATCGCACAACCTATAGATGCTTTGGATGTTGTTTCAAAACAGTTTGTTGACAACGAAACAATTAAAATAAAATCGCAATGTGAAAAATCTTCAAATGAACTAAAAGATGATATTAAAAATTTACCAGTGGCAAGATGTTGAAGTTTCGAAAAATTCGATAATCGAAAATTTGTCGAATGGCGGTATGTTATAACAAAATCGCTTACGATTTTGTTCGACTCATTATCACTTAGAGTTTTGAACTGTGACAAAGTATCGAAGAGAACAAAATGTAAGTAATATTATTTATTTAATTTTTTTTTTTTATTAAATTTTTAATTTAATTTATTAATTTTTATTTTTATTAGGAATGCAAAAAAATTTACAAGTACCAGCCAATTTAATGTTATGTTAGATTTTTTAGAGGAACACCGGGAATCTGTCGGATTTGTGGGAGACCCTTACTATGAAATTAAATAGTGAGGGTTTACCCAACAGAAATAGTGAAGGTTGGAAAAAGGTGACTTTACATTTACATACATAGAAAAACAAATTTAAATAATATTTTTTTCATTATAGGTTTGGTTCGATTTAAAAAAAAACAAAAAAAAA
This sequence comes from Empis stercorea, assembly GCA_949752835.1. NCBI lineage: Eukaryota > Metazoa > Arthropoda > Insecta > Diptera > Empididae > Empis > Empis stercorea. The sequence continues at coordinate 62,238,041 of OX457085.1, forward strand.
ATTACGGCAGCAAATTATAGAAAGGAATAGGACTGGTGGAGGTAGCAATAACATCATGTTATCCAAAAATGAAGACAGAGTTGTAATTCTGACGGGGATGGAAACCGTCGTCAAGGGCCTTCCTTCTCACAGTTTTGGGGCTGAAGAACATCATGACTTCACCATATCAGAAAATGATGATACTACATTATTAAATACTGTAGAAGGAAATGCTACTGAAGTAGTGGAGCATGGTGATAATTTCCAGGCAGGAGGAAACCAGCATAATAGGGAATTAGGCCGAAAAAGAAGCCGTCCCACCACACAGGCGAGGGTCTTAAAGGAATTGCAAATACAAGGAGAAAAAAATAAAGAATTTCATCAAAATGTAATATCATTACTTAAAGATAGTAATGAAATAAAAAAAAAGAATGTATTAGCTTTAGAAAAAGCGAACGAAATAAATGAAAAAAAGGTTTTAGCGTTAGAAAAAGCAAACGAAATTAATGAAAAAAAATTCAAAATTAAAGAAGAACTGTTAAATTTAAAAAAATCTAAAGAGACAATTTATTTTTAATATTTTAATATTTAAAAATTTTTTATAGATTTTTACAATTTAATTTAATTTTTTACAATATTTAAAATATATAAAATATTTAAAATATACAAAATATATAACTTATAAAACTCGAATTTTATTATTTTTACACAATTGTATTAAGCAAATTTTCACGTATTTGGACTGCAGTTTGATCAACTTCATCAATATCTACATCCTCAAATTCTAAATCTTCTGTATTTATGTTCGTATTATTTTCTGCCATAATATTATTTAAAATTTCATCATTGTTTTCCATATCATTTAAACTTTCATTTAAAAATTCTGTATTGTAGTGAGTACATATATTAAATAGAGCACAACATACGTTTATTATTTTTATTACTTTTAATGGTGAATATCGTAAAACTCTTTCACCAAGTAAACAACGAAATATAATTTTTAAAACACCATTTAATCGCTCTATAGGATTTCTTGCTTGGGCATGAAGATAATTAAATTGCCGTTGATCTTCTGTTGTTGCATTGCCTTTAAACGGTGTTATCAACCATTTCTCCAATGGGTACCCAGAGTCACCAAGTAGCCATGAATTTCTATTTATGCCATTTTCATAATCTTCTTGTAGTTTACGCTTTTCTGCTGAGATACACCAAATTGCAGCATCGTGAGCAGAACCCGGAAAAGATGCATTAACTGCTAAAATTTCAAATCATAATTGCATATCAAAAAAAAAGTATATTTATATAAATATATTTATATTTAATTTTCAAAGTAATTAATGTCAAAATTACCAGCTGCACATTCAATGAATGTTGTCCATGTCTATCGACATAAAGATGTTCATTTTGTTGAGGTGCAATTAAGTTAACGTGCGTACAGTCAATAGAACCAAAAACTCCTGGAAATCTAGTTTTTTCAAAAAATCTTTCCTTATATATCCTTTTTTCAGCATTATTTGGAAATTTGATCCATTTCGCACAAATTTTCCTTTCTAAAGCACAAGTAACATCAGTTATTGCCCGCGAAATCATGGATTGATCCATTGAATGCAAAAAGATATCACCAATAGTTCTTTGATATGAACCAGTAGCATAAAAATTTAAAACTGCAGCCAATTTTGTACATAATGAAACTTTTCTTTGACTTCTTACTTCTATAAACTCAGGTTCAGATTCAATTTCCTTCAATAAATATTTAAAAACATCCTTTGAAACACGAAATGATTGATGAAATCTAAAAAATATTTTTTAATAAGTTCTTCATATATAAATAATATTTATTTACTTTTTTGTTGGCAAATTTAAAACATTGTAGCGTTGTCTTAAAAATCGTCTTTCGATTGAAAAATTAATTTCATCTTCATTTTCACTATCTTCTAACAATAAAACAATTGCTACATTCATTTTCTTACAAAATTAAGTTAAAAATTAATTAAAACAAATAAATATACTATATCTAAAAATTTTCTTTTATAAACAACACGTTTTGCGCTTTTAATTGTTTATATTTTTTATTTTAAAATGTCAAAATTCATTTTCGAAAAAGTACTGCCAAAGCAAAAAACAGTATCGATTCGAGAATTTTATAACATACTGCCAACGAGATTAATCGAATCGATACTCGCCAACGACTCGAAACGAAAGTGATATTACAACATCTTGCCACAGATATAATTTTTAATTCACTTAATTTCAAATCTCTAAATGATGAAATAAAATTTTTAAAGAGTGAAATAGAAAAACTAGAAGATTTTTGTAGATCTGTTGATACATTTGTACATAGACAAAATAAAATTGTTTGGTTTACAAGAATTAATATGTAATAAATAAAAAAAAGAAATATTTTGAAATAACAAATTTTTGTTTTTATTTATATATTTACAGAAACATGTACATGTATTATTTTTTTAAATTTTTATATGGAATTGAAGATTTTTCTCCTAATGCTCCTGCTGATGATGATGATGATGGTTTCTGTGAACTTGAAGATTCACATTTTTTTTCCGTACAAAATACTTTATATTTGCACTCCTTCACTTTAACAATTTTTTTATTTTCGTTGAGTAATTGTTTTTTGTCGCTCATATTTTAGGGTTGATTATTACTTCTGTCATATATGGTGAATGATGTTAACCCATTTATAGTTTCCATTAAAACTGAATTCCTTCCACATTTTTTCCTTTATTGTACGATTAAAACGTTCAACAATTGAGGCTTTCAGTGAGCTAAATGTTGAATAATGATTAACGTTGTATTTCAACATCAAATTTTGAAAATTTTTGTTGAAAAATTCTATACCATCATCAGTTTGTAAATTTCGAGGATGTCGATTTAAATTTAAAAAAATCGATTTAAGTGATTTAGTAACCTTATCACCAGTTTTATTTTTTATTGGAATAGTGTGACAGCATGTATTTTTTAATAGTGGTCCAAGGAGTTCTAGTAATAGAAATTTTGGTCTAGCGTTTTTTTTGTGATGCGCTGTTGGTCACCCTAGACCTGGCGCCCACTTCACTAGAACTCCGAAGTTACCTCCTCCGACTTACCTTATAGCTAACAGGTGGTAATTTTTTTTGTTGAACAAAATTACTCATCCTGTTACAATAGCCCATCCATATTTTGAGAATGTATCAATTACAGTTAGTAAATATTTATAATTAGAATTTTGTTTAGCATATGCACCCATTTCTACAAGATCAGCTTGCCAAAGATAGTTAAAACCTTTTATTATAACCCGTCGTCTTTTAAAGTTTTTTCCACTGGGTTTATATAGCTCTTCAACAACCTGCCTTTTGCTCATGCTTTGGCTGAATGTAAATGTATAAAATTACTGATCTTCGTTTTTTAAATTGTGAATTTGTATTTTAATAATATCTTTTTGGAATATTTCTAGTATATCTATGATTTTTAAAATTTCCATATCAATATATTCCATTAGATTATCATATGAACTATCTATATGCTTTTGAAGAATTTTAATATTCCGATCAATTGTATTTATTCCATCATCAATGTATTCTTTTGTAGCTCCATCCTTAACATTTGTTGGATTACCAATATTAACAAGACGTTTAAATTGCATGTCATAGCCTCCAGCAGATGTTAAATTAAATCTATTTCCTGGTGGTCCTGGAGTGGATCTTTCATTATTATCACGCCGACCAAACTTATCGATAACCATTTTGCTTATGTTGGAAAAATTAATTTGGAAAGTCTTTTGTTTATTTATTCAATTAAGTTTGCCTCCTTAAGCTCTTCAATTATTGAAAGAATTTCATTATTATGAATATTATTACCAGCTTTTGAGATGCCATCAAGAGCTTTAATCTATCAACAAGTTCATTCCGATCATCCCAATGAACATAATCCATAGGTTTTGATGAAAATTCCATATTCAATGGCAATCTTTTTGTTTTCGATAGGTTTCCACCTTTTTTTTCCGAGTATTATACTTATGTGTCACCAGATTTTGAATTATATTTATATATTTGTTCCCTTTATTACCATTAATTTGTGAATATGAGTCATTCGGGTCTTTTAAATTAGCATTGTAACGGAATCCAAATTTATTGGATTTGTTATCTGAAGATAGGTTCGGAGGAGAAGGGTTCGGGAGCTGAAAGTGTTGGGCGCCAGGTCTGAGTGACCTAGCCACAGTCACTATTGAAAGCAAGACCAAGAATTAAATTTTTTTTATAAACCACAAAAAAAAAATAATTCCCTTTTCTTTACTTCCAGCTCCCAGGATTACTGGGGTTTCCTCCTTGTTGCCGGCTTAGCACAGTCTGTGGGGTGTGGGTCGACCAATGATGCTACTAACCACTATATCACCAACACATGTTCTCTTCAATCCAACACATTGATTACGTCATAATCAATGATGGACCAAAGAAGAACATGAAAAAGAAAAACAAAATTAAAAGGACACTAGAAGGAATTCTGCTACTCCGCATCACTTATCTGCACCGACTTATTCTGCCATGTTGAGTATACAAAAAATTCATGAATACACAAAGAAAAAAAATTCCAACCACAAAAAAAAAACCAACAGGGACTCAGCACTCCCAACGGTGTACCGACGGCCTAGATAAATACACCACACCAAAAAATTATATATATATAAATAAATAAGAACACAAAATGTATTTTTGGTTTTAAATAATTCTTAATTTTGTTGGTATATTTAAAAAATAAATTCTTTATAAATGGAAATTAATTTTACGAAATAGATATAATATTGGTATATTTAAAAAATAAATTCTTTATAAATGGAAATTAATTTTACGAAATAGATATAATATATATTTTATTCAAAAAACATAATAATATGAATCAAATTCTTAATTTTTTTTAATTTACTTTATTTTTTTTTTGAAAAAAAACTACTAGAAGAGGAAAAAAAAATTCTCACGTACCTTTTTATACTACTACATACTACTGATTTCTGATGAAACTGCTCCCGACATGTCTGGATCAGCTGCACCTAGACTCTAAAATTTTGGACATAAAAAAATTTCTTTCTATTTTATTAAAAATTTTCGGTCTAGGAATTTTTTTTTCTTTCCATTTACAATAATGTTGATTTACTCTACTGAATTACAAAATTTTACAAAATTCTACAAAAAAAAAACCAAGAAAAACCCCAACAAAAAAACCCAAAACAATTTCCCCACACTGGCAACGATGACTGGCACTGGATTTCCCGCGATGACTGCAACAGATGACTCTACAGGACCAGGACACAGCAACCATTAACAGCACAGGAACATAGGAACCATAATACACAACAAAGGATGCGCGCGCTGGACACTTATTTATATGTTTAATTTTTTTTTTCCAACATTTTACCGGCCAATTATTTTAAACTAAATTTTTTTTTTTTGGGATATAATTTTTTTTCTTACAATAGATCACTCAACAATTTTTCTTCTTTAGTTTATATGTTTTTTTTTCTTGTTTCGTGAAAATTAATAATTAATTTGTTTTTTTCACGAATATACTTTAAAAGGTTTTTTTTTCCTTTAAAAAAAAACTGATAAAAATTTCAAATTTAAAAAAAAAAAAACGAGTTACTAAAAATTTTTTTATCCGAGCCGGTATCCAGCGCCACGGTTATCGTACGACTTCCTAATTTTTTCTCCTTTTTTCCAAATTTTTCAAAAATCATGCCCTTTATTTGACCCAAGGGTCAAATCAATATCATGCTTTGTTTCTTTCCATGATTTTCGAAAAATTTATAATTTTCTCCACCACCAACACGACATCTAGTTGTTCAAACACAAGGACTTACTACATGTAACCAACTTCACGACATATATTTTTTTTCTGACTGACATTTATAATTATTACAAACAACATGGCAGAATAGTTTACGCCGATGTAAGTAAATTATATATATATTGTTTCTTTATCAAATTTAATAATTATATTTTTTCTTTCAGATTTGCCGGGTGTCACAGCATTTGTCATGTATAATATTTTTTTGTAATTTGCCAAATCATCTTCAGCATAGTGTTGAGGACTTTTGTGAAATATCAGTTCGTATAAACCATTTGTAATTTTAAAAGGTTTATAATTATCAATGTAAATATTATTCTCGTCAATTTTAAAAACAGATTTACCCAATTTGCTTAAATTGTTTACACTATCAAAGTGAGGGCCATACGTTTTATCTAGTTCAGTATTTTTGATTGGAGGTGGTGTCCATAATTTTGATGATGATGATGAAATATTAACAGCACTATTTTTTCTAGGTGTTTCATAATTATCTGTAGTATCAAATTTTAGTGTTGAATTTGGTGTTGATGTTGTAAAGCTTTTGAAACTTATTTTTTTTTTTCAGGTTTTAAATAATTATATTCTTCTTGTTTTATTTCTGGTTTTATTATTTCGTTAGATATTTTATCATGTCGAGCTACTTGTATTAATTCTTTTAGAGGTTTTACAATGGGCTCGAAAGTAGTTTCCAATTCAGTTTTTTTGCTACTTTCTCCAGTTTTTATAGTTGCTATTTACGCTTCAAAGCCTTACGAGTTTTTATCAACTCTTTTAACACTTTTTCATTAATTTTGTATTACGATTTACTCAACTCTAAATCAATACTGATTTAAGTTAAGCAATATTGATTGCTTTTATACTCTTATTAGCTTAATACAGATTCTGATTAGATCGGTTATTGACTGAACAGATCGGTCGGTTATTGACTAGTCAGATCGGTTATTAGCTGGTCAGATCAAATTTCATTAATCATACACTTTTATTAATCAAGCTCTAAAAATGCATCGAATTTTTTTCGATATCCACCTTTATTGCAGGGTCTGTTTTTATCAATAAGTAGAAACCCATACTGCTCTTTCCAACACTCACTGCACTGCAGACATTTTTGAATTGATTAAATGACATATCAGAGTTTACATGATCATTGTAAATATGTCGTAAATTTAAATCATCTTGCTTGAATAATATTATGAAATTTGCATTATCACGAATTAAATGTTTAGGTATATGCGTATAAGATTGACATAAATAAAAACTATCAATATCATTATGACGACCCATACAAAAGTATGATCGTATATGATTTTGTCTTTCACATGCAACATCATCAAAAATAAAAACTGAATTCTTTTTAGCCTCAGATGGTTCCATAATTTCACAATTATTTGAAAATTCATAATACCCCATTCCCTTAATAGAGGATATCAATTTTCTCAAATATTCATATTTTGGTTGATGTAATGATTTTGTTTTGTTTTTTCAACACCACAACCTATAGTTTCATCAAAATTTTTAACTTTAATTTTGATATTTCCTTGTTGCGTCACAAACTTCATCTTTTCTTCTAATTTCAAATCGAATTGTGACATAGTTAAATACTATGTCGATAATTAGAAATCAATTTAGTTGTAAAATGGATGTGCAAGAAGATGGTGAAACGGCTTAATTGTAAAAGAAATTTTAAACGAGGAGTAGGATTTATATCCAGGCATTTACCTGGATATAATTACTGCGGACCTGGAACTTAACTTAAAGAAAGATTAGCAAGAGGTGATAAAGGGGTGAATCCATTGGATGAAGGTTGTCGAGCACATGATATAGCATACTCAAAAAGTAAAGACATAAATAATAGAAATATTGCAGATAAAATTTTAGTAGAAAGAGCTTGGGAAAGAGTAATTGATAAAAATTCAGCTTGGGGTGAACGGGCTAATTCTCTTCTTGTTACAAACATAATGAAAGGAAAAGTAAAACTTGGAATGGGTTCTGCAAAGAGAAAGAATAAAAATAAAAATATCAATTCATTTAAAGATGCAGTACAATCTGCTAAAATAGCAGTTGAAACTTCTAACCCAACAAATCAAAAAGATGCTATAAAAGTAGCTCTTCGAGCTGCTAAGAAATCTACAAAAGGTCAAAATCGTAAAAAAAACACAAGTTGCCGAGAGTGCTACCAATACCAAAAATAGGAGGAGTCCTTCCTTTTTTAGTGCCATTATTCGCTGGCCTTTCCGCTGTTGGTGCTCTTGCAGGTGACGCTGCAGGCATAGCGAAAGCACTGAATGATGCTAGTAATGCTAAAAAGGGTTAGAAGAAAGCCAACGACATAATAAAAAAATGGAGGCTATTGCAATCAATGATAAAAATGGAGGAGGATTATACCTAAAACCATATAAAAAAGGATTAGGACTATATTTGAAACCTGAAAATCAGTCAAAGAACTTTTAAAGCTGCTACCTAATCAACCACTAACAAATATTTACTCAAGTTTGGGAAAAATTTACAACATTTTCGAGGTGTCTTTATGCGAGATAATTTATCTTCAAAAATATGGAAGTACGAATGCGGTATAATAAACTTGGATAATTCTAGTGGACCTGGGACACACTGGGTAGCATATTACAAACACAATAAATTTGCTCATTATTTTGATAGTTTTGGAAATTTAAAACCCCCAATTGAAGTTGTGAACTACTTAAATGCTGATAAATTTTTCTATAACTATAATAAAGAACAAGAATTTAACACATATATATGTGGACATTTATGTCTAAAATTTTTATTAGAAAATAAAATTGTATAATAATAATAATATTGTATGAAATTTAAAAAAAATTGAATAAAAAGAAGGATCTTTCAAAAATTTAATCAATTGTTATCAATACGTCATGTCATTAACGTTAACTCTCAACGGTAATAGTTCTATACTTACTTCACAATATTTTCCATCTATTGATTTAAAAGGGACTTATGTATGTGGATTAGTAGATTTTCAAACATATAATTCAATACCAAATGTGGATATTGATAATAATAAATTTCATATTGGTAATGAAGTCATCATGATACCTGTTGGATCTTATGAAATTGGTGATATAGAGCAGTATATTCGTGAGAAGTTGGTTATTAATGATGATGGTAAATCAGATCGAAAAACCTTTGAATTGAAAGCAAATAATAATACTTTAAAATGTGAAATTTATACTGATGTAGGAGATATTGATTTCACCAAAGAACAGAGTATTTGACAGCTTTTAGGTTTTAATAAAAGATTATTACAAAAAAAACAATTGCATATATCAGACCTTTATGTTGATATAAATAGGGTGAATACTATACGTATTGAGTGTAATATTATTGGTGGAACGTATATAAATAATCAACAAGCTCATATAATACATGAATTTCCAATTCAAGTAAGTCCAGGCTATAAAATTATCGAAGTACCATTGAATGTTATCTATTTACCAATAAACGTTGAACGATTAACATCATTAGTTTTAAAATTTACCGATCAAGAGGGACATTTATTGAATTTTAGAGGTGAAAATATTACTGCAAGATTGCATTTGAAACCTGAAACATGATAATATATAATCAGGAATATCAACCTAATAATAAATACTTAAGGTTGTGACACCGTGTATTTTTTTAATATATTTTCCTAAAAAGAAAATAAAAAAATTTAGTAGTTGGGTTTAGTTTTTTTTCCTGTTATTTATTTATACAATATTTGTTAGTTTTTGCTTATTTTTACAATATTCGTTAGTATTAGTTTAGTTTTTTTGGTAATATTATTTATATTAGGTGTAGTTTTTCTCGTTCATTTACAATTATCGTTATTTATTAAATTATTTTTTTTGTAGTCGTATTTAGTATTAGTCCTTTTTTACAATCAGGTTATTATGTATTTACACTATTTGTATGTAATTATTAGTTGTTTTTTTTTAGTTAGGTTAGTTACACTACTTAGAATTATTTATTGGTCTTAAAGTCTATTTACACTATTTGTTATTTATTAATTTATTAGTTTTGCGATGACAATTTGTTGGATTTTTTTTAGTTAGATATTTTTTTTAAAAAAACAAGTACTGCAATGGCTCTACACAAAAATTTTGTAGATTATCATCCAGAGGATGAGGAGTTAAAACGTGAAGCAATAATCCTAAGTTCAATGGAACAAATAGTGGATTATTGTGGGTTTTTAATGACACTTTTAAAAAGGGGTGGGAGATCAATTAGAGATGATTCCGATCGTCATCCATTGGCATCAATTTCTAATATAATGAAAATTAGTTTTGAGATAGAGCATCGTCAGGCAATGTGTAAATTGGGTGCAATCCAAGCAATTGCAAGTTTGGTACATTTGGATCATGCTGCTCATGGTCCAAACCCAGGAAATCAATGTTGCACTTCATTGCGGCGTTATGCATTAATTGCATTAACAAATTTAACATTTGGTAATGGTAATAATAAAGTATTACTCTGCTCCAATAAGGAATTTATGGTAGCTCTAGTAGAGCAATTAGATTCCGCATCAGAGGATCTTGTCCAAGTAACCGCTGGGTTGTTTCTTTTCTTGATTTTTTTTGTTGTTGAATTTTTTTATAATGGCTGGCTGATTTTCTCCATACTTCCCCAGGATGGATCGCAATGGATTTCTTGTTCTTTCTCTCCTAATTCCTTAAGCGATGGTGCTTCACTCTAAAGGTTTTTTTTTGTGAAAATTTTTATTAGTGAAAGCATCATCGTATTGTAGTATTTATTGCCGTTTGGATCACTGGTCGACTCACGCCCCACAGGCTGAGCATAGCTGGCAAACCTCAGGAGGAAATCCCAGTGGTCCAAGGAGTTCTAGTAATAGAAATTTTGGTCTGGGGTTTTTTTGTGATGCGCTGTTGGTCACCCTAGACCTTGCGCCCACTTCACTAGAACTCCGAAGTTACCTCCCCCGACTTACCTTAAAGCTAACAGGTGGTAATTTTTTTTTGGAAAATTATCATGTTGTTACAATTGGCGCCCAACGTGGGGCATGAAGATGCACCAATTGTTTTACAAATGGTGTCCAAAATTTGTGGCTTATTAAAATTTTTTTTGTGGAAATCTCCATCTGAGGTTGCTTAAGTCGGATGGAGGGGCGATCAATACCGCAACGTCTTCCCCTTCCGTGGGTGGTATTCTTCCTTCCCTATGAGGAGGATCGGAGGTTGTTCCAATTTATTTATATGCTGGTAGTTAGATAAGGGTTTTGGTTGTCCATTACCTGTCCTACCAGTGTCCTTTGTATTATTTATTTTGGGGGGTTAGAAACTACGTTAAGGTGGTCCTTGACGTATCCTCCCCAAAGTGTCTGTAGTTAGACACCCGCTTTTAGTAGTCTAAAAGGGGGTCCTAGCATTGTTTGTGTTTTTGTGTTCAACGTAGGTTGGACTTTTGTGTGAATTGGGACGGCCCAAAATTTGTTTTGTAGTGTTGGGGGAATATTTCTCATTGAAGTATCCCTACTCCCTAACCCTATTCCTACCCTAACCCTTTCCCTTCCCTCTTCATTGAAAAGAGAAATCCTAGAGCATCTATTCTGGGGTTTTAAAGAAAAGTTACGTATTTTGAAATTTGAAATTTTTGTTTTGGATTTTGGATTTTTTTTGTGGTTGCGATATTTCGTTTTGATTTTTTTTTGGTTTATAATTTTATAATCTCTCCGCAAGCGAGCGCTGGCGGAGAGATAAATTTTGAAAAAAAATAATATATATCTAGAAATAAAAATAAAATTTAGCAGTTGGGAGAAAAATTTGTTGAGGTCGGACGGCCAAATTTTGTGGATTAATTTTTTTGGGGAAAAATTTTTGCATTTTTTTTTTTGATTGAATTTTGAATTTGTGAATTTTTGTTAAAGAAAAAAAGATATAAATTAAATATTTAATAATAATTTAAGGAAAAGTTATATACAAGAAAAACAATAAAAGAATAATTTGAAAATATTTGAAGAATTAAAAGTGATTTTACATATATGTATATATATAAAATGTAATCTGTGGAAACAGTGGAACCCAACATTATTGTACCTATATATAATTTATGGAAATTCAAACTTATGGAAATTCACCTCTCATAAATTTCTTCTTAACTTACAAAAACATATTTATAGTTGACAACAAAAAAACAAAAAAAACCCAACAAAATAATGTGTTCAAGAACAATTTTCTTGAAAAAAGTGATATTTGAAATATAGCAATAAATCAAATTTTTGGACAACATTTTTATAATTAGTTAATATACATTATAACCAAAACAAAGAAAAAAAAGGTCAAATTTAACATATAAAAAAAAAATATTAGCCAACAAGCACCCAGATCCGAAAAAAAAGTTATATACTTAGAGTCGGAGCAGAGCGGCAGCAGCGTCAACGTTTTTTTTTTAATTTAAAATTTCGTGTTTTTTTTTGGTGGTTTTTTTTATATAATTTATTGTTGTGTAGGTACAGGTAGCTGGTTCCCGTCCTGGCATGCCGGAGCAGGAGGCACATATTACCAGGTACTGTGATTTTTGTTATTTAATTAATTTATTTTGTGGTGTACGATTAGAATTATTTATATTATTTGCTTTTGCTTTATTTTTAGTGTTAATTTATTAATTTTTTTTTGTAGTAGAGTAAAATTTTTTGTTTGTTGTAAAGTAAAGTAGAGTTTTTTTTTGTAGAAGAAAACGTAAAATTTATTTTTGTGTTATTTATTGATAATTATCATTATAATCGTAGTCATTAGTTAATAGTAGTATACCAATATTAGTACACCACATATTTTTTTATATATATAAATATATTCAATTAAATTTTTCCTAATTAAAATAAATAAAAACAAAAGAAACCACTAATTGTGATGAGAAAAAAAATTTAAACGTATTTTATTTATTATAATTTATATGGAATTTTATTTATTTTTTTGAAAATTCCAAAATTTTTTATTATTTTATTTGAGTTGAGTGGGCACCGCTGGGTTGTTGCTGCTGGGTTGTTTTTTTGATTTTTTTTGTTGTTGAATATTTTTTTGATAATGGCTGGCTGATTTCTGAAATTTCCCAGGATGGATTGCCTTGGATTTCTTGTCCTTTTCTCTCCTAATTCCTTTAGCGATGGTGCTTCACTCTAAAGATTTTTTTTTGAAAATTTTTATGAGTGAAAGCATCATCGTATTGTTGTATTGATTGCCGTTTGGATCACTGGTCGACTCACGCCCCACAGGCTGAGCGTAGCTGGCAAAAACTTAGGAGGAAGTCCCAGTGGTCCAAGGAGTTCTAGTAATAGAAATTTTGGTCTAGCGTTTTTTTTGTGATGCGCTGTTGGTCACCTTAGACCTGGCGCCCACTTCACTAGAACTCCGAAGTTACCTCCTCCGACTTACCATATAGCGAACAGGTGGTAATTTTTTTTTGTGAACATAATTACTCATCCTGTTACAAGGTCTGAATTTCAATCAGAATCAGACACTCAACACACATAGACGTCTAAGAACATCAAAAGTTTTAACACACCAAAATCAACTGTTTTTAAAGTCAATTGGATTAAAATTAAAGAAAAACAAATAAAAAAATGAGCACTATTTTGAATAGTTTTAGAGGACCCGTTTTTGATGAAAGTATTACCAATTCTCAATGGCATAGTTTGTGACACCGTGTGTTTTGTTATATATATATTTTCCTAAAAAGAAAATAAAAAATTATTAAATTAAAATAATTAGAAAAATTACCTGGTTGAGTTGTTTATATCGTCCATTTTTATGTCATTTGTATGCCGGCTTGTCACATCGCAGATGTCAGTCAGTGGACAGGCGCGGAGGTAAATTTGATTAGGTGGGTAGCCATATTGTAGTTATTCGAAATTCCCGTCAGCGCTGCGGTCTCTTGATTTTCGGATCAAAACAATAGACAACCTTTGTTGCCCTTGTGGGCCATGTTTTGATTCCGAAGGTCAAGAGATCGCGTGATCGAGGAAACAATAGTTTTTCGAAATGAGAAAAATTTGAAAAATTTATTGTTTTCGGGGAGTCGAAGAAAAATATTTTCATCTGGGATTTTCTCTAGCACACTTGGATGGATTGGGCTAAAATTTGGTAAACACATTCATTATAGTGGTCTGGATTAAATGACGAATGGCCATATTTTCATCTGGGATTTTCTCTAGCACCCTTGGATGGATTGGGCTAAAATTTGGTAAACACATTCATTATAGTGGTCTATAGTTAATCATGCTAGTTCTCCTCAATTAGCTCTAATTTTTAAGATGGTTATATAATGAAAAAGTGATTTCTGATATTTTGTGGGAAATAATTCTATAGGGCTAACAGTTTCAGGGGCATATCCTACCTCTTGGGTGATGTGGAAACGGATTTTTTACGGCAACCGAACATTTTTTTTAGGGCGGCATTTTTGAAAAGCGCACGGGGCGCAAAAAGGGTTAGCGCCGGCCCTGGTCATGGCTCGCTTTCAGTCATAAGACCAACAAGGGATATAAAAATATTTCTGGTATTAAACCAAAGTCTACCACACTCAGTAAAAAATGAACATAAACTAAATTTATTATGATGAATTAAAAATCGAGTTAATATTTAAACAAAATATTGTTTCCCATGAGATTTAAAGAAATAACCAAACTAATCGCCTAAAATATAATTTCAAATCAGTGAACTTTCATTACATACAAAATTTAATAATTTAATTCAAATACTTATTTTCATTTGGTTTCAATAAAGCAAAGGATAGTTATTATTATTTATTTTTTGTTTTATCTCAGTTTTTATTTTGAATTTTTGTTTTATTAAATTCAGTGACAACATAGAAAAGAAATTGAAAATAAGGTAAACATTTTATAAGCAAAAATTAAAATTTCGTAGGAATTGTTTAAATAAAAAAATAAATGACGATAGACATAGACATGTGGAGACGTGTGGGCTTATTCTCAGAGTCGGTCCGTATTTGATGCCCAAAAAATATTTCGTTTCGTACCGACTCTAAAATGGTATTCCCAGAGACATACGAAACGACAAATTTATTGCCAACGTGAAAACAGAAAAATAAAATTCCCAATAGATGGCTTTGGGAAAAAAGTCGTTTTATGTTGGTATCACCAGTTATTTTGACAATCAAAATACAATGTTTACAGTTTATCGGCTAAATATTGAGTTATAAAAAAATTCAATTGCACGGGAATTTTTTTTGCAATATTAATTAGTTTTATTATATACATTTATTAAACAGTGAATTATTTATAAAAGCATAAATACGTTTACTTAAAATATAATTAATAGATTAGGGTAAATTAGCTAGTGAATTGGTTGCCAAAATAAAATTAGCTTCTGCCCAAGACGAAGTTGTACCAGATTTTATACAGAACTTTATTTTAACAAATCGCCAAAAAAGATGAGAAATAAAAAAAAAGATACGGTTGAAGCAATTGTTGAAAAAACGGAACAACTTGTTGTCTAATAAGAGTTTTATTTTTTCTTAAATTATCATTCCATATAAAAAATGACTTACATTTCCATTCATGTTTTTAACTCTCTTATTGGAATAAAAATATTATATACATTTATAAACTATAATAAATAATTAGGGTTTTATTTATCATTTTGGATCATTCCAATCTTTATTTCCACAATAATATAGTACTAATATATTTCCGCAATTATTCTTACAATAATTGTGGAAATGTTTATTGTATTATGGTACAAAAAACAGATTTTACTTTAGGATTTTATAATTTCGTAAGCAAAATTGCCTACGACAAATTTTTAACTTTTGACATTTCAAAGCGTTTCGTAACAACTCAAAGAATACTACTTTTTTTAATTTTGTGTCGTATTTAACGCCATCTTTCGTTAAATACGACTCTCGTAATACCATTTTCTCTAAGAGCTCTCCCTAATACAGGACGTACGGCGTATGCACAATAAAATTGTATACAGATTGTATTCAAATTGTCTAAAATTAAATATGAAATAATATGGTTAATATTATAAAAATGATAGTGATGTGTTAATATTATTATTAAAGGTGAAATTTTGAAATTATTAAAGTTGAACTTTGTGTTTTATTATTGATTAACAATATATAAATGTAATTTCATTTAAAAGCTAAATTATTTCTATTTTTTACATTTTAATTTCATTTAAAAATGAATATATGAATGTTTTAATAGAAATAACTACAATAAAATAGTACAAATAAATTAAATGTAAAATTATATTTATTTTAATTTTCAATAAATAATTTTCAATTGAACACTTATTAGTTTTGAAAATTGCAAAAAAATAATTAAAAATAACTTTAATAAAAAAATATTTTTTATGTAATTTTTGAAGTAAATTTAGTTAAAGGGCTGAAATTTTATCTGTGAATACAAAAAATAAAGACAGCAACCATTTTCGGTAGAATATAATCTTTTTATATTTAAAAAAATAAAAAAAATATATAATTAAAACAGATACCAATTTTCTAAGATTTAAATTATATTTCTTTTCAAATTTTTTGAATTTTAAGACTAATGGTGCAGTCCTCGCCATTTATAGCTATTTTTCATTATTAATGCATAGACATACTTTTTTTTAAAAAAATTAAAAAAAAAATTAAAATATGTAAGTATAGTTAAAAAATAATATTTTTTCGATGAACTCGTCATTCGATGAATTGATCATTCGATGAACTTGTTTTCGATGAACTCGTATTCGATGAACTCGTTTTCGGTTAACTCGACGGGAATCATTTTATCGGTAAGATAAAGAATCTGGGTAATCATGACAATTTATCGGTAAGATAGTCATGATGAGTATTGGCTATGACTATATAGGTATACGTATAGTATAATATAATTTTTTTTATATGCGAAATTTTTGGAGGCACAGAGCACAGATTAAAAATGTAAACACATTCATTATAGTGGTCTGGATGAAATGGCTAAAATTTGGTAAACACATTCATTATAGTGGTCTATAGTTAATCATGCTAGTGCTCCTCAATTAGCTCTAATTTTTAAGATGGTTATATAATGAAAAAGTGATTTCTGATATTTTGTGGGAAATAATTCTATAGGGCTAACAGTTTCAGGGGCATATCCTACCTCTTGGGTGATGTGGAAACGGATTTTTTAAGGCAACCGAACATTTTTTTTAGGGCGGCATTTTTGAAAAGCGCACGGGGCGCAAAAAGGGTTAGCGCCGGCCCTGGTCATGGCTCGCTTTCAGTCATAAGACCAACAAGGGATATAAAAATATTTCTGGTATTAAACCAAAATCTACCACACTCAGTAAAAAATGAACATAAACTAAATTTATTATGATGAATTAAAAATCGAGTTAATATTTAAACAAAATATTGTTTCCCATGAGATTTAAAGAAATTACCAAACTAATCGCCTAAAATATAATTTCAAATCAGTGAACTTTCATTACATACAAAATTTAATAATTTAATTCAAATACTTATTTTCATTTGGTTTCAATAAAGCAAAGGATAGTTATTATTATTTATTTTTTGTTTTATCTCAGTTTTTATTTTGTATTTTTGTTTTATTAAATTCAGTGACAACATAGAAAAGAAATTGAAAATAAGGTAAACATTTATAAGCAAAAATTAAAATTTCTTAGGAATTGTTTAAATAAAAAAATAAATGACAATAGACATAGACATGTGGAGACGTGTGGGCTTATTTTCAGAGTCGGTCCGTATTTGATGCCCAATAAATATTTCGTTTCGTACCGACTCTAAAATGGTTGTGACACCGTGTAATTTTTTTCAATATATAAATTCCTAAAAAAATATAAAAATTAATCAAAATAAAATAATTGAAAGAATTACCTTTTATTTGTGTACATATCGGCCATCTTTATGTTAGTTGTATGCCGGCTTGTCACATCTCAGATGTCAGTTAGTAGACAGGCGCGGAGGTAAATTGGAGGTGGGTAGCCATGTTAGTAGTAAGTCGAAATTCCCGTCAGCGCTGCGGTCTCTTGATTTTCGGAACAGAAAACAATAGACAACCTTTGTTGCCCTTGTGGGCCATGTTTTGATTCCGAAAGTCAAGAGATCGCGTGATCGAGGAAACAATAGTTTTTCGAAATGAAAAAATTTTTTAAAAATTGATTGTTCGAGGAAAAATTTTGATGGCGGTCGGACGGACAAATTTGTTTTTTTTTATTTGAATTTTGTTTTTTTGAAAAAAAAATTTTTTTAATTTTTGTTTTTTTTTGTTTTAAAAATATTGGTGCTATTTATTAGAAGCTTTATTATGAAAAAATTAATTAAAAGACTTAATTTTTTTTATTTAAAAAAAAAAACCCCTTGATTATGATAAAAATTTAAGTGGGTTTAAATTTTAAATTTTTGTGCCATTTTTGTGATAATTATTGGCTGATATTTAAGAAAATTTAAAGGAAATATTATTAGTGCCAAAAATAAGAAAAAGATTAACATAAAAAGAAGAACAGAAAAAAAACCCCAAAAAAATTGTCAGTTGCCAGCTTTAAAAAGAGAAAGAAAAAGAAACAATTAGCAGCACACCAAAAGTACTCCGATTCAGAATTTTACGTCGAGGCAGAGCAGCGGTGGCAGCGTTTTTTTTTTATTTCTGTTGTTTTTGGTGTTAAAATTTTTTTTTGTGTAATTTTTTTGTGTAGGTACAGGTAGCTGGTTCCCGTCCTGGCATGCCGGAGCAGGAAGCAGGTATTACCAGGTACTGTAAATTTTGTTATTTAATTAATTTGTGGTGTACGATTAAAATTATTTATTTTAGTTGCTTTTGCTCGGTTTTTTTTTGTGTTAACTTATTATTAAAACTTCTTTTGTAGTAAAGTAAAAATTTTTTTTTGTAACGTAAAATTGTAAAAATATTTTTTTTGTGTTATTTATTGCTTCTTTAAAATTAATAGTATTCCGAGAGTTAGAAATAAATTTAAAAATATAGTAATTAATATTCAATTATTAGGTACACCACATACATATATATATATATCTATCAAAAATTTTTTTTCATATAATTATATTTTTTTTTAATTTTAAAAAATTAAATAAAGTAAAACCAAAAACAACAGCTTGTTATATAAAAAAAAAAATTTAATCGTTTTATTTATTATAATTTCATTGGAATTTTATTTATTTTTTTTGGAAAATTCCAAAATTTTTATTATTTTATTGTAGTGTGTTGGCACCGCTGGGTTGTTACTGCTGGGTTGTTTTTTTTTTATTTTTTTTTTGTTGAATTTTTTAGAATGGCTGGCTGAGTTTATAATAAATCCCCAGGATGGATCGCCTTAGGTTTCTTGTCCTTTCTCTCCTAATTCCTTAAGCGATGGTGCTTCACTCTAAAGATTTTTTTTTGTGAAAATTTTTATTAGTGAAAGCATCATCGTAATGTAGTATTGGTTGCCGTTTGGATCACTGGTTGACTCACGCCCCACAGACTGACCAAAGCTGGCAAAATTCAGGAGGAAATCCCAGTGGTCCAAGGAGTTCTAGTATTATAAAATTTGGTCTAGCGTTTTTTTTTGTGATGCGCTGGCGCCCACTTCACTAGAACTCCGAAGTTACCTCCTCCGACTTACCTTATAGCTAACAGGTGATAATTTTTTTTTTGGAAAATTATCATCTTGCTACAATTGGCGCCCAAATTGGGACATGAAGATGCACCAATTGTTTTACAATTGGTGTCCAAAATTTGTAGCTTATTAAAATTTTTTTTGTGGAAATCTCCATCTGAGGTTGCTTAAGTCGGATGGAGGGGCGATCAATACTGCAACGTCTTCCCCTTCCGTGGGTGGTATTCTTCCTTCCCTATGGGAAACGTCGGAGGTTGTTCCAATTTAGTTTTTGTGCTGGTAGTTAGATAAGGGTTTTGGTTGTCCATTACCTGTCCTACCAGTGTCCTTTGTTTATTTATTTTGGGGGGTTAGAACTACGATAACGTGGTTGTCGCATCCTCCCCAAAGATTCCCACAGCTAGTGAGACACCCGCTTTTAGTAGTCTCAAAAGGGGGTCCTAGCATGTTTGTGTTTTTGTGTTCAACGTAGGTTGAACTTTGTGTGAATTGGGACGGCCAAAGATTTTTTTTTGTAGTGTTGGGGGAATATTGCTCACTGAAGTTTCCCTTCTCCCTAACCCTATTCCTACCCTAACCCTTTCCCTTCCCTGTCCATTAGAAAAAGAAGTCCAGAGAGCATCCATTCTGGGGAGTGTTCTAAATTAACATTAAAAATAAAAATATTTTGAAAATTTTGGATTTGTTTTTTTTCTCTTCGTTTTTTTTTTGTTTTTGTTAAAAAAATTGTTTGTTCCCTATTGGTTCCTCCATCAAGCGAACGCTGGCGGCGAGATAAATTTTGAAAACAATATATCTCTAGAAAATAAAAATAAAATTTAGTAGTTGGGTTTAGTTTTTTTTCCTCTTATTTATTTATACAATAGTTGTTAGTATTAGTTTAGTTTTGTTTTGTAATATTATTTATATTAGGTGCAGTTTTTTTTTCTCCTTCATTTACAATTATTGTTATTTATTAAATTATTTTTTTTGTAGTCGTATTTAGTATTAGTCTTTTTTTCACTTATGTTATTATGTATTTACACTATTTATAATTATTAGAGTTGTTTTTTTTTAGATTATTTATATTAGGTATAGGGTTATTATTATTTATTTTTACAATCATTGGTATTTACTTATATTATTTTTTTTGTTGAAAGTAGTTAGTAAATTTACAATTAATGTTATTTATTTTTCAGTAATTATAATAAATAGTTTTAAAATTATTTGATTATTTACATTGATTGTTATTTATTACTTTTTTTTTATTTTGTAGTTAACTAGTAGTAGTAATTACAATATTTGTTAAATTAACTTTATAAAGAAACAAATTTAATAAAAAAAAAAAAATATATCACTGTTTAGCTGCCGGTAGGTACACGCCATAATTTGTGTGCTGGTGGTATTCTACAAATAGAAAATTTTTATTATAATTAGTCTTGGCGAAAAATTAATTTTTATACCTGAACCAAATATGGATCCAGCCAGGTTAGATCCCGACGAAATTCAATATGAATTAGAGGTACGTGGTTTGTTGTGGTCGTCGGGCAACGCCCAGAGTAAGAACGCTCAATTGTGCACCGCCTTAGAGCGCGAGCAACGTATGGGTCGTCGTCCACCAGAATCTAACATTCCAGATCCTGCCGCTGAACTCGCTCTTTGCGAAAGCAAAACCGCTGCCTGTCACTCGCTGGTCAGTGATTGTATTTGACAAACCGATGAAGATCTGTTGCTCCGCGCAGCGACAAAAATTCAGCACGTTAAAAATAGATTATTTCGATTAAAGTCGGCTCGTAAGGATTACTCGGCATCGGTGCGGCGAATTAAAAATGAACTCAATTCGGAGCTCTCTCGAATTGCAGAGCAACAGTTCATTACCGCACAGATGCTTGGCTCGGACCATTCGTATTCTGAGGATGGAAGGTTGACGGTAATCGACGAACGGGAGGGAGCTATAGGTCCACCCCTTGACCAATTTCTGCTGCCGCCTGTGGGCGCCGTTGCCAATCAGCCTGGTAATAAGGGGGTGTTGCCGAAACAGCCGCTTATTCCGGCTCCGACAATATTGGCCGGCCACCCCTCTTCTGATCCTGGTGCGACGTTGATGACCTCTCGAAAGGGAGTTAGTCAGCTGAGCTCCTCGAACAATTCGCCGCATTCTGACCCCACTCAACTTGGTTGTCCACAGGCGCCGTTTACAAAACTGGTTCGTCTGGAAGAAGAGGAAAACGGTTTAAAAATCAATCTAGACGTCAAAGCATCCACTTACCTCATGATAGATCTGTAATAGCCTCTGCAACCCAGTTCGATCACACGCAATTTTCCGCCATGTCCAGTCTGCTCGAAGAACAGCGGCAACAAATCGCCGAACTCCAAGCGCTGGTAGCTCGACAACATCTTTCGGAACCAGCTGCAGCGCCCGGTTTGTTGCTCCTGTTCGTAGCTATCAACCGTCTGTAATGCCACCACTGAGCGTGGGAGACCAGTGAGGGAACCATCAAATGTCGCTCCCTTTCAACTCAGCGATACCGACGATGCACCTGACGACAGCCGCCCTGAACATTTTAGGCGTCGTAATCCAGTTTCTAACTGGCGGGTTCAATTTGATGGTTCGGGCAAAGCTCTGTCGCTAGCGGAGTTCATCTTCCGAATCGAAACTTTGGCCAAGGGAGATGGATATCCGTTTGAAGATTTGGTGTTGTCGATCAATCAACTCCTTCAGGGCCGTGCCGAGACCTGGTACTGGCAATATATTCGGAGGCATTCGAACACGTCATGGTCCAACATGAAAGCGGCCATGAAAATTGAATTTGACGGTAGGGAAGATGATGGTGATGTCAAACGGTTGATGGAAGCCAGGAAGCAACGTTCTCGGGAAAAATTTTCTGACTTTCGAATGGACATGGATGGACTTCGTCTTCGTCTGACGCACGAAATTTCCGATGATGATTTTCTTAACAGGCTCTTATATAACCTATACCCGGTTTACAAGAAAGCTCTGACTTTGGAGAATATTGTAACCCTTAATCAGCTGGATAGAGTTTGTAAGAGACTGGAAAGGAAGTGGAGGGAAATTGGTGAGTCAGCCGAGGACCAAGTTCGCCCCGTAGAATGTATGTCCATGAGTTGGAAGAGAACGTTGACTCAAATTACATACTTACAAATCCGGCGCCCAAAAGTCCAATCTGCCAGAACCGCCAAGTCCGTCGGCTCCAATTAAACAAGTCCTGTCCGTCCAAGATAATAAATTTCATCCGGGAGTTCCGTCCGCCACTGTCGTACCAGCCGACAAAAATACATTGTTATTTGTTTTAATTGTGATGATTTGGGACATCTATTTCGAGATTGTCCCCATCCATTAAAAGTATTTTGTTATCGTTGTGGTTTCAAAAATACTTATGTTAATAAGTGTCCGAGGTGTCATCCCGGCAACCTTCAGGGAAACTACAAAGCGGGTTTGGGAAACTGGAGGCAACCAAGCTACCGCCCTCGTCCGAATACTCCAGCGTAGAGTCCGGTGATAGGTATAAGTTAGGTGTAGCTTCTAAAAATCCTCCATTAAGTAGCATAAGCGAATTAGGTTTAGTTAATAATAGAAATAATAGTAGATCCAAAAAACATTTCAGTAAGAGGGAGCAAATCCGGAAAACGTTGAAAACTACGTACCTCAGGCCGGATGGAGACAATCGACCTTTCATGAAGATAAAAATTGCAAATAAAAACCATTTTGCGTTGTTGGACTGTGGGGCCAATTATTATATAATATTCAATGTGTTAATTTCCAAAAATTTTTCTATTTAAAATGTGCAAACGTAACAGAAAGTGATTTGCAATATATGAAAGCGCAAAAAATATTGTTTAAATGTAAAAATTGTAATATTATTAGAAGAAATTCTTTTTTGCGATCTCCACCTTCAATGCCAAATTCAAAGTTGAAGTCATTGACCGATATTTCTAATATCACTGGTGGATCAGCTGGTTCCAATACTGTTATGGATGCCAATAAAAATATTTCTGATTCCGCAACAACAATAAATATTAACAACAATAAAGAAATTACAAACAATGATCTATATGAAGAAATAAAAAGCCTGCAAAGATTTAATGAGAATGCACTCTCTCTTATTTACACTTTACAAGATGATAAAGTTAGACTTCAACAACAAATTGATGAGCTGAATCGAAAATTAAGCTTTACTCAAAGTAAGCGCAGAGAGAAGTTTATTGAAATTATTGGTGTACCGAACCTTAATGACTCGAATGTTTTGGATTCTGCTCTCAAAGTATTGTCTTCTGGTTTAAATATAAATGTAAAGAAAGAGGAAGTAGATGATTGTTTTTTACGTAAAATCAAAACTAATTCGCCGCGCTCAGAGACTGTTGTAAATTCCTATGCCTCTGCTGTGAGTAATGAAAAGCACATTATTTGTTTGAAATTTGTTTCGTTACACACAAAAAAATTAATTATGAAGAAAAAGCATTCCTGTCTACGAAATCTTACAACTGATATTTTCGATAATCAAACAATCAAGCATAATATTTACATCAATTCGTGTTTTTCTGATTCAACTAGAAGATTGCTGATGAATTCTCGTATAATTAAGAAAGAAAAAAATTATAAATATCTCTGGGTAAAAAATGATGCTGTCTATATGCGTAAAAAAGAAAATGAAGTTGCAGTGTTAATTAAAACAACTGAGGATCTTGATAAGTTACTTTAAATTTAATTGTTATTTTCTTTAGTAATTTTTCTATGATTAATTTTAGTAATTCTGATTTGTTAGAAACTATAAATGATGTTCCTTTTTGTAAATTCGACAGTGATTTTTGTGAAAGTGTTTTTCAAGACCCTAATCTTAAACACAATTATACGATTATTAATCAAAATATTCGTAGCATGAGAAAAAATTTTGATTCGTTTCTTTTATATGTTAATTCGTTACACAATAATAAGCCTGACTTTATATTTTTTAACTGAAACTTGGATTTTTGATAGCGAAGTTTGTCTTTTTAATATTCCCGGCTATAATATATTTGTATCTTGTAATGATTTATATGCGTCTGGAGGTGTGTTAGCTTTTGTTAAGGAGGAATTTTATTGTGAACATTTTAATATTAATATGAATAGTGCGGATGGTTTAAAAATTAAATGTAAAATTGAAAATTTTGATTTTTCATTTCTCTGTTTGTACAGATTACATAAATTTAATAAAACTATTTTTTTGGATGAACTCGCGAACTACTTAAAAACAGAAAATTCTAGTAATTTATTAATTCTGGGTGATTTTAATTTAGATATCTTATCTGACTCTATTCATACTGAATCTTATTTAAGTTTAATGTCGTCTTTTGGTTTAGATTCATGTATTAATGTACCTACGCGTATGTCTGAGTCTTCTAGTACTTGTATCGACCACATTTTTGCCAGATTTAGTTCATATATTTCCGTAAACTTGCACAGTTCTGTTTATAATCAGGGTATATCCGATCATTTTATGTCATATTTAGTGTTAAGCAATGTTAATTTTAATAGGCCTCGTACTGATAAACACTTGAATAATGTATATTCTCAAATTAACTTTGAAGGGTTGAATGCTAGACTAAGATTTGAATGCTGGAATGAGATATATAATGAATCAAATTCTACGTTGGTTTTTGATAAATTTATTAATATTTTAAATGGTCATGTATATTCATGTACTGATATATTGTCTAAATCTAGCCACAATAGTCAGCCTCTTAATCCTTGGATGACTTCGTCGCTATTGAAAAAAATTGAATTGAAGCAAAGGTTAGGTAAGAAATGTGCCAAGTTTCCAAACAATATTAGTTTTAAAAAAAATTATACTAAATTTTGCAAAAAACTAAGATATGAAACGAATAAAACTAAGCAAGAATTTTATATTATGCTAATTCTAAAGGTAACATGAAAAAAGAGTGGGAAACGGTTAACTCTATTTTAAACCGAAAAAAAAGAAATATTGAATCTGTGAAAAGTATAACTGTTGATGGAGTCGATTATGTTGATAAGAAAGAAATTGCGAATATCTTTAATAATAAATTCGCTGATACTAATAAATTTTCTGATGAATTAAATTCTGCGCATTGTTTATTTGGTGAACTGGTTCATGATTCGTATCAATGTCAAAGCTTTTTTTTTGAACCAATTACTTCTTTGGAACTATTCAGAATAATTATGAATTTAGATAATTCTAATTCTAAATCACATTTAGGTTTTTCTAATAGTTTTCTAAAAAAAAATGCACTTAACATTACAGATATTCTTGCTGTTATTTTTAACCGATGTATTGATGATGGGGTTTTTCCGGATTCGTTAAAACAGGCAGTGGTGTTACCTATATTCAAAAAAGGTGTCAAATGTGATATTGACAATTATAGACCTATTTCTATGCTGTGTGTTTTTTCAAAGATTTTAGAGAAAGCAATAAAATCAAGAATGTTGTGTTTCTTGAATAAAACAAATTTTTTTAGTAATGTGCAATATGGTTTTAGAAATGGTAAATCAACAGAAGATGCGCTTCTAAATTTTTGTTCTGGGATTTATGAAGGTTTAAATAATAAACGTAAAAATGCTGCTCTTTTTATTGATATCAAAAAAGGTTTTGACTCAGTAAATCACGATATATTATTAACTAAAATCTTTAAAGCTGGCTTTCGTGGTAGTATGCTAAATTTTTTTCGTTCTTATCTTTCAGGCAGGTTGCAAAATGTTAGAGTTGAAAGTAGTTTTAGTGATATTGTAGAAATTAAGATGGGTGTCCCTCAAGGCTCAGTCCTTGGCACAATCTTATTCCTGATTTTCTTCAATTCAATTTTCTCACAAAAATTCAGATGAATGCTTTCGCAGATGATATTGGTTGCTCTTATAATAGTGTCACAGATTTTGAGATTGTATGTATTATAAATTATGATCTGAATTTAATAAGACAATGGTTTTGTGCTCATTTACTTGTATTAAGTGATAAAACTAAAGTAATGTTTTTTAACCTTAGTGGTTCAGTACCATCAGTTGATAACATTTTTTATCATTGTGCAAGTTGTACTAAATTTGGTTTAAATAATGCAGTTCCAAATTTCTTGGCTGCTAAAAATTGTTCGTCTGGCTGTTTTAAAGTGGACTGTGTGGAATCCTTTAAGTATCTGGGACTAACTCTAGACGTTAAGTTTGATTGGGCTATTCATACAAAAAGTCTGAATCTTTATTTTAATACTTTGATAAGACATTTTTATCATCTAAAACAGTTCTGCTCATCCAAATTACTCACTTCAATTTATTATGGTTTGTTTAACTCAAAATTGCAGTATGGTATTGTGAATTGGGGTGGAACTCATAATAATCTTCTACAACCATTGCTAACTAAACAGAAATGTGCTATAAGAATCATTTTGAGAAAAAGTAGTAGAGTTCATTCATTTGTTTTATTTAGGGAATTGAGGATTCTTCCATTAAAGCATTTATTTTATTTTAAGGTTCTCAAGGAATTTTTTCGTAGAAGTGGTTTTATGATTTTTAGAAATTTAACTTTTTATAATCTTAGAAGTAACCATTCTAATTTAGCTTGTGTACCTCCTCATTATGTAAATCATTTTCTAAGCTCTTTTTTGTCCTAGACTTTTTAATATGTTGCCAAAGGAAATTCTGAAATTTAACTATAGTCACACACTTCTTAAAGTATTAAAGTCATGGCTTTTCAATTTCAATCATGATGAAATTAAGGATCTGATTCGTATCATAATTTGATCATGCTATAGTTGTATTTTGTTTGTTTTTTGATTTTCTGATGATCGTTTGTAAATTTATTTATTTTCGGATAATTTTCTATATTATTCACCCCGCTAACTTTTAAAATTGAAATTTATTCTTCAAGCTAGTTTTTCCTAGTATGAAATGGACATTCGACACTGAAACTTGTTTTTCACAGAATGTTTTTAATTTATTTTTTCCTTTGATTGGCTTATTTTGAAAAACACTTTTATACTAATTCCTTTTTAGTTTTTATTATTTTTTCATAATATATTTATTTAAAGCTTTTGCACACTGTATATTTGAATTTAGTGCGCTTTTAATATTTTTGAATACTAAGTTTTTGAATTTGAAATTATTGGTTTTATGAATTTATTGAATTTATATTTGAAGTTATTTTTTGGCTTATTAAATTTTTGAATTATGTTCATATTATATATTTTAAGTTTTTGGAATTTAGTATTGTTAAGTGATTTTTGTATATTACTTTGGAAATAATAAATAAAAAAAATAATAATAATTATAAAAAAAAAAAAAAAATATTATATTAGTTGTTTGGGGAAGGATGGGGAAAATTTGTTGCGGGAGTTGAACATTTTGTACACTCCGATCACGTCCATTGTGAATACGGCCGATGGTAACCCTCAAGGTGTCATCGGTTACGTATTCCTGAACATTATTTACAATGGCGTGAAAAAAACCATTAGATAAAATGCTAGAGCAGGACATAATTGAAGAGAGTCGAAGTGCATGGGCACCCTTGGCGTTGGTGAAAAAAAACAAACGGTACCCTAAGGTTGTGTCTCGACGCCCGCAAGATGAATGCCGTCACCAAGAGTGATGCCTATCCACTTCCTCACATCAATTCAATTTTTAGTAGAGTCAAAAAAACAAAATTTATCACTAGTCTAGATTTAAAAATGGCGTTTTGGCAGGTTGAACTGGAGGAGAAATCTAGAGACAAAACCGCATTCATCGTCCCCGGTCGTGGGTTTTACCATTTCAAACGAATGCCTTTCGGTTTGTCCAACTTCCCGAAAACACTTTGCAAGCTTATGGATAACGTTATCCCTTACGAGCTTCATGAGGATGTCTTTGTTTACCTTGATGATCTTTTGATCCTCTCGGAAGACTTTGACACCCACATGGAGCTCTTGAGTAAAGTATCAAGGTGTTTGAGGGAAGCTGGACTAACCATTAACATCGAGAAAAGCCGATTTTGCCAGACCGAAACTAAATATTTAGGTCTTATTATTGACCACGAAGGCATCAAAACGGACCCTGAAAAGATCGACGCCATCCAAAACTTTCCGAGGCCAAAAACTGTGCGACAGATCAGACGGTTTTTGAGCATGACTGGATGGTATAATCGGTTCATTAAGAATTACGCGGAAGTTGCAGCGCCTATTACGGATTTATTGAAGGGGAAAAATCTGGACAAGTGGAATGATGCTTTGAAACTGGCCTTAACGAAGGCCCCCGTACTCGTAAAACCCGATTTTAATCGTCGGTTCTCCGTACAATGTGATGCGTCGAAGACCGGTGTCGGAGGTGTTCTATTCCAAACGGATGAAGCGGGGCATGAACACCCCATAGCGTTCATGTCCCAGAAATTAAATTCCGCTCAAAAAAATTACAGCGTGACGGAATTAGAATGCCTCGCAGCGGTACTTAGTATAAAAAAATTCCGACCTTACATTGAGGGGACGGAATTTACTGTGATTACCGACCATGCCAACCTAAAGTGGTTGATGAACCAAAAGGATTTGGCGGGTCGGTTGGCTCGTTGGAGTTTGAAACTTCAGGGTTTTGATTTCAAAATTGAACACCGGAAGGGCAGCGACAATATTGTGGCGGACGCGTTATCTCGTGGAGAAATCGATGAGATGACCGTCCAGTTAAAAGAGATCAATATTGTCGACGCCAAGGATCTGGCATTTCAAGACCCTGAATATCAACGCCACGTGAACATTTTCGCCAATAATCATGGTAAATTCCCAGACATTAAAATCGTGGATGGGGTCATTTTCAAACGGCAACATTTTCGAGAACATCAACTTACCGATGTTCCCGTTTGGAAATTGTGGGTACCTCCGGCGTTAAGAGCCGGCGTGATCCAACACTTCCATGATGATCCTATGTCAGCACACTCGGGGGTGGACAAAACTATAGAAAAAATTCAACTCATGTATTTTTGGCCAAGAATGCGAATGGAAATTACAACTTACATTTCTTTGTGCGAGGCGTGTAAAGAAGCGAAAGCGCCTAATACATGCTTAAGACCGCCTCTGGTTGTCCAAAGTCCTCCGGTCCGTCCGTGGCAATATATTAATATTGATCTGCTTGGTCCATATCCTAGATCTAAAAAAGGTAATACATGTATATTAATTGTTCTTGACCAATTCTCGAAATTTGTGCTACTCAAACCTTTCCGTCAGGCAACAACAGGTCCGATCATTAAATTCCTGGAATCCGAAGTTTTCCATCTTTTCGGCATTCCAGAAGTGTTGTTGTCTGACAACGGTGTGCAAAAATTAATAAAAACCTACAATATTAACCACAAATTTACCGCTCCGTACCATCCTCAGGCTAATGCGTCGGAAAGAGTCAATCGGAACATCGTCACTGCTATCCGAATGTATATAGATCAAACCAACCATAAAGAATGGAATGACAAGCTGAGTCACATTGCGTGCGTTTTGCGGAATGTCGTCCATGACGCCACTGGGTTTTCTCCATTCTATCTTACATTCGGATATCATATGATGACCGACGGAACTTCTTACGAGTTGCTTCGAAAATTAAATTTGCTGAATGAGAATATCATTATTGACCAGGAGCATCGACGTAATGATGTGCATGATGCGGTGGTCAGGAATCTAGAAAACGCACAAAAAAGGCACGAAAAAACTTATAATCTGCGATCCAATAAAAATTTTAAAAAGTACTTACCTGGGCAAGTTGTTTACCGTCGAACCCACGTTTTAAGCGATTTCAAAAAAAATATAACAGCGAAATTTGCAAAACCCTGGACAAAATGCACCATTGTCGCCGGAAAGGGTCAAGTGTGCTACATTGTAGAAGATAGCGACACCGTAAAGCAATACATTGTCCACGCGAACGATCTAAAAACCTGAGAGAAAAAAAAAAAATTAGTATAAAAATATATTGGTCAGAAGAAAAAAAAAATTACAGTATTAATTGAAAAAAAAAATATAAATTATGGCCCGGCTAGCATAAAAATAGAGCATGAGATAGTCAGGGTGTGGGACAGCCCCACGTTGACTGGAAACGAAAAAAAAAAATTCCACCTGTGATATTTTTGGATAATTGTTATTTATTTAGTGTTTGTTAGATTTTTTTTTATTTACAATTATTTGTTATTAATTAGTATTATTCAGTTAATTTTTTTTGTTATTATATTATTATTAGTTAGTATAGTTAATTTTTTTTGTTATTATTATTATTTATTAGTGGTTAGTTAATTTACACTTACATGTAGGTAGGTTAGTTTTTGTTATTTATTATAGTTATTTTAACCTATAATACCTGGCTACCTACCTTTACCCCGTGAGTCACTAAAAATTTTTTTTTGTTATTATTAGTTAATATTATTACATTTTTGAGAATAATTTAGTATAAGTTTAGTTTAAAAATTTTTTTTTTGTTATTTATTTGGAATTATATATTAAGTATTTATTGATTTATTTATTTGGGTAGGAATATTTATTAGTATTTAAATTTATTAGTCTAAGTTAAAATATTATTAGTTAAAAATTTTTTGTGTTAGATTTGTAGGGCATGGCTAGGTATTTATTTATTTATGAGGAATTTTTTTGTTAGTATTAGTTATTTAGGTAATTATATTATTATAGCTTATTATTTATGTATATTATTTATAGTTCGTATTTATTATAGTGATTAGTAGTTAATTAAGTGTTAGTTATTTAGGTTAATATTATTTTGTCAGTTATAATGTTAGTTAGATTTTTTTTTACATCTGGGGTGTGGCGAGTCGGTGTTTTCCAGGCCTGTCTGGAACGCTAAGCTCTAGATGGGTCTGTTTTGTGACACCGTGTGTTTTGTTATATACAGTGACTCACAGTGAAAATGGTCCACCTTTACAAAAAATCAAAATTATAAAGAAAAATCTTGAAAAACATATAGGGGAAGAAAAAAATGAAACAAGTAGATTTTTATAGTTTAATACTTGCGTAATGTCATTTAATAAAACAAATTCTTCAAAAAAATAACAAAAATAAAAAATAATTTAATTCAATTATTAAAATACGACATCACAGTGAAAATGGTCCATCTTAAATTGGAATTAGAAAAATTACATTTTGGACCATTTTCACTGTGACTCACTGTATATATTTTCCTAAAAAGAAAATAAAAAATTATTAAATTAAAATAATTAGATAAATTCCCTGGTTGAGTTGTTTATATCGTCCATGTCATTTGTATGCCGGCTTGTCACATCGCAGATGTCAGTCAGTGGACAGGCGCGGAGTTAAATTTGATTAGGTGGGTAGCCATATTGTAGTTATTCGAAATTCCCGTCAGCGCTGCGGTCTCTTGATTTTCGGATCAAAACAATAGACAACCTTTGTTGCCCTTGTGGGCCATGTTTTGAGGCCATGCGTGATCGAGGAAACAATAGTTTTTCGAAATGAGAAAAATTTGAAAAATTTATTGTTTTCGGGGAGTCGAAGAAAAATTTTGTGCCGGACGGTCGGTTTATTTTTCGTTTGTTTTTTTATTAAATGTTTTTTGTTTTTTTTTTGAAAATTTAAAAAAAAAATTAATTAATAAAATTGATGGTATTAAATTTGGTTGAATGAAGAAAGAAACAATTTAAGAAAAATTTTATAGAAAGTTTGTGAGAAGAAAAAAAAACCAAATTTAATATGGAAATTCAGTTACAAGAAGAATTTTAAAATAAGAAATTAAATTGATTAATTAAGTATAAAAATTAAATATACCGCTTCCGGCACGGTCATAAATTTAAAGAAGAGAGAAAAAAAAAAACAAATACATTAGTCATAATTTATATATCCGTAACAAAATAAGTGTCGTGAATTACAAGACACGGCCCAGATACAGCCAGCCGAGAACAACAACAAAGAAAATTAATCCAGATTCCTAGACGTCGGAGTAGAGCGGCGGCAACAGCGGCACGTTTTTTTTTGTTTTGAAAATTTTTTGTTTTTTTTTTGGTGGTGAAGGTGTTTTTTTTTTGTGTAGGTGCAGTTAGCTGGTTCCAGACCCAGACATGTCGGGAGAAGGAAGCAGATAACCAAGGTACTGTAATTTTTGTTAGTTAATTAATTTATTTTGTGCTGTACAATTAAAATTATTTATTTTAGTTGCTTTTGCTCGGGTTTTTTTTTGTGTTAATGTATTAGTTTTTTTTTTTAAATTATAATTTTTTTTGTAAAGTAAAGTAGTTTTTTTTTGTAGAGTAAAACGTAAAATTTTTTTTTTGTGTTATTTATTGAATTTTATTAAGACAATGGTTTCGAAATGATTCAAAAACATCAGCTAGCAATAAAACATCTGTTTTCATGTATATGTCTGCATATTCACCCAAATTTTTAACTTTGAAACTTGTCCAAACATGTTGCGCATGATTGTAGTCATTATCTGATATATTAGAATCATTTAAGCGGTTATAAAAATCATTTTTGTTTGGAAAGATATTCACATTTAATTTGTCTAATGAATCTAGAAAATCGTATGGAAAAAACCCCTTCTTAGTTATCAAATTAAATTCGTCGTTGCTCAGATTCAACCATTCCTTGCGCGTTATTATCTTTTCACTTACGGGTAGATATGATGAAAGTTTATCTAAAGAAGCAGGCATAAATCGAAAGGAATCGATAAATTTAAATTTCAAGTCAGTTCCAAAAACTGTTTTCAAAAATGATATATATTTCTCTTTATTTGTTGCAATCAATTGTACCTTTCCAGGAAATTCAAGTGCAATGTCTTTAATTATGAAATGAGAATAATAGCCTGATAAATTATGAAATACTATTGGTATGTCTCTTGAAAGTCGATATTGCTGATTACATATTGAATGTGCCGCACCTCTGAATTTACCAGTCAAATGACAATGATCTTTAACACGATTATCGTTTTCAACAAAAGCTTTTTCACATATGTGACATAATTGAACTTCTTGAAATGCTTGTAATTCAGTTTCTGTTAGAGGAATCATGGTTACAATATTCGTATAAATACTAATAATGTCATCAGCAATATTATTTAATTCTTCGGCAAACCATTTTCCTGGTTTTTCTCCTCTGTATGCTCTATAATATGACTTGCTATCATCATACGAACATTTTAAATAATATCCGATGCTGAAAATCTCATGTTTTTGATAGAACTTGTAGTTTTCAGTTTTTGTTAATGAAACCGGTTCTAGAATTGCTTCTAAATCTGCGTACACTATAAAGGGTACCTTTTCCTTATTTTTATAATTCTAAAAAAAAATAGTTGTTTTATTAGGTACCCTTATACTAGTGAAATTTTGTTTTTCACAATTTACAGTGTGAGCAACTAATTTCACATTTGTTATAAAATAGTGTAAGCATCTATCACATAAAAAAACTTTGCCATTGTGTTTCGATAATTGACTTGTGACTAATCTAGATAAATTCTTAATCCAACAATAATGATATTGGATTCTCTCATCATTATAAACATAATTGTCTTCATCAATATTTTCATCATCATAATGATCAACATCATTATCTTTTTCAATATCATAATATTCTTGGATCATCAATAAATTAACATGCTTGTTTTCAACTTTTGATTTTGTCAATCTTAATGGTAAAACTTTAAAACTTTTCTTAGATATTAGTATCAATATGTAAATGTTTACCGACATATTATTTAGCTTTTCAAACTTTTCCACTTGATTAATTCGCATTGGAAACTCTATTCCAGTTAAATTTAAAACAGATGAAAAATCTAGATAAGAGCAAGTTCTATCATTATGCGACATTGTTGGATATAGAGCTGGTACAATACCCCAGGCAAAGCAAGCATTATCATCATTTTTAACACTTACACAAGCTTTTTTTGTTTTAATAAAAGGAGGAAGTTCAATATATGATGATCCAATCAATCTGGCACACTCATTTATATAAATAGCTAAGTATATAATAGATGAGAGAGCCCAACCGCTTCCTTTCTCTTGAAACTCGTTATGTTAAGATAAAGTACTTTTTTTAATATGTCGACTAAACCACTCGTTATGATCATCAAACATCTCTATTATTTGATTTGGTATTGAAATAATTTTGTCTTCTGATATTATTTCGTCGCCAGATTTAATTAAAAACTCACAACATAGGGTAGAATTGATTTTCAAACACTTTTTACCACTTTCAGAAATACAAATTTTAACATTTTCTGCGAAAACTCTCTCAGCATCATCCAAAAACTTGATTGGGTCCTTGTGTCCAAGATTTATTGTTATTCCTGTTTTAATGCGTTTTTGGAAAGCCGTTTCTATAAACTCCCATTTTACTTTTTCTGAATAAGGAGAAGTACTTATACCTGAACCGCTAACTAAAAATCTATCTTCCAATCTGATTTTGAGGCACATCAATCTTTTAATTTGATATTCAATGTGTTTTTTAGCACCAATTGTAGCAACCCCTTTCAAAGATTTTTCCAATGTTTTTATATCTTTTTCTATTTGAATAATTTTTCCCTTCAGCTGATCTAACGATAAAATACTTATATCTACATCACTAATAACTAAATCTCTAATATTTTCATTATATTTAATTCTTTTAGAATTTTCTCCCGTAATTTCAACAAATTTTTCAGAATATAATTGTTTGGACATTTTTTTTTTTTTTTTGTTCACAAGTTAAACTTTTATTTTAAAATATTATTCACACTACTTATTGTAACTTAAAAATCAGTAACACACTAATTATTGTTACTTCAAAATCGGTGTTATTTATATAAAAATTTTCGTATATATATATATATATATATATAAAATATATTTCCTAACAAATATTACCTAAAATTCATAAAAATCAACCACAAAGACTATAACTTATCATATTACCATATTGCACAAACTAAAATTTGTGGTCACCAATTTTAAAATAAATATATTTTAATTGAGTATAATTAAACATATAATTAAATATATTTCCTAAAATTCATAAAAATCAACCACAAAGACTATAACTTATCATATTACCATATTGTCCAAACTAAAATTTGTGGTCACCAATTTTAAAATAAATATATTTTAATTGAGTTAATTAACATAAGGTTAAATAATATTATTATATTATATTGATAGATTAAAAAAAAAGTAGCTATGCACCGAGGCTTGAACCATCATTAAAACTAGCTGCCATTATACCTACATTATTTTAATGGTTTGCCATCCTAAGCCATAGCTACTTGTAAAAATATATAATTATAAACATATCTAAAATATTATTTTAAACTATCTAAAACCATTAACATATGTTTTACTCTATACTCTCTATCAAACATAAAATTTTTATAGTAAAAATGACCTTGATATCTAAAACCTTAACATTTGTTTTAGCTAAATTCTAATAGCAAAACTCAAAATATAATTATTTTTTTATATATTCAATAACACAAAAATATTCATTCATAAACCACAACTTATTACTGAAAAGGAAAATAATTTATTCAGAATATATTTTAAATTGAACAAAATTTAAATACAAAACATAAACGAAAATTGTGAAATTCACTGATAAGACTAACCACAAAAATTTTAAATTTAACAAATATCAACTAATGGAGTTTGTTAAAAGGTTAAAACTTATACACACAATACTAACATCATTAACCCCCAACCACACCCCATCCCACAACCCATCACAGACCATCATATCCAATACACCAACCCCCCACACACTAAAACGTGCTCACTAAACAACAATGACAGCCCGACAAACCGACAAACCGACAGACAAAACGACAGACACTATGACACACCGACAAACGACAAAACGACAGACCAACAGACAAAACCACAGACGAAACGACAGACACTATGACACACCGACAAACGACAAAACGACAGACCGACAGACACCAACAACTACCAACACACCCCTTAATTCACTTTCACTAAATAGCAAATTACAGGGTGTGTTGATTGGTGGTCTAGAACTCTCATAGCTCTTACTCACAAAGCGAGTCGCAAAGACCAGCACTAACAGCAGCCAATAATCGAAGAGGACTGGCATTTTTAAAAAGGGGAGTAAGCGAACGGTACCAAGTTATATTGGACAGTGCTAGGCATACCGATTTCGATACTGCCATAAACATTTATTGGAATTGGATCCAGGTATGGAAAGGAATTCGGAAGTTGTGAGATACGTAGACAACAAGAGGAACCGAAATTCCCAATTCACAAAATTACAGGCCAAATTATAATAATAATAGAACACCCAATACGGACAACTCTAGAGTCCTAGCGATAACCGAAGCGGGAAACGAACAGCCCACCGAGGGGGAAGCCAACCAATCGGTAGGGGAATATACGAATTAGGCAATATCAAGGACATTATTTTTACAGCAGGTATGACAAACGGACTTTATGTAGAAGTAAAAACAAATAACATAACTACAACATTTTGAGTAGACACAGGAGCATCTATATGCACCATTAAGGACAAATGTAGGGGTAAAAACATTTTACAAAGGGATAAAATAACGACAATTCAAGGAATTTTAGGACATTTAGAGACATTAGGAACTTGTACTAACGAATTAAATTTTAAATCAGTAAATGTTAAATATGATTTTCACGTAGTTTCTGATAATTTTCCCGTACCAGTAGATGGTATTTTGGGAGCAAATTTCTTAAAGGACTTTCAAGCTAAAATAAATTTAGAAATTTTTTATCTCGAATTAACAATAGAGAATAAAAAGGTAGTTTTACCTATACTAAATAAAGAAAATTTAAATACAATCACACTTCCACCACGATGTGAATCTACATATTGGTTAAATATAAAATTTCAAAATGAACGCATATTCTATCAAACGGAATTATGTGAGGGGTTTTTCATGGCTGGATCTATATCCAAACCCATAAATGGTAAAATACCAATAAAAATTTTAAATACACGAGAAAAAGAAGTAATATTAAAATGGATTGAACCCGAATCCTTTAGTGTAAACGAACATTATTATATTAAATTACGAACTATCGAAAGAAGCGTCTATTACACGAATAGACAAACTTTTAAAAGAAATTAATTGACACATTAAATATTGAGGAAAAGAAATGTATAAAGACAATCTGTACAAAATTTAACGACATTTTTCATTTAGACGGAGATGAACTGACAGTGACAAATATTGGGACAGCAAATATTAAAATAAAAGAAGGAATTGCACCAAAGTATACTAAACCATATAGAATACCGCATACACAAAAACAAAATATGAAGGAAGAAATAGACAAAATGTTAAAAAATAAAATAGCTGAACCATCAGTTTCGGCTTGGAATTCACCTGTACTAATTCTACCAAAGAAAAAGGATCCTGTAACAGGATTACAGAAATTTCGAATGGTCATTGACTATCGGAATGTTAACTATATTATAGAAGATGATAAATTTCCACTACCAAATATCATATATGATATGGTAGGTGGTGCAACATATTTTTCGACTATAGATCTTAGTTTGATATTACCAAATGGAACTAGACAAAGACAGTAGACCGTGTACCGCATTTTCGACTGAAAACGGACATTTTCAATTAACCCTGGAGTTACAATGTCGCTCTCTTTCGCTTCATTTCTCCCTCTATTTGCTGTCTTACGCTGTCTACAAACATAGTAGTCACAATGAGAATTTTTTTTTGTTCTTAAATGTCAGTTCCTTGTTTATGTTTATTGTTTTTTCAATAAACATTGTAATTTTTTTTTTATAACTAATAATTATAAACAAATAATTAATGATGGCCCACAAAATAAAAAAAAAAATTTACACACAATTCTATTATTTTGACACATCAACGCGTAGTTTCAGCGAAAAAGTTAAAAGTTGACCAACTTTTTTCATAGTTGCGAAATGCGAGCGAAAACGATGCGTTCCATGTAAACACCTTCATACAATTTCATACATTTCAACTTTATTTTGAGACTGGCTGCGTATTGAGCGCGAAATGAGAACGAACATTGTAACTCCAGGTAACACGTTTGAACGAACATTGTAACTCCAGGTAACACGTTTGAAAATTTCACTCAGTGCATTTTCACGAATGATGTCAGTAGAAATGTCAGGTTTAACATATTCGAGATATATATACAGATTGGGATATTTAGACGATTTGATAATTTTTGGAAATTGTTTAGAATCGCATAATTTAATAGAATTTTTTCAACGACTTAGGGATGTAAATTTAAAAATTCATCCTGGTAAATATAGTTTTCTGAGAAAACAAGTACTATATTTAGGCCACATTATTTCGGAGAAAGGCATTTTGCTTGATCCATCAAACAAAATCAAAGGCAATTAAAAATTTTCCACAACCAAGCAATGCAGACGAAGTTCGGAGATTTGTTGCATTTCCAAATTATTATAGAAAATTTAGGCACGAAGGGAGAGTTAATAAAATTATCAGACGGCCGTCGACAAAATAATATTAATAATATATAGAAAAAATTTAATGAAATATTTAAAAATACTAATATAAAAGTGCACATAATGAAAGAATTGATAAGGATTACTGACCCAGGGATGAAAAAACTATTACTTAACGATTATCATATATTACCAAGTAGTGGACATGCAGGAATAAATCGTATGATTAAAAATATTAAATGCAAATATTTCTGGACAGGAATGAAGGAAGATATCACAACAGTTGTAAAACATTGCGAATCTTGATTATAAACCAATGATTATAACATCAACAAGTGAAACAAGTTTTGAGAGAATTTTCGTAGATCTTGTAGGCCCATTATATGAATCAACAGAGGGTTATAAATATATTTTAACAATACAAGATGAGTTAACAAAATTTATAGAAAATATACCTCTTAGAAACAAAGAAACCAATACTGTAGCAAAAGGATTCGTAGAACACTTCATATTAAAATATGGTGTTCCAAAGAAAATAGTTTCCGATCAAGGAACGGAATTTATGAGTCATGTTTTTAAGGACATGTGTAAAATGTTAAAAATAGAACAACTGTTCTCTACAGCATATCACCATGAAAGTATAGGAGCTTTAGAAAATTCACATAAAGTACTAGGAGCGTATCTCAGGACATACTTAACTGAAAACCATACAGATTGGGATAAATGGTTGCCATACTAAACATTCTGTTATAATACATCAGTATACATTCAGAAACAGAATATACACCATACGAATTAATATACGGAAAGCAATGTCAACCACTTTCAAGCTTATTAAGAAATGTACAGCCAGTGTACAATTATGAAGATTTTATAATAGATTTGAAAAATAAATTACAAATAGTACATAGAGATGCTAGGGAAACTTTAAGGTTTAGCCGTTAGAGTTCTCAATTAATAATAATATAATTCGATTACAAATATAAAATAAGATTTATACATTTAATTCATTAGTATTACAAAATTGCTTTTAATAGGTTTTATATATACATTTTGACAGTAAGAGATAAAAGTCCATACGTTCAGTCCCGTTGATCTCCCTCCTCGTTCAGTGTTGTCGATGTAAAAAGCTTGCGCTAATAGCTAAAGCACAATACGCGACAATCCTCCCTCCTAAATCGGTCATAGGTTTAACCGTTTTGGTATCTTACGTTGACGTACACTTCTTCGTAATATAGGCACATCAGCATTATGAACAACATCAACTTGATTAGGAATTGCTTCATTTGTAGTTGATTCATCTGTAACATTATTAGAAATAACTAATGGTTCTGTATTGACCATTACTACTTCATCAGGTATCGCAATGACTGGCTTCTCTTTAGGCAAGTAAAAATCTAAATCGATATCAATCGCTTGATCATCTGTATTTTTAGATATATTTGTTGAACGCATTTGATGTAGATGTCGTCGCCACAATTGACCATTAATACTAATATAATAATTCATTATACCATCACGACGTATTATTTTACCAAAAACCCACTTTTTGTTCTTATCATTATAATTACGAACTGCAACCATTTCGCCGATATCAAACCCTTTTTCATTACCTCGATATTGTTTTTGATTGCTTGTTTTTCTCTAATCTCTTCGACTGTATTTGGTCTAACTAAATCCAATACTGTTCTAATATCACGATTTTGAAGCATTAAACATGGCGCAATTCCAGTGGTAGCATGTGGTGTTTTCCGATATTGTAATAAAAAATTTGTAAGTTTAAAATCTATATCTTGAGCGTCATCCATAACTTTTCGCAAAGCCTCTTTAATTGTTTGCACATATCTTTCGGCTTGGCCGTTTGTCGATGGATGATATGGCGCAGATAATTTATGTTTGATTCCATTAGAACGTAAAAAAGTTTGAAATTCATTTGAAATGAAATTGGTACCATTGTCACTTACAATTGTTAAAGGTAAACCAAATCTAGCAAAACAATCTCGCAATTTATTAATTGTATTTGTAGATGTAATTGAATGCATTGGGTAAACTTCAACCCATTTTCAATAAGCGTCCAAAATAATTAAGAAAAACTTTTTCATAAACGGTCCTGCAAAATCAATATGTAACCTCCTCCACGGAGCAGATGGAAATTCCCATGGATGTATCGTACCTTTTTGATTTTCTTTTTGTACACTTTGACACGATTTGCAACTTTTAGTCATCATCAATTTTTGGCCACCAGACATAATTCCTAGCTAGAGCTTTCATTTTAACAATACCCATGTGACCAGTGTGCAATACATTCATCATTTTATTGCGTAACATTTTCGGAATTATGACTCTGGAACTTCTTAAAATACAACCTTGATTTAATGTAAATTCACGGTCCTTATTAACAAATCCTTGGATGTCAATTTTTAAACCATTATTCAGAGAGTTGTATACTTCTCGTAATTCATCGTCTTTTTGTGTACATTTGGCAATATCGTTATGTGTATTTGGCAAAACTGAAATTTGTTCTAGTTGGTACATTGTCAATTCATCGACACAATTATCATTTCCAGGTAGCGGAAGACGCGACAACCCATCATCATTACCATGTGTATAAGTAGTTTTGTAAGCAATATCATAATTGAAACCTTGTAGGAATTGTGCATAATGTAACATTCTAGTAGCTACTATATTTGGTAAAGTTTTAGCTGGATTAAAAAATCGAAACTAATGGCTTATGGTCCGTAAATACTTTAAATTTTCTACCATAGCAATAATTGAAAAAATGATTTACACCCCAGAAAATTGCAGTAGCTTCTTTATCAATCTGACTATATTTTTTCTCAGCTGATGATAACGTACGTGAAGCAAAAGCAATTGGTCTCTCTTTACCACCTGGCATTTGGTGTGCAAGAACAGCTCCAAGGCCATATGAACTGGCATCCGTTGCAAGAATTAATGGAAGATTAGTATTGTATGATACTAATACTGTATCTGATGTTATTTCCATTTTTATTAATTTAAAAACTTTTTCGCAATCATCAGACCAGTTGAACGCAACATTTTTTTTTAATAATTGGTAAAGTGGATGTAATTTCGTTGCAACATTTTTAAAAAATCTACCATAATAATTAACTAAACCTAGCCACCCTTTTAATTCACTAACATTTTTTGGCCTAGGTGCATTTATAACAGCATTAATTTTATATGTTGTTTTTGATAAACCTTCTGCATTTATTTTGAACCCTAAATATTCTATTGATGTTTCAAAAAACTTACATTTTTCTCATTAAGTGTCAAACCAACACTTTGTAGTTTATCCAGTACTGTACATACACTTTTTATATGTTCGTCAAATGTTGCACCTTGAATACGAATATCATAGTAAAATACACACACATCATCAATATTATTTAATAATTGACTAATATATCTTTGAAAATTGCAGGAGCATTTTTAGTACCAAACATTAATCGGTTAACTTTATACACACCCTTTTGTGTTGTAATAGCTTGCATTAAAGCTGTTTCCTCGTTAACAGGCATTTGCATATATGCTTGTTTAATATCTATTTTTGTAAAATAAATTCCACCATTCATGGTAGTTGCAAAAATGTCTTCAATATTAGGAATTGGACAATGATCATCCAACAATTTTTCATTTAATGTAATTTTGTAGTCTGCACATAGACGAATACTTCGATCTGATTTAATTATAGGAACTACAGGTGTTCCCCATTCACTATGAATGATTTTTGTAACTACACCAGCATTTTCTAAACGATCAATTTCATCATTTACTTTATCACTTATTGCATATGGTACTGAACGATTAGGTTTGTATATTGGTGAAGTACCCTGTTTCAACACTAATGAAACTTTCATATTATTAATTAAACCAATTTCTGGTGAAAAAACTTTAGTATATTTCTTTTTAATTTTATTTAGGATTTCATCCTTAATTTTTTTATCAACTGTAATTAAATTGTTGTTGATATTAATTTGATGAACTTCTGGCATCGGAATTTTTATTTCTCGTAACCATTCACGTCCTAAAACTGCGTCTACCGGACCTGGTATGACGTATAAATGTAACATTTTATTTAGTTCGCCATAACGAACATTAACTTTAGCATATCCTGTAGGATTAATAATTTAACCTGAATACGTTCTTAACGGTAAATTAGTGTTATGTAATTTTTTATTTTTAAATGTTTTTTCAAATATATTTTTAGAAATTGAAGTAACTATAGCACCCGTATCATATTCTAATTTAATTGGCTTATTATCAATCAAAATTTCTACCATTAATTTATCTGGTCGATTAATACATTCTGTTTGTAGAGTATTCATATGAAATATTTCATTCTCTACACACAAATTTGAATTTTTTGATTGTAATTGATGTTGACCTTGTACATTAATATCATTACTATTATTTTTATTAATATAATTTTTATTATTTGATGATTTAAACTTACCACCCATACATACATTTTGTAAATGACCAATTTTACTACATTTATTGCATTTCGATTTTTTATGTCTACATGTATTTGCTAGATGTTTAATATCACCACATCTATAACATTTTACTTCTTTACCGACGCTACTGTTTTGATTACGATTAGGCTTGCTAACAATAGTTTTTTTATATGAAGTTTGTAATTGACATTGATTAGCAGCTTTATTTTGAATTTATTTAGATTCTTTCCTCGCAGCTTCCATTGCAATTGCTAAATTAACGCATTTATCAAAAGTATTATCAGGATCCTTTGGCTGAATTAATCTTTCTAATAATCTGGTATCTCGAACACCACTAATAAATTGTTGCCTTAAATGTAATTCTGTAGTTGAATGTTGACAATGTGTACACTTGAAATTGCAATTTTTTTACAATTTCCTTAGATCTGCAATAAAATCCTCAATATTTTCACCTTCTTCCTGTTGACGTTTTGTAAATTTATGTTGCTCAGAAATTTCACTTGGTGGGGTTAAATGATTTTTAAGAATTGTAATTAATTCTTCATATTGTTTTGTACTAGGTTCATCTGGACTAGTTAGATTACAAAGCAATTGTAAGGTTTTAGCTCCAACATTGTGAATTAGTAATTATTTCTTTTTTAATTTTGTAGCATCATTTTCTTCTGTGAGACCACGAAGAGCAAAATAATTTTCTAACCTTTTAGTGAAAATTTCCCAAGTTTCAACATTTTCATTATAATGTTCGAAATTGAAATCATGATTTCCTGTAGTAACTGCTACTGGTTGTTGTGCTATTGATTTCTGATTTCTATTAGCCTGCAACAACTCCTCTAACTTTAAGTAAATAGCCTGTTCAGACTAAGTATTGGTTGTAATTAAAAGCTAACTATTGAATCTTTTGAGAACAATTAGATTACTGTTGGTCAGGTCTAATTCTTCAAGAAAACAAAATTGCTTTGTTAGAGTTCTGATAAAAAACTGAAATATTTATTAAAACACTTATTTTTCTAATATAAACATAAAATAAAAAAATAATTCATTTGCTTAGAAATATAATATTTTCCTTGATCGTCATAAAATGAAGACCAACGGATAGAAATTAGTTTAAAATGATTATTAATAATAAAAAGGATCTTAACTAAAAATATTTTACGATCCTAACCGTAATAAAAAAAAATCTAGGAATTTTAAATACATAAAATTGCATTCCTTTAGTAAACTATAAAAAAAACTATTAAAATAAACTATTTTTGGAAACATATGTCTAACATATGTGTGATAAAAAAAAATATGAAAATTACAAAAATATAAATTATAAAATATAAATGTTCATGCTTGAACAAACTTGTTGATAAAAGAATCAAATTGTAAATCGTCCATATTTTTTTGTTGTCTTGTGTTACCAACAATTTGTATATAATATAAGCTGAAAAAACAATTTGATTATTTTATCTTTTTTTTTTACGTAACTAATTCTATAA
The DNA here is from genome assembly GCA_949752835.1 of Empis stercorea. NCBI lineage: Eukaryota > Metazoa > Arthropoda > Insecta > Diptera > Empididae > Empis > Empis stercorea. The sequence goes on from OX457085.1 coordinate 62,282,768, forward strand.
TCCTCCACTTTAAGGTTTAGCCGTTAGAGTTCTCAATTAATGTTGTTTTTATTTGGGCAGGAACTGAGTCAAAGGGCGAAACTAGATCCACATTTTCCCATTTTTATGTCAAAATGTGACATAAACCCGACCATGTATTTTTGGCAATTTGACATTTCAAAAAATATTAACCCAGATCCAAATTCCGCCAATTTTTCCCCTTCAGTTTATTCCACTACATAAGCAATTTTATTTATGACACTTGTTGATAATGTAAACAAATACAAAAAAATTGAAATATTTTCTCAAAATAAAAACTATTGGCCATTTTGAAAATTGGTTCTGAATAACTGAATTTATAAAAATATTAACTTTTTGTGTGCAATAATTATTTTTTGAAAAAAAATTACTAGGGACATAATTGTATAATTACAATTTATGTCTTATATTATTGTGAAATAATTATTTGTAATTATTTAACAGATGTATAAATTTTGTTGGATACAAATATTTCAACAGTTTTTTAAATCTAAGATATTATTTGTGGGTATTTATAATGTAATATTAAAAATACGAATGAAAATATATATTCCTTAAATTTAAAAACAATTATTTATTACAATAAAATTTTTAATTAAAAAAAAAAATTGATTTGGCTTTTAAAAAAAAATTATTGTTTATAAAAAAAATATATATAAAAAATAAAAAAATATTTTTTGTTTACAAAACTGATAACATAACCAAAAATTTATTGTTTACGAAACTCTTTACAAACACAAATTTTGACAATTAATATGTGTATCGCACCAATCCATAACAAACATGTTTCATTGGGACTGAGTCAGGTTTTTGGATCAACATTACTTAAAAAGAAGCAGGTTAGAAAAACTAGGTATGATAAAGATTTTAGAGTTAAAGATAGTAACTATGAAGTAGGTAGTTTAGTTTTATTAAGAAATGAAAATAAGAAAAAATCAGATCCAATATACATTGGACCATACGAAGTTATAAGTAGCACAGGAGTTAACTGCGAAATAAAAACGGAAAATAAGAAAATGATAGTGCATAAAAATAGATTAAAACCATATTACGTATATCTAGCAATAGTATTAGAAAATTAAAAAATTATTAAGGGGGAAGGGGACGCCTGGAAACCTATATATATATATATAAAATAAGTTAAAAAGTAGAATAGACTAGATAATTTAAAACTAATAGATAAATAGATAATAAATAAAGTTAAGGTAAGCTAAATAAATTTTTGGTAGATTTTCTTAAACATATTGATAATAAATACAATAGTAAATAAAATAAAACAGGATAAAAAAGGCAATAAAATAATTTAACAATGAAATAATTCAAAGAAGAAAAAAAGTTGAATAAATATATACATAATGTGTAAAATTGTAAAATTACAAAAGAATTTGTATCTAGGAGACAGTTGGAAAGAAGGAACCTTTTTACCACAAGATTCCTCCTTTTCCGCTGGGAAGGGTGGTGTGAAGGAGTTAGAAATCTCCCACACTATATTACATTATATAGATATAATATATAATAATTGTAAACATAAAAGTAAAAGAAAATACTTTATATATTAATATAGTAAGGTTAAGGTTAGTTAAATTAAATATAGTTTATATAGTAAGGTTAGTTAAATTAAAAATATTGTAAACAAATGTGGAAATATTTATATTCAAAATATAAATAATAAATTAATTAAAACTCGTGCTATATGCATAAATATATATATGAAATGAGGTGTAAATATATATATATTTATGTATATGCAATTTAAAAGTTAAATAACTTTATAATAAATAATAATGAAACATTGAATATTTCCACATAAGTATATTTTTGCTGAACTAGCAAAATAACCATTAGCCATAAGAATAAATGTAATTTTAGGGTATAAAAGAAATGGTTTTTTAATAAAGAAATTACTTTAACTTGAACTTTTGAGTGTTTCAATTGCCTTTATCTGCTACTCGCTAAACAAGGAAGAAACCTTAAAAAACTACCAAATAGAAGTCCACTGAAGCAACTGAGGCTTACGCTACGTTGTCATAACATTCGGCCAACGGCTATTGTTTTTCAGTGCGACTTCGTGAAGTTTGCTTAGGGAGAAACGGAATTCTACGGCAGACTTTACACTATCATCAGCACAAGTGAAACAGAGCTAGTAATAAAATCATCAATCAAAGCTAGAAAAGCTTTGATCTAATCACTGGAGAGATCTTGAAACACCTACCGCATGAAGGAATTTGCAAACTCACGTAAATCTTTAATGCGGTACTGATGCTCAGATTTGTTTCTAGCTCATGGAAAGTAATCATCATGCTGCAAAAGCCTGGAAAAGAACCAACGGAAGCAAAGTCATACAGACCTATTTCACTACTGCCGACAATATCGAAGGGTTTTGAGAAATTACTACTGCAAAGATTAAAACCAGTAATCGAAAGTAAAGGAATCATACCGAAACATCAATTTGGATTTAGAGAAAACCATTTAACAACGGAACAAATCCATAGAATAACAACCATAATTGAAAAAGCGCTAGAAGAGAAAAAAATCTGCTCCACTATCTTCCTTGTTGTTGTGCAGGCTTTTGACAAGGTCTGGCATGAGGGATTGATTCACAAGATGAACCAAATATTTCCAAAACAGTACGTTGAACTTATCACATCATATCTAACGCAAACGTTCTTTAGAATCAAGCAGGACGATGAATATTCAACAATAAGAGAAATAAAAGCAGGAGTACCTCAGGGTAGTATACTTGGCCCAATACTGTACTTAATATACACCAGTGATATACCGGACTTAGACAATGTGACAATAGCTTCATTTGCGGACGATACAGCGCTAATTGCGCTAGGTGACAATATAAACGAATCAACTAGAACCTTCAAGAAGCAAGCAACAGATTCGCGACCTAGACCAAAAAATGGAAAATCAAACTCAATGAAATTAAATCGGTTCACGTTAACTTCACCAACAGAAGAATTACGAGTACGCAAATGATAAGATTGAATGAAGTAAATATACCACATGAAAACTCAGCTAAGTATCTAGAGAGATGCTATGGCTCATAGGCCGATTTTCTAAATTTTCAATTCACTGCAAAGTGCTATTGTATAACCAGATGATTAAGCCTATGTGGCTTTATGGTATACAACTATGGGGTTGCGCCAAACAGACACACATCAACAAAATACAGACGTTTCAAAACAAAGTATTGAGAAACATCGTGGTACGTACGCAACAATGACATTCATAGAGATCTCAGGATTCCAAAAGTAGTAGATGAGGTAAAACCTCAGTAGATGAGGTAAAGTCTTGCAAATCATGTCAACATAGAAGCACATAAGCTATTGGATAACTCTAACTTAACGAAACGACTGAAAAGAACAAAGCCGTTTGAGTTAGTGCAGACATAATACAAATTAGTTAACGAAAATTAAAAATCAGGCTAAAATTAATGGTTAGTCCAAGTAACTAGTTTTAGTAGATAGTTGGGGTAAGGAGGTGTTTTTAGTGGGTAAAGTCCCACACTACTAGCCTCGCGCGAGTTACGTTATCTAACATAACCCATAATAAGGAAAATCGACTTATGTTTATATTTATTAAACATCATTTGGATAGTTATTTATTAAAGTTTTTGCGTACACCATCATAAAATTAAAAAAAAACAAATTATTAAATAAATTATATATATATATATTGAAAATTAAAATTTATTCACCACCTATATATTTTGAGAAATTTTATTATTAAAAGAAAAAAAAATTAACATCATATAGTTTTATTTATTATAATTTATTGCAATTTTAATTGTTTTTTTTTTTTGAAAATTCCAAAATTTTTTAGTATTTTATTGGAGTTGTGTTGGCAACCCTGGATGGTTGTTGCTGCTGTGTTGTGGTTTGATTTTTTGTTTTCTTTCGATTGATTTTTTTTTAAATGACTGGCTGATTTTATTAGTAACTTCCCCAGGATGGATCGCATGGATTTCTTGTCCTTTTCTTCCCTTCTTCCTTAAGCGATGGTGCTTCATTCTAAAGATTTTTTTGTTGTGAAAATTTTTAGCTGGCAAACCTCAGGAGGAAATCCCAGTAGTACAAGGAGTTCTAGTATATAAATTTTGGTCTAGCGTTATATTTGTGATGCGCTGTAGGTCACCCTAGACCTTACCTCCTCCGACTTACCTTAAGATAACAGGTGGTAATTCTTTTTAGACAAAATTATCATACTGTTACAATACATATATATATATATATATATATACATAAATAAATTTTTTTTATAGTAATTTTTATAAGCATTTTAAGCTATTTATTTTCGTTTTATTATTTTATTTAACGCCTAAAAATATGTTTTTGAATTTATAAAAAATGATTTTCTTTTTGTATGTACCCACACTTTAAATTTGGAATATATTTTAATTATATATAGAGAAAAAAAAATTATGGAAAATTAGCATTAGTATATATAGAATGATAAATATATTAGAATTAGAAATAAACAATTTGGAAAAATTGATTAAAATTTAAAAAAAAACACCGAATAGAGATTATACGTCGCAATACATACTACAAAAATTAGCGTATGTTGAGAAAGTAAAGGAAACCTGTTTCAATAGTTGGCGAGAATTATATAAGGAAGACAAGGATTTAGCACTTGTTTATAGAGAAAAATTTGAAAGAGTCTACGTAGCTGTAACAGATATTTTAGATAAAAAGTCTAAGGAATTTTTAGACAAAACTATTACTGAAAATAGTGAAGAAGAAGAAGAAGAAAGCGATACAGAGAATACTGATATAAAAGGAGAAATAAAAATGGCGAGTTTCGATTTCAACGTAGCACAAAAGCTACCATCATTAATAATTGAAAGGGAAGATACCAGAGAAGAGAAAATCAGAGATTTTTTGAATGGTATAGAATTTTACTATGACTTATTGAAAACGGAAGACAAACCAATTTTGGTAAAATTTTTGATTAAGTGCAAAATTCAAGGGAAGGCACTAACTGAATTGGGAACCATAACTACTACATATTTCGCCGAATTAAAAAAGCAAATAAAATCAAAATGTGGATGTAAAGACTCCATAGAAATAATACAAACGAAGTTAGGCAATACACGCCAAGGAAATAGACCGATGCGGGAATTTATAACCGACATCGAAAGTCTAATATCAAGGATGACCGAATTAGAGGTCGGTGCATAAAGCGAGTCGCAAAGACCAGCACTAACAGCAGCCAATAATCGAAGAGGACTGGCATTTTTAAAAAGGGGAGTAAGCGAACGGTACAAAATTATATTGGACAGTGCTAGGCATGCCGATTTCGATACTGCCATAAAACATTTATTGGAATTGGATCCAGGTATGGAAAGGAATTCGGAAGTTGTGAGATACGTAGACAACAACAGGAACCGAAATTCCCAATTCACAAAATTACATGCCAAATTATAATAATAATAGAACACCCAATACGGACAACTCTAGAGTCCAAGCGATAACCGAAGCGGCAAACGAACAGCCCACCGAGGGGGAAGCCAACCAATCGGTAGGGGAGTATACGAATTAGGCAATATCAAGGACATTATTTTTACAGCAGGTATGACAAACGGACTTTATGTAGAAGTAAAAACAAATAACATAACTACAACATTTTGAGTAGACACAGGAGCATCTATATGCACCATTAAGGACAAATGTAGGGGTAAAAACATTTTACAAAGGGATAAAATAACGACAATTCAAGGAATTCCAGGACATTTAGAGACATTAGGAACTTGTACTAACGAATTAAATTTTAAATCAGTAAATGTTAAATATGATTTTCACGTAGTTTCTGATAATTTTCCCGTACCAGTAGATGGTATTTTGGGAGCAAATTTCTTAAAGGACTTTCAAGCTAAAATAAATTTAGAATTTTTTTATCTCGAATTAACAATAGAGAATAAAAAGGTAGTTTTACCTATACTAAATAAAGAAAATTTAAATACAATCACTTTCACCACGATGTGAATCTACATATTGGTTAGATACAAAATTTCAAAATGAACGCATATTCTATCAAACGGAATTATGTGAGGGGGTTTTCATGGCTGGATCTATATCCAAACCCATAAATGGTAAAATACCAATAAAAATTTTAAATACACGAGAAAAAGAAGTAATATTAAAATGGATAGAACCCGAATCCTTTAGTGTAAACGAACATTATATATTAAATTACGAACTATCGAAAGAAGCGTCTATTACACGAATAGACAAACTTTCAAAAGAAATTAATTGACACATTAAATATTGAGGAAAAGAAATGTATAAAGACAATCTGTACAAAATTTAACGACATTTTTCATTTAGACGGAGATGAACTGACAGTGACAAATATTGGGGCAGCAAATATTAAAATAAAAGAAGGAATTGCACCAAAGTATACTAAACCATATAGAATACCGCATACACAACAACAAAATATGCAGGAAGAAATAGACCAAATGTTAAAAAATAAAATAGCTGAACCATCAGTTTCGGCTTGGAATTCACCTGTACTAATTGTACCAAAGAAAAAGGATCCTGTCACAGGATTACAGAATTTCGAATGGTCATTGACTATCGGAAAGTTAACTATATTATAGAAGATGATAGATTTCCACTACCAAATATCATATATGATATGGTAGGTGGTGCAACATATTTTTCGACTATAGATCTTAGTTTGATATTACCAAATGGAACTAGACAAAGACAGTAGACCGTGTACCGCATTTTCGACTGAAAACGGACATTTTCAATTAACACGTTTGCCAATGGGTTCGAAAATTTCACCCAGTGCATTTTCACGAATGATGTCAGTAGAAATGTCAGGTTTAACATATTCGAGATGTTTTGTATATTTAGACAATTTGATAATTTTTGGAAATTGTTTAGAATCCCATAATTTAATAGAATTTTTTCAACGACTTAGGGATGTAAATTTAAAAATTCATCCTGGTAAATGTAGTTTTCTGAGAAAACAAGTACTATATTTGGGTAACATTATTTCGGAGAAAGGCATTTTGCCTGATCCATGAAACAAAATCAAACGCAATTAAAAATTTTCCACAACCAAGCAATGCAGACGAAGTTCGGAGATTTGTTGCATTTGCAAATTATTATAGAAAATTTATTCCAAATTTCGCTTCAATAACCATTCCACTAAATAAATTATTAAAAAAAGATGGTAAATTTAATTTTACTAAAGATTGTATAGAAGCTTTCGAAACTATAAAAGAAATTTTAATAAGTCCAAAAATTTTACAATTTCCAAATTTTGACAAAGAATTTTTTTTGCGAACTGACGCATCAGGGTCTGCTCTAGGAGCAGTACTTTCTAATTATGATGATAGACCAATAGCATATGCTAGTAAAACTTTAAATAATGCCGAGAAAAATTATAGTACAATAGCAGAATTATTAGCCATAGTATGGGCTATTAAACATTATCGACCATATCTTTTGGGGAGACGATTTAAAATTTTAGCTGATCATAGACCATTACTCTATTTATTTTCATTAAAAGAACCTTCATCTAGATTAACTAAATTTAGACTTTTACTTGAAGAATATAATTTTTATGTAGAATATTCACCAGGAAAAGAAAATTGCACAGCAGATGCATTAAGTATAGTAAAAATTACATCTGACGATTAAAAATTTTTAGTTATAGCAGTAACGACTAGATCGAAAACAAAAACAAATGAGGAACAAATTGACAAAGAAACAGATGAACAAATTATAAAAGAATTATTACAACCAACACCAGAAGGGTTAAAACTAGTTGAGTTAAAAATAGTAGATAGTTTTGATGAAGAAATAAGTAAATTAAATAATCAACCGGATATTATATTGGGTCCAAATAAAATATTAGCTTACATTCCAAAAAGGAATTGTATTATAAGACAGACCAATCCGCGACATTCGGCAGATTGTATTGGAGGGACGTGCAGACAATCACTGGTACATTAAAATTGAAAAAAAAATTACATATTACGAAGGGAGAGTTATTAAAATTATCAGACGGCCGTCGACAAAATAATGTTAGTAATATAAAGAAAAAATTGAATGAAATATTTAAAAATACTAATATAAAAGTGCACATAATGAAAGAATTGATAAGGATTACTGACCCAGGGATGAAAAAACTATTACTTAACGATTAGCAGGAATAAATCGTATGATTAAAAATATAAAATGCAAATATTTCTGGACAGGAATGCAGGAAGATATCACAACAGTTGTAAAACATTTCGAATCTTGTCAAAGAAATAAACATATAAATATGAAAAGACAACCAATGATTATAACATCAACAAGTGAAACAAGTTTTGAGAGAATTTTCGTAGATCTTGTAGGCCCATTATATGAATCAACAGAGGGTTATAAATATATTTTAACAATACAACTCATCTTGTATTTATAGAAAAACAAAATTTATAGAAAATATACCTCTTAGAAACAAAGAAGCCAATACTGTAGCAAAAGGATTCGTAGAACACTTCATATTAAAATATGGTGTTCCAAAGAAAATAGTTTCCGATCAAGGAACGGAATTTATGAGTCATGTTTTTAAGGACATGTGTAAAATGTTAAAAATAGAACAACTTTTCTCTACAGCATATCACCAGGAAAGTATAGGAGCTTTAGAAAATTCACATAAAGTACTAGGAGCGTATCTCAGGACATACGTAACTGAAAACCATACAGATTGGGATAAATGGTTGCCATACTAAACATTCTGTTATAATACATCAGTACATTCAGAAACAGAATATACACCATACGAATTAATATACGGAAAGCAATGTCGACCACCTTCAAGCTTATTAAGAAATGTACAGCCAGTGTACAATTATGAAGATTTTATAATAGATTTGAAAAATAAATTACAAATAGCACATAGAGATGCTAGGGAAACATTACTTAAAAAGAAGCAGGATAGAAAAACTAGGTATGATAAAGATTTTAGAGTTAAAGATAGTAACTATGAAGTAGGTAGTTTAGTTTTATTAAGAAATGAAAATAATAAAAAATTAGATCCAATATACATTGGACCATACGAAGTTATAAGTAGCACAAGAGTTAACTGCGAAATAAAAACGGAAAATAAGAAAATGATAGTGCATAAAAATAGATTAAAACCATATTACGTATATCTAGCAATAGTATTAGAAAATTAAAAAATTATTAAGGGGGAAGGGGACGCCTGGAAACCTATATATATAATATATAAAATAAGTGAATAAGTAGAATAGACTAGATAATTTAAAACTAATAGATAAATAGATAATAAACATAGTTAAGGTAAGCTAAATAAATTTTTGGTAGATTTTCTTAAACATATTGATAATAAATACAATAGTAAATAAAATAAAACAGGATATAAAAAGGCAATAAAACAAAATAATTTAACAATGAAATAATACAAAAAAATTTTTGAAAAAAAAGAAGAAAAAAAAGTTGAATAAATATATATATAATGTGTAAAATTTTAAAATTACAAAAGAATTTGTATCTAGGAGATAGTTGGAAAGAAGGAACCTTTTTACCATAAGATTCCTCCTTTTCCGCTGGGAATTTAGAAATCTCCCACACTATATTACATTATGTAAATATAATATATAATAATTGTAAACATAAAAGTAAAAGAAAATACTTTATATATTGCGTAAGGTTAGTTAAATTAAAAATATTGTAAACAAATGTGGAAATATTTATATTCATATGAAATTAGGTGTAAATATATATATTTATGTACATGCAATTTAAAAGTTAAATAACTTTATAATAAATTATAATGAAATATTGAATATTTCCACATGTCAAAATGAATAAAACGATTGTGGATATCAATTATATTTTAAAATAAAACACGATGTTTTCAATAACAAAATAAAATAAAAATATATTTCTTTTCTTTTACAAAATTCGACTGTACAGCACGACGCATATAAACAAAAACTAAAACTAACGTCTTTCTTAAATTGACAGTTCAGGGTTGTGTGACAGTTCGGCCAAACCTGACGTTGTATCGTCCTCGATTATACTATCATCGGAGTCGTCGTCATCTTTATCAGAAGTAATACCATCAAGATCAAAGGGCTGCCACACCAACGCTTTATTTTATCAGCGGCATAAATTGAATTAAATTTCTTTTGGGTAATTTGCATACCATCGATATCACTAATAAGAAAACGGTCAGTTCCGAGCACTTTCTTGACTACGTCTGGACCTCTATGTTTTGGCTCAAGTTTACGGGATTCACCGGTAGATGGACTTTCATTTGCCATGAACCACATGGTGTTTTGTTATAGCAACATTCTATACACGATGCGCTGTAATCTTTGACATATTTTCGTATTTTCGGGAACCATAACAACTCAGATATGCGTAAAATAGTTTTTTCTAGACCAAAATGTCCCATGTCATCATGAAATGAACGAACAACACGCCACCTTACGGCTTTTGGCACGACAAATTTTATTTTATCATTAACTTTTCTATATAATCTATGGTTTTTTATACAGTATTCTTTATTATACTGTTTTTCATATTCCGATTTTATATTTCCGGTGATATTATTAATAATATTTGCCAAATTTTCATCTTGGGGCTGCATGGTTAATAGCCAGTCTGATTGTTCTAAATTAATTTTCATAATAAATCCAGCTGGTTCAATTTCTATAGGTGGTTCATCTGGTGATGGTGACTCATGGCATCGACATGTGACATACGATTTCCACTTCGATGAACTGCTATAAAGTCAAATTCAAGTAATTTCATCCACCATCTTGCTATTCAAGGTTTAATTTCTGTTTTATCTTTTAAATGTGCAATAGCGGAGCAATCGGTAATTAATCGAAATCTTTTACCCAACAAATAGATTCGGAAACTTTCCAGCGATTCAACAACGGCTAACACCTCAAGTTCGTAACTATGGTACTTTTTTTCCATATCAGTACAGTGCCGACTATAAAAGAAAACTGGATGCCAATTTTTTTCATCCGTGGATTGTAATAGAACACCAGCAAGACCAATACTACTAGCGTCTGTATGCACTTTGGGATGAGGCGTAAAACTATAAATAGAAAGAACAGGTTTATTACAAATTATATTAATTAATTTGTCAAAAGTTTCTTTTTGCTGCTCTCCCCACACGAAGTTATTAATTTCACTTTTTCTAATTAAATTGGTCAAAGGTTTCGATATCAACGAATAATCACGTTTTACTGGGTAATATTACGTCATCAAGATAAGCATTAATTTCATCGTTATACATTTCTTTCGTTAAATCATTAATTATTTCTTGAAAAACTGATGGTGTGACCTTCGTTAGTCACGAATGCTGTATATTTTTTTGACGTTTCTTCAATTTCGATTTGATGATAACCCATTCTTAAGTCCAAAGTCGTAAAATATTTATTATCAGCTAATTTTGTTAACTGTTCATCAATCAAAGGCATTGGATAAAGTTGTTTCACAGTTATTTTATTTAAGTGTCGATAATCGACACACATCAGACTTTCACCATTTTTCTTCTCGATTAAAACAATTGGTGACGCATACGGTAAACTAGATGGTCTAATAATATCAGCTGTTAATAATTCTTCAATTATTTTTTTCACAATTGGACGTTTGGCAAATGCCATTCTATATGGTTTTATGTTCACCGGTATTTCGCTTGTTAATTTAATTGTCATTTTTTTAATAGAATATTTACCTAATTCATTAACGTTTTCAGAGAAACAGTTACGATACGTGTTTAATAAAGTTTTGAGTTCAATAACTTCGGATATATTTAAATTTTCATCAATATTTATTTTTTTTGAGTCTTCGATCCAACAATCATTTCCATCGATAATTAAACGAGTTCCCTCCTTACACAGAAAATCTTTTCCTAATAAAACGTTTTCATTTATATATTCGTCATCAACCACTAATAATTTATGGTTAAATTGTTTATTATCGATTTCAATAATTGATAATATTTTCTTTGAACAAATATATTGGCCACCAGCAAATCCATTAAGCACTACGTGACATTCAACTTGAGAACCAATTTCTGTTGCGATCGATTTACGAATTAGAGTGCTACTACTACCAGGATCGACAAACGCAACGATTTCATTATTATTTATTTTAATAATTTTTTTATAAAATTATTAGTAACTGTTGGACAATTATCATTTCCAATTTTGTTGACGTTTGATTCTGGTTGTTGAAAATTCATTTTTATTTTTGATTCAGGACAATTATTTGTTTGATGTGTTGTTCGTTGACAATTTTGACACCTTTGACGTCTTTGTGGTTCAGGACATTTAATTGACAAATGACTAGGATTAAAACAATTGTAACATATTATATCTTTTTTTTAAATTTTTTTTTCGAACGGCTTCTTTTCGGATTTATTGGCAACAAAAATATGATTTGTGCTCATTGTCGGCGTAAATTTTGATTTATTTTGGAATGTAAATTGACGTATTGGATTATAACGTACGTATGTAATTATGTCTTGTAACAATTGATTACAAGTTAAATATTCTTTCGAAATATGTTTACGGAGATCGTTGTCATTTATTCCATTTATAATATGTTTCGCTATTGAATTTTCTTGTAATCATCCTTTTCGACCCATAGCAAGCATTTTATGATAATATTCTTCCGGCGATTCATTATATTTACGTTTCGTTTCGATCATTTCAATATGGATGTCGGCTATGTTAGTAATACACGGAAAATCAGCAAGAAATTTTTCAACAAATCGTTCCAAGTTAAAAATATTTCTTGTAAACCGTCGAACCACAATTTAGCTGTACCTTGTAATTTCGATTGTACAGCAAAAATTAATACTTTATCATCCCAACAGTATGCATTTTTTAATTTTTCGATACGTTGAATAAATTGTAACGAGTTTATTGAAGTAGACAACGATGGATTAAATTCCGGTAATACGGTTATAACGTCTCTGACATTTCCATAAATATTATTATTAATATTATTATTATTATTAATAAACGGCGGTGTACAATATTGATATTGACTCGATGGAATATAATTATAAGTATTGGAAACGTTATGCAATGGTATCTGATTTGAAATTGACGCATGAATATTCGGTTGCGTCGGTAAGTATACATGTTGCACCCTTTGTTGATAATTATTAGGTTGTGTTGCACGCGGCGAATAGGCTTGTGTTGGTATGGGTGTACAATATGTTTCCGGCGAAACTGAAACATGAGATGGTTGATTACATTGGTGTGTTGACATAATATTTTGTGGTATTTGTGACCATGTTGAAATATTTCTTAAATGTGTGAGTGGTGTTGAAATACAAGATGGTTGGAAATTAATATTATTTAATGACGTTGTTGTTGTTGCACCACTACTAAAATTTTTAGCATTTTCTTTGTTACCGGCATTTTGATTTAATTGTAACTTTGCAATGGTTTGTTCTAAATTTTTAACACGTTTCACCATTGTTATGCTGAAATTTTCTTCTTCGTCGCTATAATATTCTTCCAACCTTTCGATTAAAGCAATTTTATTACCTGTTGATGGCAAACCAACCTCCTTACATTTTCGCTTCAACGCTTCCACATTTAGATGACGAAAACCAACAATTTATTTCACTTTTATTTTTATTTTTAATTATAGCAATTACGAACGATATGAATAAATATAATTGAGATCCCACTTCTGAAAATTGTCAAGATGAATAAAACGATTGTGGATATCAATTATATTTTAAAATAAAACACGATGTTTTCAATAACAAAATAAAATAAAAATATATTTCTTTTCTTTTACAAAATTCGACTGTACAGCACGACGCATATAAACAAAAACTAAAACTAACGTCTTTCTTAAATTGACAGTTCAGGGTTGTGTGACACACATAAGTATATTTTGGCTGAAATAGCAAAATAACCATTAGCCATAAGAATCAATGTAATTTTAGGGTATAAAAGAAATGGTTTTTTTAATAAATAAATTACTTCAACTTGAACTTTTGAGTGTTTCAATTGCCTTTATCTGCTACTCGCTAAACAAGGAAGAAACCTTAAAAAACTACCAAATAGAAGTCCACTGAAGCAACTGAGGCTTACGCTACGTTGTCATAACATTCGGTCAACGGCTATTGTTTTTCAGTGCGACTTCGTGAAGTTTGCTTAGGGAGAAACGGAATTCTACGGCAGACTTTACACTATCATCAGCACAAGTGAAACAGAGCTAGTAATAAAATCATCAATCAAAGCTAGAAAAGCTTTGATCTAATCCCTGGAGAGATCTTGAAACACCTACCGCATGAAGGAATTTGGAAACTCACGCAAGTCTTTAATGCGGTACTGATGCTCAGATTTGTTCCTTGCTCATGGAAAGTAATCATCATGCTGCAAAAGCCTGGAAAAGAACCAACGGAAGCAAAGTCATACAGACCTATTTCACTTCACTACTGCCGACAATATCGAAAGGTTTTGAGAAATTACTACTGCAAAGATTAAAACCAGTAATCGAAAGTAAAGGAATCATACCGAAACATCAATTTGGATTTAGAGAAAACCATTCAACAACGGAACAAATCCATAGAATAACAACCATAATTGAAAAAGCGCTAGAAGAGAAAAAAATCTGCTCCACTATCTTCCTTGATGTTGTGCAGGCTTTTGACAAGGTCTGGCATGAGGGATTGATTCACAAGATGAACCAAATATTTCCAAAACAGTACGTTGAGCTTATCACATCATATCTAACACAAAGGTTCTTTAGAATCAAGCAGGACGATGAATATTCAACAATAATGCCTGAATGCCGTTTTTTCGTGCGTTTTGCCGCGCGGCCAAATTAGAAACCATAGGTTCCTATGTGACCGATTAGATGACAACGCACTGCGTTTTCGCATGCGGTGCGTAGCCGTGTAATATCTCTAATTCTAATTTTTTCGCACGCCGGCAATGCTGCCACTACACAGAAGTTAAATTTACCAACTTCTAAACAAAAAAAAAAATAATTTTGACAGCTATAAAACAAAAACAGGAAAAAATTTAAATTTGAAATTTGAAATGGAAGAAAAATTGATTGAGCTTGTAAAAAAGGAAGAATGTTTATACAATAAAAGCAATCGGCATTACAAAAATATATATCTAAGGGACCAAAAATTTGAAGAATTTTCAAAAGAATTAAAAATACCAGGTATGTAAACATATATAAAGTTATGTTTTTGTTAAATAATTATACTAAAGTTGTTTCCTCTTTTGTCTCGTAGCTGAACAATTAAAGAAACGATGGAGATCTTTAAGGGACACTTTTCTTAAAGAAGTTAAAAAAATTAAAGCACCATCTGGAAGTGGATGCGGCAGTCCAAAAAAGAAATGGAGGTTCATGGACCAAATGTGGTTTTTAAAAGATGTGGTTCAAGAAAACAAAGAGTAATTATTATTTTTTATTTTATTTTATTTAAATGTTTACTTTTTATGTATTTGAAGGACTACTGGAAATTTTGAATTTGAAGAATTAATAGAAGAGGATAATATTTTTCTTGATAATAATGATGATGATATGCAATTTCCACTAAATGAAGTGCCAGCCGAAAGCACCACTTATTTAGATGATTTTACTTTAGATTCAACAATGTCATCATACAATAATCCATCATCTTCAAATACATCTAAAAAAAAAAACAAAAAATGATGAAATTTTATCTGCAGCAAATGCCAATTTATTGGAATTGGTGAATACTGCTAAGACAGCTTTTGGCAGTCCACCTGCACAAATATCAACTGTAAGTTAATTTCTTTTTATAATAAATAAAATTAATTTAAACATAAATTAATTTTAGGTTGAACAATTTTTTGATGTAATTGGAAAACAGGTGGAGGCCGCAAATATAAGTCCTAGAGAATTTGGGCTCCTCCAAGTTCAGATATTGGAATTAATTAATAAATTACTATATAAAGATTGAGCTTATTTATTCATCATTTCATATTTATCATCATCATTTAATATTTAAAGTATATTATCATCATTTTCATAATTAAAATAATCATTATGCTCATTATCAGGATTTAAATTTTATCAACATCATTTCAAATTATATTATGTATTATATTATATTACAATGTATTTATATTATAAAGTTATTTGTAATAAGAAGTTGAATATGTATTATAATGTTATTTTTATTTTTATTATAATACAATTTTTAATAAGAAGTTGAATATTATATCTGAAAATTATATCTATTAAAAATGAATAAGTTACCTTTTAAATATTTATTTTAAATAATTTTTTAAGCAATCTCTAATGCCAAATACATCTCTAGTTGCATTAAATTATTATAGTATTAATGTTAATTATAATATAAAGAATTATTTTTGAATCTGAAAAAAAAAAGATAAATAAATGATTAAACAGTTTTCTTTAATATATAAAAGTTTATATTTACCTTTGTATTTTTTATTTTAAATAATCTTTCAAGCAATCTCTAATGCCAAATGCATCTCTAGTTGCATTAAATCTGGTGAAAAGTCGAGATTGTGTTAACGGAACTACCTCATGACGCCATTCACCCTCCTGAACCAGTTCATGATCATTATTGTATTGATCAACAAATATTTCTGAACAATAATTGTTATTATTCAATTTCAAAAAATTATGTAGGACTACGGTAGCCTTTATAATATTTTCAGCATTTTTCGGAAACATATTTAGGGAATTGCTCAAAACCCTCCATTTTGCTGTTAATATTCCAAATGTGTTTTCAATACGAACACGAGCTCTTGATAATTTTTTATTAAATGTTTGTTTGTCTGATGCTAACAAACGTCCAGGATATGGCCGCATAATATTGGTTTTCAAAGGAAATGCAGCATCACCAATAAAAAAACGCGGTAATTCTAAATTAGAATTTGGCAACTTTTTTAATTTTGGAATTTCAATAGTTCCATTAATAATTTTTTTACCGAAACCACTACATTTTAAAATACCACCATCACTCTGGCTTCCGTAAGCACCTGTATTAATTATATATTAAAACACGTACTAAATATGTATAATTTCATAAAATTACCTATATCAACAGCAGTGAAGGTGTAATTACTATCACAAGCTGCTAATAATACAATACTAAAATATTGCTTGTAATTATAGTACAGTGAACCTGATTTTGGAGGGCATTTCAATTGAATATGTTTTCCATCTATTGCTCCTACAACATTTGGCATTCCAGTTGATTTACAAAAATCATCAATAATTTTTTCATATTCAGCAGCATTTGGTTGTGCTAAATAGATTGCACTTAATTCCTCCCAAATGGCATCACATGTTTCTAAAATGATTTCTCGTACTGTTGAAACTCCAGCTCGGAATGCCCGTGCTAACATTTGCCAGCAACAACCTTGTGACAAATATCTAAAAAAAAACATTTATAAATATTTATATGTATTTTAAATATTAAGGAATAAAAATCTTACACCAAAGTTATTGCCAATCGACATTCTGCACCAATTGATTTCCTAATAAAATCCTGTTTTGTTAGTTTTTTTTTAAGAAGATCACTCAGCAATGTAAAATGTTTTACTCCCATACGAGTTGCTTTTCTAAATTGCTCCTCATCTTGGTTTTTTATAATTTGAAATAAATTAGAAAAAAAACCATGGATCTGCCTTTCATGTTCACTATATATAAAACGAGTCCAAATTCTGCTCGGTTTGTCTTTGTTGATTATATGGTTGATTTTAACAACATTTAAATATGCTATATAAACCATATATAGCAACATTATATTTTGAAAATAATTCCACTTTTCCACAATCATTATTTCAATACAACTTTTTTTTGTCAGCAAATAATCAATAATATTTGTTTAAATGTTGGTTTTAATATATAATATAATAAAATATAAAATTTATTTTAATACAAACACTAAATAATTACACTTTTTAATTGTTTTTTTTATAAAACTGAAATAAAACTTTTAAATACGTTCAATAACAAAACTTTTGCAAAATTATATTTTTGTTTTTCTTTAAAATTACACATAAATTTTAAAGTGTCAACAATTACCGCACTTCCGCGCGGAAAAAAAACGCACATCTAATTGACTATACGGCAACGCGTACGTTCGCCGTGCGGCTAAAAACGCACATCTAATTCAGGCATAAGAGAAATAAAAGCAGGAGTACCTCAGGGTAGTATACTTGGCCCAATACTGTACTTAATATACACCAGTGATATACCGGACTTAGACAATGTGACCATAGCTTCATTTGCGGACGATACAGCGCTAATTTCGCTAGGTGACAATATAAACGAATCAACTAGAACCTTCAAGAAGCAAGCAACAGATTCGCGACCTAGACCAAAAAATGGAAAATCAAACTCAATGAAATTAAATCGGTTCACGTTAACTTCACCAACAGAAGAATTACGAGTACGCAAATGATAAGATTGAATGAAGTAAATATACCACATGAAAACTCAGCTAAGTACCTAGAGAGATGCTATGGCTCATAGGCCGATTTTCTAAACTTTCAATTCACTGCAAAGTGCTATTGTATAACCAGATGATTAAGCCTATGTGGCTTTATGGTATACAACTATGAGGTTGCCTTAAACAGACACAATACAGACGTTTCAAAACAAAGTATTGAGAAACATCGTCAATGCTCCATGGTGCGTACGCAACAATGACATTCATAGAGATCTCATGATTCCAAAAGTAGTAGATGAGGTAAAACCTCAGTAGATGAGGTAAAGTCTTGCAAATCATGTCAACATAGAAGCACATAAGCTATTGGATAACTCTAACTTAACGAAACGACTGAAAAGAACAAAGCCGTTTGAGTTAGTGCAGACATAATACAAATTAGTTAACGAAAATTAAAAATCAAGCTAAAATTAATGGTTAGTCCAGGTGACTAGTTTTAGTAGACAGTTGGGGTAAGGAGGTGTTTTTAGTTGGTAAAGTCCCACACTACTAGCCTCGCGCGAGTTACGTTATCTAACATAACCCATAATAAGGAAAATCGACTTATGTTTATATTTATTAAACATCATTGGGACAGTTATTTATTAAAGTTTTTGCGTACACCATCATAAAGTAAAAAAGTATCAAATTATTAAATAAATTATATATATATATTGAAAATTAAAATTTATTCACCACCTATATATTTTGAGAAATTTTATTATTAAAAGAAAAAAAAATTAACATCATATAGTTTTATTTATTATAATTTATTGGAATTTTAATTGTTTGTTTTTTTTGAAAATTCCAAAAATTTTTAGTATTTTATTGGAGTTGTGTTGGCAACCCTGGATGGTTGTTGCTGCTGTGTTGTGGTTTGATTTTTTGTTTTCTTTCGGTTGATTTTTTTTTAAATGACTGGCTGATTTTATTAGTAACTTCCCCAGGATGGATCGCATGGATTTCTTGTCATTTTCTTCCCGTCTTCCTTAAGCGATGGTGCTTCATTCTAAAGATTTTTTTGTTGTGAAAATTTTTAGCTGGCAAACCTCAGGAGGAAATCCCAGTAGTCCAAGGTGTTCTAGTATATAAATTTTGGTCTAGCGTTATATTTGTGATGCGCTGTTGGTCACCCTAGACCTGGCGCCCACTTCACTAGAACTCCGAAGTTACCTCCTCCGACTTACCTTAAGATAACAGGTGGTAATTCTTTTTAGACAAAATTATCATACTGTTACAATTTTTTTTATAGTAATTTTTGTAAGCATTTTAAGCTATGTATTTTCGTTTTAATATTTTATTTAACGCCTAAAAATATGTTTTTGAATTTATAAAAAATTATTTTCTTTTTGTATGTACCCACACTTTAAATTTGGAATATATTTTAATTATATATAGAGAAAATAAAATTATGGAAAATTAGCATTAGTATATATAGAATGATAAATATATTAGAATTAGAAATAAACAATTTGGAAAAATTGATTAAAATTTTTAAAAAAACACCGAATAGAGATTATACGTCGCAATACATACTAAAAAAATTAGCGTATGTTGAGAAAGTAAAGGAAACCTGTTTCAATAGTTGGCGAGAATTATATAAGGAAGACAAGGATTTAGCACTTGTTTATAGAGAAAAATTTGAAATAGTCTACGTAGCTGTAACAGATATTTTAGATAAAAAGTCTAAGGAATTTTTAGACAAAACTATTACTGAAAATAGTGAAGAAGAAGAAGAAGAAAGCGATACAGAGAATACTGATATAAATGGAGAAATAAAAATGGCGAGTTTCGATTTCAACGTAGCACAAAAGCTACCATCATTAATAATTGAAAGGGAAGATACCAGAGAAGAGAAAATCAGAGATTTTTTGAATGGTATAGAATTTTACTATGACTTATTGAAAACGGAAGATAAACCAATTTTGGTAAAATTTTTGATTAAGTGCAAAATTCAAGGGAAGGCACTAACTGAATTGGGAACAATAACTACTACTGATTTCGCCGAATTAAAAAAGCAAATAAAATCAAAATGTGGATGTAAAGACTACATAGAAATAATACAAACGAAGTTAGGCAATACACGCCAAGGAAATAGACCGATGCGGGAATTTATAACGGACATCGAAAGTCTAATATCAAGGATGACCGAATTAGAGGTCAGTGCACAAAGCGAGTCGCAAAGACCAGCACTAACAGCAGCAAATAATCGAAGAGGACTGGCATTTTTAAAAAGGGGAGTAAGCGAACGGTACAAAATTATATTGGACAGTGCTAGGCATACCGATTTCGATACTGCCATAAAACATTTATTGGAATTGGATCCAGGTATGGAAAGGAATTCGGAAGTTGTGAGATACGTAGACAACAACAGGAACCGAAATCCCCAATTCACAAAATTACAGGCCAAATTATAATAATAATAGAACACCAAATACGGTCAACTCTAGAGTCCTAGCGATAACCGAAGCGGCAAACGAACAGCCCACCGAGGGGGAAGCCAACCAATCGGTAGGGGAGTATACGAATTAGGCAATATCAAGGACATTATTTTTACAGCAGGTATGACAAACGGACTTTATGTAGAAGTAAAAACAAATAACATAACTACAACATTTTGAGGAGACACAGGAGCATCTATATGCACCATTAAGGACAAATGTAGGGGTAAAAACATTTTACAAAGGGATAAAATAACGACAATTCAAGGAATTCCAGGACATTTAGAGACTTGTACTAAAGAATTAAATTTTAAATCAGTAAATGTTAAATATGATTTTCACGTAGTTTCTGATAATTTTCCCGTACCAGTAGATGGTATTTTGGGATCAAATTTCTTAAAGGACTTTCAAGCTAAAATAAATTTAGAAATTTTTTATCTCGAATTAACAATAGAGAATAAAAAGGTAGTTTTACCTATACTAAATAAAGAAAATTTAAATATAATCACACTTTCACCACGATGTGAATCTACATATTGGTTAGATAAAAAAATTAAAAATGAACGCATATTCTATCAAACGGAATTATGCGAGGGGGTTTTCATGGCTGGATCTATATCCAAACCCATAAATGGTAAAATACCAATAAAAATTTTAAATACACGAGAAAAAGAAGTAATATTAAAATGGATAGAACCCGAATCCTTTAGTGTAAACGAACATTATATATTAAATTACGAACTATCGAAAGAAGCGTCTATTACACGAATAGACAAACTTTTAAAAGAAATTAATTGACACATTAAATATTGAGGAAAAGAAATGTATAAAGACAATCTGTACAAAATTTAACGACATTTTTCATTTAGACGGAGATGAACTGACAGTGACAAATATTGGGGCAGCAAATATTAAAATAAAAGAAGGAATTGCACCAAAGTATACTAAACCATATAGAATACCGCATACACAAAAACAAAATATGAAGGAAGAAATAGACAAAATGTTAAAAAATAAAATAGCTGAACCATCAGTTTCGGCTTGGAATTCACCTGTACTAATTGTACCAAAGAAAAAGGATCCTGTCACAGGATTACAGAAATTTCGAATGGTCATTGACTATCGGAAAGTTAACTATATTATAGAAGATGATAAATTTCCACTACCAAATATCATATATGATATGGTAGGTGGTGCAACATATTTTTCGACTATAGATCTTAGTTTGATATTACCAAATGGAACTAGACAAAGACAGTAGACCGTGTACCGAATTTTCGACTGAAAACGGACATTTTCAATTAACACGTTTGCCAATGGGTTCGAAAATTTCACCCAGTGCATTTTCACGAATGATGCCAGTAGAAATGTCAGGTTTAACATATTCGAGATGTTTTGTATATTTAGACAATTTGATAATTTTTGGAAATTGTTTAGAATCGCATAATTTAATAGAATTTTTTCAACGACTTAGGGATGTAAATTTAAAAATTCATCCTGGTAAATGTAGTTTTCTGAGAAAACAAGTACTATATTTGGGTAACATTATTTCGGAGAAAGGCATTTTGCCTGATCCATGAAACAAAATCAAACGCAATTAAAAATTTTCCACAACCAAGCAATGCAGACGAAGTTCGGAGATTTGTTGCATTTGCAAATTATTATAGAAAATTTATTCCAAATTTCGCTTCAATAACCATTCCACTAAATAAATTATTAAAAAAAGATGGTAAATTTAATTTTACTAAAGATTGTATAGAAGCTTTCGAAACTATAAAAGAAATTTTAATAAGTCCAAAAATTTTACAATTTCCAAATTTTGACGAAGAATTTATTTTGCGAACTGACGCATCAGGGTCTGCTCTAGGAGCAGTACTTTCTAATTATGATGATAGACCAATAGCATATGCTAGTAAAACTTTAAATAATGCCGAGAAAAATTATAGTACAATAGCAAAAGAATTATTAGCCATAGTATGGGCTATTAAACATTATCGACCATATCTTTTGGGGAGACGATTTAAAATTTTAGCTGATCATAGACCATTACTCTATTTATTTTCATTAAAAGAACCTTCATCTAGATTAACTAAATTTAGACTTTTACTTGAAGAATATAATTTTTATGTAGAATATTCACCAGGAAAAGAAAATTGCACAGCAGATGCATTAAGTATAGTAAAAATTACATCTGACGATTAAAATTTTTTAGTTATAGCAGTAACGACTAGATCGAAAACAAAAACAAATGAGGAACAAATTGACAAAGAAACAGATGAACAAATTATAAAAGAATTATTACAACCAACACCAGAAGGGTTAAAACTAGTTGAGTTAAAAATAGTAGATAGTTTTGATGAAGAAATAAGTAAATTAAATAATCAACAGGATATTATATTGGGTCCAAATAAAATATTAGCTTACATTCCAAAAAGGAATTGTATTATAAGACAGACCAATCCGCGACATTCGGCAGATTGTTATGGAGGGACGTGCACTGGTCCATTAAAATTGAAAAAAAAAATTATATATTACGAAGGGAGAGTTATTAAAATTATCAGACGGCCGTCGACAAAATAATGTTAATAATATAAAGAAAAAATTGAATGATATATTTAAAAATACTAATATAAAAGTGCACATAATGAAAGAATTGATAAGGATTACTGACCCAGGGATGAAAAAACTATTACTTAACGATTATCATATATTACCAAGTAGTGGACATGCAGGAATAAATCGTATGATTAAAAATATTAAATGCAAATATTTCTGGACAGGAATGAAGGAAGATATCACAACAGTTGTAAAACATTGCGAATCTTGTCAAAGAAATAAACATATAAATATGAAAAGACAACCAATGATTATAACATCAACAAGTGAAACAAGTTTTGAGAGAATTTTCGTAGATCTTGTAGGCCCATTATATGAATCAACAGAGGGTTATAAATATATTTTAACAATACAAGATGAGTTAACAAAATTTATAGAAAATATACCTCTTAGAAACAAAGAAGCCAATACTGTAGCAAAAGGATTCGTAGAACACTTCATATTAAAATATGGTGTTCCAAAGAAAATAGTTTCCGATCAAGGAACGGAATTTATGAGTCATGTTTTTAAGGACATGTGTAAAATGTTAAAAATAGAACAACTTTTCTCTACAGCATATCACCAGGAAAGTATAGGAGCTTTAGAAAATTCACATAAAGTACTAGGAGCGTATCTCAGGACATACGTAACTGAAAACCATACAGATTGGGATAAATGGTTGCCATACTAAACATTCTGTTATAATACATCAGTACATTCAGAAACAGAATATACACCATACGAATTAATATACGGAAAGCAATGTCGACCACCTTCAAGCTTATTAAGAAATGTACAGCCAGTGTACAATTATGAAGATTTTATAATAGATTTGAAAAATAAATTACAAATAGCACATAGAGATGCTAGGGAAACATTACTTAAAAAGAAGCAGGATAGAAAAACTAGGTATGATAAAGATTTTAGAGTTAAAGATAGTAACTATGAAGTAGGTAGTTTAGTTTTATTAAGAAATGAAAATAAGAAAAAATTAGATCCAATATACATTGGACCATACGAAGTTATAAGTAGCACAGGAGTTAACTGCGAAATAAAAACGGAAAATAAGAAAATGATAGTGCATAAAAATAGATTAAAACCATATTACGTATATCTAGCAATATTATTAGAAAATTAAAAAATTATTAAGGAGGAAGGGGACGCCTGGAAACCTATATATATATATATATATATATATAAAATAAGTTAATAAGTAGAATAGACTAGATAATTTAAAACTAATTGATAAATAGATAATAAATATAGTTAAGGTAAGCTAAATAAATTTTTGGTAGATTTTCTTAAACATATTGATAATAAATACAATAGTAAATAAAATAAAACAGGATATAAAAAGGCAATAAAACAAAATAATTTAACAATGAAATAATACAAAAAAATTTTTGAAAAAAAAGAAGAAAAAAAAGTTGAATAAATATATATATAATGTGTAAAATTTTAAAATGACAAAAGAATTTGTATCTAGGAGATAGTTGGAAAGAAGGAACCTTTTTACCATAAGATTCCTCCTTTTCCGCTGGGAAGTTAGAAATCTCCCACACTATATTACATTATATAAATATAATATATAATAATTGTAAACATAAAAGTAAAAGAAAATAGTTTATATATTGCGTAAGGTTAGTTAAATTAAAAATATTGTAAACAAATGTGGAAATATTTATATTCAAAATATAAATAATAAATTAATTAAAACTCGTGCTATATGCATAAATATATATATGAAATTAGGTGTAAATATATATATTTATGTATATGCAATTTAAAAGTTAAATAACTTTATAATAAATTATAATGAAATATTGAATGTTTCCACATAAGTATATTTTTGCTGAACTAGCAAAATAACCATTAGCCATTAGAATCAATGTAATTTTAGGGTATAAAAGAAATGGTTTTTTAATAAAGAAATTACTTCAACTTGAACTTTTGAGTGTTTCAATTGCCTTTATCTGCTACTCGCTAAACAAGGAAGAAACCTTAAAAAACTACCAAATAGAAGTCCACTGAAGCAACTGAGGCTTACGCTACGTTGTCATAACATTCGGCCAACGGCTATTGTTTTTCAGTGCGACTTCGTGAAGTTTGCTTAGGGAGAAACGGAATTCTACGGCAGACTTTACACTATCATCAGCACAAGTGAAACAGAGCTAGTAATAAAATCATCAATCAAAGCTAGAAAAGCTTTGATCTAATCACTGGAGAGATCTTGAAACACCTACCGCATGAAGGAATTTGCAAACTCACGTAAATCTTTAATGCGGTACTGATGCTCAGATTTGTTTCTAGCTCATGGAAAGTAATCATCATGCTGCAAAAGCCTGGAAAAGAACCAACGGAAGCAAAGTCATACAGACCTATTTCACTACTGCCGACAATATCGAAGGGTTTTGAGAAATTACTACTGCAAAGATTAAAACCAGTAATCGAAAGTAAAGGAATCATACCGAAACATCAATTTGGATTTAGAGAAAACCATTTAACAACGGAACAAATCCATAGAATAACAACCATAATTGAAAAAGCGCTAGAAGAGAAAAAAATCTGCTCCACTATCTTCCTTGTTGTTGTGCTGGCTTTTGACAAGGTCTGGCATGAGGGATTGATTCACAAGATGAACCAAATATTTCCAAAACAGTACGTTGAACTTATCACATCATATCTAACGCAAACGTTCTTTAGAATCAAGCAGGACGATGAATATTCAACAATAAGAGAAATAAAAGCAGGAGTACCTCAGGGTAGTATACTTGGCCCAATACTGTACTTAATATACACCAGTGATATACCGGACTTAGACAATGTGACAATAGCTTCATTTGCGGACGATACAGCGCTAATTGCGCTAGGTGACAATATAAACGAATCAACTAGAACCTTCAAGAAGCAAGCAACAGATTCGCGACCTAGACCAAAAAATGGAAAATCAAACTCAATGAAATTAAATCGGTTCACGTTAACTTCACCAACAGAAGAATTACGAGTACGCAAATGATAAGATTGAATGAAGTAAATATACCACATGAAAACTCAGCTAAGTATCTAGAGAGATGCTATGGCTCATAGGCCGATTTTCTAAACTTTCAATTCACTGCAAAGTGCTATTGTATAACCAGATGATTAAGCCTATGTGGCTTTATGGTATACAACTATGGGGTTGCGCCAAACAGACACACATCAACAAAATACAGACGTTTCAAAACAAAGTATTGAGAAACATCGTCAATGCTCCATGGTACGTACGCAACAATGACATTCATAGAGATCTCAGGATTCCAAAAGTAGTAGATGAGGTAAAACCTCAGTAGATGAGGTAAAGTCTTGCAAATCATGTCAACATAGAAGCACATAAGCTATTGGATAACTCTAACTTAACGAAACGACTGAAAAGAACAAAGCCGTTTGAGTTAGTGCAGACATAATACAAATTAGTTAACGAAAATTAAAAATCAGGCTAAAATTAATGGTTAGTCCAAGTAACTAGTTTTAGTAGATAGTTGGGGTAAGGAGGTGTTTTTAGTGGGTAAAGTCCCACACTACTAGCCTCGCGCGAGTTACGTTATCTAACATAACCCATAATAAGGAAAATCGACTTATGTTTATATTTATTAAACATCATTTGGATAGTTATTTATTAAAGTTTTTGCGTACACCATCATAAAATTAAAAAAAAACAAATTATTAAATAAATTATATATATATATATATTGAAAATTAAAATTTATTCACCACCTATATATTTTGAGAAATTTTATTATTAAAAGAAAAAAAAATTAACATCATATAGTTTTATTTATTATAATTTATTGCAATTTTAATTGTTTTTTTTTTTGAAAATTCCAAAATTTTTTAGTATTTTATTGGAGTTGTGTTGGCAACCCTGGATGATTGTTGCTGCTGTGTTGTGGTTTGATTTTTTGTTTTCTTTCGATTGATTTTTTTTTTTAAATGACTGGCTGATTTTATTAGTAACTTCCCCAGGATGGATCGCATCGATTTCTTGTCCTTTTCTTCCCTTCTTCCTTAAGCGATGGTGCTTCATTCTAAAGATTTTTTTGTTGTGAAAATTTTTAGCTGGCAAACCTCAGGAGGAAATCCCAGTAGTCCAAGGAGTTCTAGTATATAAATTTTGGTCTAGCGTTATATTTGTGATGCGCTGTAGGTCACCCTAGACCTTACCTCCTCCGACTTACCTTAAGATAACAGGTGGTAATTCTTTTTAGACAAAATTATCATACTGTTACAATATATATATATATATATATATATATATATATATATATATATATATATATATATATATATATATATATATATATATATAAATTTTTTTTATAGTAATTTTTATAAGCATTTTAAGCTATTTATTTTCGTTTTATTATTTTATTTAACGCCTAAAAATATGTTTTTGAATTTATAAAAAATTATTTTCTTTTTGTATGTACCCACACTTTAAATTTGGAATATATTTTAATTATATATAGCGAAAAAAAAATTATGGAAAATTAGCATTAGTATATATAGAATGATAAATATATTAGAATTAGAAATAAACAATTTGGAAAAATTGATTAAAATTTTAAAAAAAACACCGAATAGAGATTATACGTCGCAATACATACTACAAAAATTAGCGTATGTTGAGAAAGTAAAGGAAACCTGTTTCAAGTTGGCGAGAATTATATAAGGAAGACAAGGATTTAGCACTTGTTTATAGAGAAAAATTTGAAAGAGTCTACGTAGCTGTAACAGATATTTTAGATAAAAAGTCTAAGGAATTTTTAGACAAAACTATTACTGAAAATAGTGAAGAAGAAGAAGAAGAAGAAAGCGATACAGAGAATACTGATATAAAAGGAGAAATAAAAATGGTGAGTTTCGATTTCAACGTAGCACAAAAGCTACCATCATTAATAATTGAAAGGGAAGATACCAGAGAAGAGAAAATCAGAGATTTTTTGAATGGTATAGAATTTTACTATGACTTATTGAAAACGGAAGATAAACCAATTTTGGTAAAATTTTTGATTAAGTGCAAAATTCAAGGGAAGGCATTAACTGAATTGGGAACAATAACTACTACAGATTTCGCCGAATTAAAAAAGCAAATAAAATCAAAATGTGGATGTAAACAGGGGCGCTCGAAGCGGCCATGCAATGCGTGCGTTGCACGCAGGCGGCCATTTAAAAGAGCGGCAAATTTAAAATAAAAACAATTTGCAAAAACTAAAAAAAAAATTTACGTATATTTAAGTAAAATTCTCATTAATCCAAATAAATGTTTTAATAAAAATTTAAACAAATTTTAATTTTTGCGCTCTAAGAGTCACAAGATTTACAAGTAAACCGAAGAAAAAAGGTTTTTATAAATCTAATACTTCAAAAAGTGTAAAAATTAAATATTAAAAATTGAATTTGAAAACTATATATTTAATAAAATTTTAATTGGTTATACTTAAGTAATAGAAAATTTTGATAACTGATTTTATGATCAATGTATATGTATGTAATAAAAATGAAAATTATAAAAATTATAAATGAATTAGAGATTTTAAACCAATTCTAAGAACTTCAAAATTACCAAAAAAAATTTAATAAAAAGAACCAAAAGGTTGCAAAACCTTCAAAAAGTAAAAATTAGATATTAAAAATTGAGTTTGAAAACTATATATTTTGAAAACTATATAAAATTTGAGCTATAAGTTAAATATTAAAAATAAAATTTGAATAATATATATTCTAAAAAAAATTTTTATTAATAGAGTAGAATTAAATTAGTAACTGTAAAATAATAAAAATTGTTTAAAAATGTATTAAATATAAAGGATTATTTATTTTGTTAAAATTAATCAACACTAGTATGAGAAAATAACCCTGAATGATAGTTATTGTCTCATTAATATGAAGATTAATTATTATTAATGTTTAATATCTAAGTCATTTATATCTAACTTGTATATTGTCAACAGTCCGTAAGTTTATAAAGCCGTTAAGGCGCAATGGGCGACTATTATTAATTTCACTCCTGCCAAAGAGATCTTCAGATAGTTTTATTTTTGTCAATAGGAAATATTTGTGATATTGTATCGAAATTATTTTGCACGCAGGCGGCCTAACAGCTCGGCACGCCTCTGGATGTAAAGACTCCATAGAAATAATACAAACCAAGTTAGGCAATACACGCCAAGGAAATAGTCCGATGCGGGAATTTATAACCGACATCGAAAGTCTAATATCAAGGATGACCGAATTAGAGGTCAGTGCACAAAGCGAGTCGCAAAGACCAGCACTAACAGCAGCAAATAATCGAAGAGGACTGGCATTTTTAAAAAGGGGAGTAAGCGAACGGTACAAAATTATATTGGACAGTGCTAGGCATACCGATTTCGATACTGCCATAAAACATTTATTGGAATTGGATCCAGGTATGGAAAGGAATTCGGAAGTTGTGAGATACGTAGACAACAACAGGAACCGAAATCCCCAATTCACAAAATTACAGGCCAAATTATAATAATAATAGAACACCAAATACGGTCAACTCTAGAGTCCTAGCGATAACCGAAGCGGCAAACGAACAGCCCACCGAGGGGGAAGCCAACCAATCGGTAGGGGAGTATACGAATTAGGCAATATCAAGGACATTATTTTTACAGCAGGTATGACAAACGGACTTTATGTAGAAGTAAAAACAAATAACATAACTACAACATTTTGAGTAGACACAGGAGCATCTATATGTACCATTAAGGACAAATGTAGGGGTAAAAACATTTTACAAAGGGATAAAATAACGACAATTCAAGGAATTTCAGGACATTTAGAATTTCAGGAAGGAATTGCACCAAAGTATACTAAACCATATAGAATACCGCATACACAAAAACAAAATATGAAGGAAGAAATAGACAAAATGTTAAAAAATAAAATAGCTGAACCATCAGTTTCGGCTTGGAATTCACCTGTACTAATTGTACCAAAGAAAAAGGATCCTGTCACAGGATTACAGAAATTTCGAATGGTCATTGACTATCGGAAAGTTAACTATATTATAGAAGATGATAAATTTCCACTACCAAATATCATATATGATATGGTAGGTGGTGCAACATATTTTTCGACTATAGATCTTAGTTTGATATTACCAAATGGAACTAGACAAAGACAGTAGACCGTGTACCGAATTTTCGACTGAAAACGGACATTTTCAATTAACACGTTTGCCAATGGGTTCGAAAATTTCACCCAGTGCATTTTCACGAATGATGCCAGTAGAAATGTCAGGTTTAACATATTCGAGATGTTTTGTATATTTAGACGATTTGATAATTTTTGGAAATTGTTTAGAATCGCATAATTTAATAGAATTTTTTCAACGACTTAGGGATGTAAATTTAAAAATTCATCCTGGTAAATGTAGTTTTCTGAGAAAACAAGTACTATATTTGGGTAACATACACCTTGCTGCATAAATACAATACTTTAGTTAGGTTAGGGATACACCTCTCTTTTTTTTTAAGCTACATAAAATAAATGCAACACAAAGAAGAGTCTTTAAAGCTTTTGCGGATATGCTATATGCATAAATAATTTATGAGAGTTTTGTGTTGTATTGGTGTATATGTATGCTACTGTATAACTGTTTGTTTTGAGAGTAAAGTTAATTTACAATAATTTTTAGCCATAGGCGTAGGGAAAAAGGGAGTTTTCTTTTAGTACCATTTACTTATTTTTTGGTACCATTTAACACATGGCACCAACTACTCGCGGACAGAAGAAAATACTAGAGGATTCTACTATTTTACCGGAAAACCTTAATTTTGCGGAATTATCACTGATAAAATCCACACCACAGGGTAATTCAAATAATTTAACAAAACGACGGCGGTCGGTAACTTTTGCGCCGGAAAATTCAGACGAAAGCGGGGCGGAATCAGAAATTAATTTAGACGGAATTAATTTAAGCATACATTCAAGTAATATCAGAGAAAATACTGAAAGTACTAGCAGCGAGGGCGAAGAAGAAGGTGCCGTAGGAGGCATACCAGTAGAAAAAATTAATTTAAATAAGGAAAGAAACGAAACATTACTTAATATTAATAAAAATTTTGACAAATTGGAACTGGATACAAACAGATTATGTATACAGGGAGCAATTCCACGCACCAATAGTGGCTTACAAATACCTAACGGATTATACGAGGATTTAATGCCACCAAACAACGGATCAGGACACAAAAATAATAGGAGATCAACAAATTTTTTAAACAAGGATAATACATACGATTTCGGCATGACAGCTCCAATGAACGCAACAATGCCCCTAGAAAAAACATATAAAACATTTTTTCAGGGCATTCCAAAAATTTTGCGGAGAAGGAGATCGTATGATACTGGATTTACAAAATTTTGTTGCGCTCGCACATGACGCATACTTCAGAACAGATGAATGCGACCGGGCCGCGGTATTAAATCAAATAATTCGAGGAAAATTAAAAGGCAGAGCCGCGGACATTTTTCAGGAGCGAGCCGTTAGTAGCTTTAGAGATTTCAAAGCAATTTTGGAAAACGCATTTATTCCTTACAAGGATTTAACACAATTAAGGCGAGAAATTGAGGAATGTGTACAGATTCCTGATGAATCTGTGGAACAATTTGGAGATCGTGTAGAACGGAAATTAGGATGCTTCAAAATGGCCGCCAGGCATAAATTTCCTAATGGGTTTCAAGGAATAGTACAGGATGCCGAAGAAACGGCTAGGAAAACATTTATTAGAGGTTTGCGATCGGAATCCATTAAACATTACATAATTTCCCAAAATTGTGCTAATATTGAAGAAACCCTTACAAAAGCAATACGATTTGCTAGGGAATCCTTGGAATTGTTGGGACCACAACGAGCGGAAAAATCAACGGAAACGGCAATGAATTACACCACAAAACAA
Organism: Empis stercorea; assembly: GCA_949752835.1. NCBI lineage: Eukaryota > Metazoa > Arthropoda > Insecta > Diptera > Empididae > Empis > Empis stercorea. Next base: position 62,315,262 of record OX457085.1, read on the forward strand.
CTTTTGGAAATGATAAAAGAACTAAAACTCAGTTCCAATAGAGACAATAATAGATTTTTCAGGCAACAAAATATAGTACCGGTAACAGCAGCTAGGCCAGTAAATAACTCTTACGTGCCAAACAATAACAATGGACAAAGAGTAACTTGTTTCAATTGTGGTAGGATGGGCCATTACAGCAAGGATTGTAGGGCACCTCGCAAAACAGGCGCACCACCAGCTAATAACATACAAAGAGAAAATAAATGGGCACGTATGGAGTGTTATTTATGCAAAAACTCAGGACACATTGCAACTAATTGTCCGTTTAATAAATCAAAAGCACAGGAAGCCACAACTCAACAAAGAGTTAACACATTCCGATTAGGACACTGTGAGTGGTGTCAAAGAGAAGGACACAGTGAGTTAACATGTCCAGCACGGCAATACTACCAATCGAAGCAGGGAAACGAGCAAGGGATGAGGTAAAATCCCAACTCTCATCCCCAAACAACGAAGGAAAGGGTGTAAAAAACGGTAACCTCCGCGTAGACCCCTTAGTGACTATGCCTTTGGACATTTCAAACACAAAAAAGGTCACATTATTGGTAGATACAGGGGCTCAAATAAGTTTAATTAAAAAAGAAAAAATAGCTAAGGAGGTACCTATAGATCTTAAGGAAAATATATTAATAAATACAATACATAACCAAAGTGCCACTTTGGGTAAGTGCTTTGGAAAATTTTTGACACCAGAAGAAATGAGATGCGAGTTCCAAGTAGTAGGTAGTAATTGCGACCTTCCTGCGGATGGAATTCTCGGAAACAATTTTTTAGCAGAGAACTGTAACATTTTAGGACCACAAAGGACTTTACATTTTCCCAAAACAAAAGTCAATAAAAATGAATTTTCAATTCCCTTTACGAACCAGAATAATATTGAAGTAAATAGAAAGTTTGAGGAAGTTAAAATGTACAAAACAAAGAGTAACGATAAATTTTAAAATAAAGAAATGAATAGTTTTTATAATAGAAAATTAGAGAGAAATAATGAAGTTAAAATAGAGCAAATTAATAATGATGAAGTAAAAGAAAATATCGAGTTTAAAAAAGGAATTCACTTTGAAATTATGAGAAATAATGATGAAATTAAAAAGGGAAATTTTGAAAAAGGAAAAATGGATAATAGAATTAACAAAGAGTTTGAAATTGGTGAAAACTCAAAACCAGAAAACTCAGGAGCTGGCCATAGAGCAGCGGATCTTGAAGTTTTTTCAGGCAACGAGAACAAACAACCAATTTTAACAAAAGAAAAGGAAAAAGTACAATCCAAGGGAAAATTTTCAGGAGCAGACAACTGCGCTGCGGATCTTGAGTTCTCCCAAGGAAAAGGTGGAAAATCAAAGTTGAAAATAAAGGAAAACGAAATTAAAATACCCGCGAGATCGGAGAAAATTATAGAAGTAGCTGTTAAAGAACAGGGAGAGTTATTAAACATAGGGAAAAATTTGGAAAATGGAATATTCTTAGGGAATTGCATCAGCAAAGTACGAAATGGGAAAATTGCCGTCGCGGTGGTAAACACAACAAATCAGGAACAAATAGTTCCAACTTTCGAACCGACAGTTCACTCGCTAAAATTTTATAATGTACACCCATTAACAAGTTGGGGTAAAGACGAGCGTAAAAAACAAAATGAACCAATTTATTATGTAAGATATCTATTCAATCAAGAGAAAACAGACAAAATGGGAATAAAAGAAAGGATTAAAAAATTAAAGGATGTTTTATGTAACTCACAGGATCTAAGCATCGAAGAAATAGAAACACTAGAAAAGATATGTGAAGAATGTCACGACATTTTTCACCTACCCGGAGATAAATTAAGCTGTGTTGAAAACATAACACATTCAATTTCTGTTAAAGCAGATACCAAACCTATAAACAGTCGTCAATACCGTTTAGCTGAATGTCATAGGGAAGTAATAAATGAAGAAATCAGTAAATTATTAACGGAAGATATAATTCAGCCTAGTAATAGCCCTTGGAACGCACCATTGCTTGTTGTGCCAAAAAAGGCGGGGCCTAACGGAGAAAAAAGACATCGAGTGGTAATAGATTTTCGAAAGTTAAATGAAGTCACGATAGGCGATGCCTTTCCACTTCCCCGTATTGAAGAAATTTTGGATCAATTAGGATGTTCAAAATATTTTACAACCTTGGATCTTGCTAGTGGCTATCACCAAGTACAAATGGAACCTACAGACAGAGAAAAAACTGCGTTCAGTACTGCATATGGCCATTTCGAGTTCAAGCGGATGCCATTCGGACTAACCGGAGCACCCGCCACATTCCAACGAATGATGAATTGCGTCTTAACGGGACTTCAGGGGTTCAAATGCTTCGTATATCTCGATGACATAGTAATATACGGGAAAAATTTAATAGATCACGATGAAAAATTGCGATGTGTATTCCAAAGGTTGAGGGAAAATAATCTGAAATTACAACCGGAAAAATGTAAATTTTTAAAAAAAGAAGTAGTATATTTGGGCCATAAAATAACATCAGAAGGAGTAATGCCCGATCCAGAAAAAACCAAATGCGTACAGGAACACCCCGTACCTAGTACCACAAAAGAACTTCAATCATTTTTGGGGCTAGTAAACTACTACAGACCCAGTATGCCCAAACTCGCCGACATTGGGGCACCTCTGTATAAAATGGCAACAAAATCCCAAAAATTTAATTGGACTTCGGAACACCAAATAGCATTTGAAAAAATAAAAAAATTATTGGTCGAACCACCATTACTCATGTATCCGGATTTCAAAACGGAATTTAATTTAACTACGGATGCTAGTAATCAAGCACTTGGAGCGGTTTTATCACAAACTCAGACTGGAGAAGATAAACCAATTGCCTACGCTAGTAGAGTATTAGGAAAATCAGAGAAAAATTATGCGACGATAGAAAAGGAAATGCTAGCAATATATTGGGCAATAAAAAACTTTCGGTCATACCTATTGGGAAGAAGTTTCAAAGTTTTCACAGATCATAAACCATTAATTAGTCAGTACAATAAAAGAAATCCTGAAGGACGACTAAATCGTTGGAAAATTAGGCTTTCGGAATATAAATTTTCGATCGAATATAAACCAGGAAAACAAAATGGTAACGCTGACGCACTAAGTTGGATCCCGTATAGAGAAAACGATACGGAAACAAATCAAATAAATGTAATAACTAGAGCTCAAAAGGCAAAATTAGCGGACAGGGATATGGATAAAACTATTGAGGAAGATGAAGAAGATTCTAACACTGACGAAGAGGATGAGGGTAAACCAACTGAGAAATGGTCAAAAAGAATGGAGTTAATAGACAAAGAAGAAATCCAAAAAACAATACAACAACATCATGACTCACCTCTTGGCGGTCACATAGGTGTCGTTAAAACTTACAATCGACTAAAGAGACACTATATTTGGAAGAAAATGCTTAAAACAGTAAGGAAGTATATCGAGTTATGCCCAAAATGTCAAAAAACTAAAAGAGGAAGGGTAACGAAAATGTCTATGATGATTACTGATACAGCCAAACGTCCATTTGATAAAGTATATCTAGATATCGTTGGACCCTTCCCAATATCAAATACAGGGAATAAATACATTTTAAGCTTTCAAGACGACTTGACCAAACTACTGGATTGTGTAGCTCTTCCAAACATGGAAGCAACAACAGTAGCCAGAGCATTTTATGATAAGATTATATTAAAATACTCCGCCATACCAAAAAAATTAATTACCGATCAAGGTACCAACTTCACTAGCCAAGTTTTCAGAAATCTTTGCAAAATATTGAAAATTGAAAAATTGGAAACGACCGCTTACCACCCTCAGTCAAATGGATCCTTGGAAAGAAGACATGGACCATTAGTGGAATATTTAAAAATGATAGTGGAGAAAAATGTGCAAACTTGGGATGAATGGCTAGCAGAAGCAGCCTTTACCCATAATCACACACCGCACGAAGGAACCAAATTTTCACCTTTTTTTGTTCTGTATGGTTTTTGCGATCCATTACCAAAATTTGTAAGTCGGAAAACTGAGCCTCTATATAATTCAGATGACATCAGTAACGTCATCAAATTCAAGCTTCAGAGGATCAGACAATTAGCACGGGAAAACTTAATTAACAGTAAAAAGAAGGCAAAATTGTATTATGATAAATGCGAAAAAAATTCGTCATATAAGACAGGCGATAAGGTACTATTGCTAAACCCACAAAAATTAAACAAGCTTAGCTTAACTTGGTTAGGACCATTTGAAGTATTAGAAAATTCAAACGAAAATACAACGATTATAAGGGTTAAGGGTAAAACACGGCGAATACATAATAACCGACTTAAATTATGGCATCAACCTACTACTTTATGACTAGAAAACAAAACATACCTTAATAACAAATTCTCGATCACTAAAGCAAATTTTCATCATGTTATTTTCAGTACTAAAATTTGTCAGGAAGGAAGCGCAGGACTTAAAATAAGGGAAAATTACGACACCATGTATCCAATATTATATTTCTCTACACTAATCAACCTGGTACTAACCACACCCTGGAGTATGATGGAACTCGAAAACACAGAAATTGTTTTCGAAAATTTAGGAAATACCATAGAATACAAGGACGAAATCACAATCTATTCTAAATTCACAATAACGAGGGAGAACGAAATAGAGGAATTCATAAACAAATTATCAAATAAACTAAGCAGTACCTGCAACACTGTTTTCAACTCTCAAAATAATAAAAGTTGTAAATTATGGAAGGACGAAATATCATATTGGAGAAACAAAATTATTAAGTTAACAAAAGGACTAAATCATTTCTTCAGTAGGCAAAAACGCGGCGCATTAGACATTATAGGATCAATTTCAAAAGGATTATTTGGAACAATGGATCAAGCAGATTCTGATCGAATCTATAGCACTTTAGATAAATTACAAAAGGATGGAGGGATTATGATTGAATTATTGGATAAACAAACAGCAGTAGTGGCATCAAATTTCGAGTTTATAAAACAAGTTACGGGAAACCTATCAATGCAATCTTTGGAAATAGAAGAAAAGTTGAACAAATTAACTGACTCAGTAAATGCCAATTTACTCATTTTAAAAGCAGATAACAGGGATTTGTGGGCGGAGTTAGAAATTAATCGAATAGTTATATTTGCATTGGCTGAATTAGAACGATTATACGATTATTTACTAGAACAAGAATCCATAATAATTTCGTTACAACAACATAAAATACATCCATTACTTATAGACTCACAACTATTAACAATTCTAACAAGAAATCTAACTCTGGAAACAGGACATCCACTTTTATATTCATCAGCAGTACTAAACCAACTAGCAAGAGTAAATTTAAAACATCAGAATGGGGAGTTGGGAGTCACCATTAAAATTAGCATTCTACAAAAAAATGAATACACATTATATAAAATATATCCCATACCAAGGAAAAGCAAGGGAAACATAATAATATTAAGACCAGAATGGGATTATTTAGCTAATAATTCTGCGGGGCACTTTCTACACTACACCAACGAAGAGAAAAAGACAGCCTGTCAACAAATAGATACCGATGAAAATAAAGCTTTACAAATTTGTAAACAACTACAACCAAAAATTTTGGATTTATCACAACCACACTGCGTCATAAAGCAATTTTTAAAAATGGAATTATTGAAAAACGAAAAGTACGAGTTATGTCAATATAACGCACTAAGGGAGATAGGAAATCACATTGTCCCAATGAAAACAAAAAATACATGGTTATATATGTTCCCACATAAAAACACTTTAGTAGCTCTATGTGCAGCACAAATTCACAAAATTGTACTACAAGAGACCGGTATTCTAAATTTAACAGAAAAATGTACTTTCTTACTAGAACAATTAGAGCTACCCTATGAAAATACAAAAATTGAAGAATTCATTTTGGAAAATAATTTTAAATTTGCTAATATAAGTGAAATAGAGCTTAAGGAAAATGGACATGAAATTTCCGTAATAACAATGACACCTATATCAAAAGTAATTAAACCCATAGAAGAACTTAATAAAGAATTTACAAAGAGAAGCCAATCATTAACAGAACTTCACGGGGACATACAAAGAGCCAAACAAAATCAAGCAAATTGGGACACATTTAAGTTAACCTCAATATCAAATTCGGTGGTATTAAGTTTAGTAATCACAATTTTAATAATATATATAATTGTCACTAAACTCAAACGGAAGAAATCAAAGGAAAATAACAGAGATATAGAATTGGGAGAAAGACGAAATAGACCAACAATATCCACACCTATAATACCCACAGAAGAGGTCACAGTTCGACCACCTAGGAATAACCCACCATCTCCACCAAAAACACCAAAATTACCCAGAACCAAAATGGCAAAACCTAATTCCAAGTTAAATAAATCAATCAGAATGATCCAACAAAGGGATAACACAATGGAAGAATATGTAACACCCGAAGTGTTATCATTTAGAGAATAAATAAATAATAATCATACATTGTATTTATAATAAAATAACATTTATCAAAACAAAAAAAAATACATAATAATAGAAATAATCTACATTACGGATAATCTACTAAAATAATTTACGGTACGACATCTATTACGCGATAGTATCGTTAAGTATTTAGCGCAGGTTTAGAAAAGGTGTGAAACTTAACTACAATAAAGTTTAGGAAATATTTTTTTTTAGTGTTAGTAAAGATTATTACCAACTAAGTGTCTTAGATTAAAAGGGGTTTTAGTATTAATTATGTTAAATTATACTTTTAGGAGTAGTAATAATAAAAAATAATTATTGTTTATCAACATAAACTTAAGAATTAATAGAGAAAAAAAAATTTTTTTTTACGAAAATAATCTAACATCAATCTAACAAATTTTTAAGAACAAACAAGTGGAATGCAAAACAACAAAAAAAATATATATGAGTGGAATTTATTTTATGAAATAAAACATAATAAATTTAGTTTTTTCAAAATTCATTTTAATTTTTTTTATTACGATTTTTTTTTTTGAATTTTTTTTACAATAATTTTTTTTACAATAAATTTCTAACTTTTTTTTCCATTTATTATTGTATATTGTAATGCACCCTTCCTAGCTGCAGATATATAAAAAAAAAAAAAATCATTTTAATTAATAAAAAAAAAAAATTTTTTATATAATCTTTTTATTTACCGTCTAAAAATATTCCCATCTGAATACGAAATTATATCCACCCTTTTAGGGGGATATACGGCGTAATAAACTCCTCGCTGGGAGCCATAATCCCTAAGGAATTCGGCTAGCGTAACGCCAGTGGAAGGTCGCCACGTTTCCACCAGCGACTCCCGAAATCCCTCGGACTGCATGCTTACAACGTCACACTCGACGAGGCACCCACCCCCATTGTGGACCGTGGAAACATACTAAAAATAAATAAAAATTGAACATAAAAATTTAAAATAATTTTAAAAATAAATAATTACTTACCCATTGAGGCGTTGGAACAACATTTCCTGTAAAATTATTAGACATTTTATAAAAAAAAACAACACAAAAAATTTTTTCTTCAACTATATCCTTCAAAACCCTCAGAAAGAATGATTTTTATTAACGCAATTACAAAATTATTAAATTCCAAAAATGCATAATAGCATAATTGAATTTTTTTTGCGAGACACTTTATATTTTAAAAAATTTTTTTTAGCAAAATTCGGTAAAAATTTACAAAATAGTTTTTTTTGTAATTGGAGAAGAGAAGATAATAAAATAAAATAAATAAAAAATTTTTTTTAGTCTATTATGAAAAACAAAAAATGTTTTGAACAAATAAACTATTAAATTTAGAATAACATATTTATGCAAAAAAAAAAAAAAAGAAAATTTTTGTGTAAAATTAAATTGAAAATTTAATTTAAAAAAAAAAAAAAAAAAAAATGGGAGGTATACTATTATACATAATATAAAAATAAAATAAAATGTATACATAATATAAAAAAAAAAAAACATAGATAAATTTATAAATATTAAAAAATTATTGTTAATTGTCAAATTACATAAATTTTACAACAAAGTTATATTATTGATAAAAATTGTATTAAAATACATATATAAAAATTAGAACTATTATATATTCTATTCAAATATATAAAAATGAGAAAAAAAAAATATGTATACCTAAAATTAAATTGATTAAATTAATTGTAAATCAAAAAATTAATAAAAAATATTTAATATTTTAAACTAGATTTAGGTTAAACTAGATAAAAAGAAAAATTGAGAAAAATTATAAAAAAAAATATATCATGTATAAAATATTAAATAAAAATTGGGAAATAACATTATATAAATATTATTGAATACTTAAAATATTAAAATTATGAAAATTAAAATTATTTAAATATTAAATTATATATTACTATTGGTTTTTTTAAAAAATTATATAAAATCAAATTGTTTGAAAATGGAAAATTATATAAAAAATGTAACTAGATTAAGATCAAAATTGTTTATACGTTTTATAATGTTTTTAATAAAGAATGTTCTAAAATTTGGAAATTCATGTTGGAAAACTCCGAAATACCATTAACTTAAAAAATATGGATATTTTTTATCTTGGAAGAGGGAGGTGTTGTGTGACAACATTCATACATTTATGTCGTCATGGCCTAAAAATGCATTATATCGGCAGTGCATTATACTATATCAAAGTTTAAATCAAAACAATAATAAAATACGTCATCGTATTATAAATATTATTGTATACAAATAATACAAACCATAATGACACACTTAAGTTATTATGTATAAAATGTAGAATAAATAAAAAGGTAAATAAACCTAAAGTAAATAAATGAAAGCACATAAGCTTTCCTAATAATAATAATAAAGTATAATGCGTCATCAGCAAAATGGGCAATGGCAACATAATTAATGTATGAACTGTTGTTACACAATTTTACCTTTAATTAATAACAAATATTAATTATTTATATTTATTGAAATATTCTAATATTGCTGAAGAAGCAATATTAGAATATATAAACGGCGAAAAAATGGTATTTCGGGGAGTTCTAATTTGTAACTCTTCTACTAAACAGGTTAAGCCTATAGTGAAGAAAACCAATAATAATTGAACTTGTAAACTTTAAAATAGTATTTGTTTTATTTCAAATAAATATCATTGAAGTAAGAGATTAAATTTATTGAGCAAAATTATAAAAGAAGAATAAGAAGAAGATCAGGTCAGGCCAGACATCTATAAACCAGAAGAAGATTATCATAATATAAAGGTGAATATAATTTCATACAAGACAGACCACAACACAACAACATTCTGTTATAATACATCAGTACATTCAGAAACAGAATATACACCATACGAATTAATATACGGAAAGCAATGTCAACCACCTTCAAGCTTATTAAGAAATGTACAGCCAGTGTACAATTATGAAGATTTTATAATAGATTTGAAAAATAAATTACAAATAGCACATAGAGATGCTAGGGAAACATTACTTAAAAAGAAGCAGGATAAAAAAACTAGGTATGATAAAGATTTTAGAGTTAAAGATAGTAACTATGAAGTAGGTAGTTTAGTTTTATTAAGAAATGAAAATAAGAAAAAATTAGATCCAATATACATTGGACCATTCGAAGTTATAAGTAGCACAGGAGTTAACTGCGAAATAAAAACGGAAAATAAGAAAATGATAGTGCATAAAAATAGATTAAAACCATATTACGTATATCTAGCTATAGTATTAGAAAATTAAAGTTATTAAGGGGGAAGGGGACGCCTGGAAACCTATATATATATATATATATATATATATATATATAAAATAAGTTAATAAGTAGAATAGACTAGATCATTTAAAACTAATAGATAAATAGATAATAAATATAGTTAAGGTAAGCTAAATAAATTTTTGGTAGATTTTCTTAAACATATTGATAATAAATACAATAGTAAATAAAATAAAACAGGATAAAAAAGGCAATAAAACAAAATAATTTAACAATGAAATAATTCAAAAAAAAATTTTGAAAAAAAAAGAAAAAACAAAGTTGAATAAATATATATATAATATGTAAAATTGTAAAATTACAAAAGAATTTGTGTTTACAGCGTTAGAAGGACGCTAATAAAAATAAATTAAACTTAAACTATTTAAGTTTAATTTATTTTTATTAAACTATTGGAAACCTATATATATATATATTTAAGTTTAATTTATTTTTATTAAAATAAATTAGCACGCGCACAAAAAACAAAACAAAATGAAACTAATGACATTTTCATTCCAGTGTCACAAATAAATGCATTGGCATTTACTTTATTGTTTTTAAGCACAACGGCAATACAATAAGTCAGCAACCCAAAAAAAACTTGCAACCGGTTAAAAATGAAGTAATGACGTCACAGACCAGACTTAGAATAAAAATAAATAGAAGAAAGAAAAAAAGAAGTCATCGACCGGGCACAGCTGTTGGCGGCAAAATTCCTTTATTTACATAACTATATAAATTCAATTGTATCAAGTACAAAATTCTTCAGTTTTATTTGAATATTCGAGATTATTGTATGGAATCAGAAATATCTAAGTAAAGTAAAAAATTAAAATTAATATTAAATATTGTTTAAATTATCGGCTGAATAATAAAATATTATAAAGTATTAAAGAGTGCGTTTCTTTTTTCAACACAATTGTATTAAATATAATTATACAGTCCACTTATCGATATTACATTTGGTCCTTCGAACCGGATCTATTAAAGTATATTAAAAGTTAAAAACCATAAAAAAGTGTGTACAAATTTTCATCAACATCATCGATAGAAAAGTACAAAATTTTCATCAAGATCGTCGAGTTTATCAGGTCTTTCGGAAAACTAGTACATCAAGATCATCAATATTTCATCAAAAAAATTTGTCTTTTATTTTAATCAAGATCATCAAATATTTCATCAAGAAAATCAATTCTTTGGAAAATCAACAACATCAAGGTTTATGGTATACTGTGGTAATATTGTTGTCTCAAGACTACAAAGGTCAGTGTTTTAATATATAATTATATAATTATGAAATATATATAATTATTAAAAATATAATAGACATTAAGTGATATAAATATTAGTGAGAAAAAAAAATATATATAAAAAAATTCCGGAAAATTTAAATAAAACCTAAAAATTTGAAAATTATAAAACATTTTAATAAAATTGCTGAAAAATTTACAGTACATACATTTACATATAATAAACAAAAAAAACAGGATTTTTTTATATATAACTTTTATACAAGTGAACGTTACCTTTTTTAATAAAGGTGAACATTATAATATTTAAACATTAATAATTATTTTAATTAAATCGAAACAAGAAACTCATTATTTCGATTTAAATTTAAATAAAAGTCCTGAAAACTCGAAAATTATAAAATATTCTTTAATAAAATTGCTGAAAAATTTACAGTACATACATTTACATATAATAAACAAAAAAAACAGGATTTTTTTTTTATATATAACTTCTATACAGGATATTTTTTATATATAACTTGTATACATTACATTTTAATAAAGGTGAACGTTATAACATGATAACATATAATTGTTTTATTATAAAATAAAAACAAGGGGTTTAATAAAATATTTTAACTAAATATATATGAAAATTTTAATTTCATTTTCTCTCAATATAATTAAATAACAATATAATAAATTTTAAATATAAAAATGTTGTCTTTTATTTCAATTTCAAATAAATACAATATTTAAAGAAAAAAAAATATTTTAATTTCTTACTATTTCTAATAAACAATATATAATAAAGTTTAAATAAAAATTTTGTCTTTTATTTTAATTTCAAATAAATACAATATTTAAAAAAAAAATACTTTAATAACAATTTCTTATTATTTCTAATAAAATATATATATATTTAACTAAAAATATATAAGTGTTAAATAAAGTTTATACAAATAAAGACTTTTATAAAATATTTCTATAAAATATTATACGAATTGTTCATATATAGATTTGGTTCTACATTCCCAAAAATCTTAATTTCAATATAAAATTTTAAATAATAGTTTTGATAAATAAAATAAATTTATCATGGCGAAAACACTTGCTAACGTAGCAGAATATATAGAATCTATATATGAACAATTGAAAAGTGATGCAGATGTTTTCTCTAGGACATAACCAAGGAAATGCCGTGTAGCATTTATCAATAATCGAATCAAAGATTTTGAAGCAAATTTTGCTGAAGCAAAAGCATTACACATTAAAATAATCACGGCTAAAGAAGATGGTTCTGCCAAAGAAAAATATCTGCATGGAGAAATTTTTAATAAATTAAAACAACTTTACTTCGAATATGGCGGTGAATTACAGCAAGCACTTCTTGATGACGAGAAGTCACCGGCTAGCCCTGCAGTAGCAGGAAAAACCGGCGAATTAAAATTGCGTCATGTAGAACTACCACCATTTCCACGAGGATATGAAAATTGGAAGCCATTTTCCGATTTGTTCATATCTCTTGTTCATCTCAATGATTCGGTTCCGAACATTCAGAAGCTGCATTATTTGAAATTCAGCTTGTACAAATGGTTTAACTTACAATCATACAAAGCCACAATGCAATAGCACCAGAAATTGTATGACATGCAATAAAAGACATCACACATTATTACATTTTAGACAGCACACACCCGATACCTTTTCAAATAAGTTCAAAAATGTTCAGCCAACACGCATAGTACAACATGCTTTATTAGCTCCGGTTGACTCATCAGCAGAAAATCTGCGTAATATTTCTGAAACAAGTACACAATTTCCGATTTCAAATCAATCTAATAATAATACACATACTTTGCCCAACACAAATCAAAATACATATAACTTACAATCATATTTTAAAAAAAAAATCTCCAATCAACGTGTCCTATTAGCTACAGCTCTGATAAATTGCCGTACACCCAATGGCGACATTCATACGTACAGAGCACTAATAGATCCAGGTTCTGAAGCTACATTTGTGACCGAGAACGTAGTCCAAACTTCAAATCTAAAAAAAATTAAAACATCAATTAATATTACAGGATTAGGTAAATCTTTTACAGGCAAAGCATCACATAAGGTAACACTGACTATGCTATCACAATACAACGATAATTTCGAGTTGACTTTAGATACATATGTATTTCCACACTTAACCAACGAATTACCTTTAGAAAGAAGCACATCAGATAATTGGAATCATCTCACTGGCATTGAATTAGCTGGTCCACATTTCCATATACCCGGAAAAGTGGACATTCTACTAGGAGCTGACGCATATGCATCAATTATCCTTGATGGTCTTATCAAAGGTCCTCCAGGTACACCCACAGCCCAACATTCTGAGCTTGGATGGATAATATCTGGACATGTTATTCATTCCCAAAACACAACAGTTGCTGTTCAGCATCAGTCAATTGAACTGGATGACCAACTTCGACGATTCTGGGAAATCGAAGAGATAGCAGAAAAACGACATCTCACAGCAGAAGAACTCATTTGCGAAGATCATTTCGCCTCGACTCATCATCGCAAATCGGATGGTCGGTATGAGGTTTGTCTTCCATTCAAAGATGGCATCCGGCCTAACTTCATTAATTCCAAAAAATCAGCAATTTCTAGATTACTGCAATTAGAAAAAAAATTTACAATGAATAAAATATTAAAAAAATTATATTCAGAATGTATTACCGATTATTTAAATTTAAATCAAATGTATGAAATACAAGCCCCTGAAGATGGTGCCTTGTATTATTTACCTCACCATGCTGTCTTCAAAGAATCAACTACAACAAAGCTACGTGTTGTGTTCAATGCCTCGTGTAAAGACAGCCATGGACATTCGCTTAATGATGCATTGATAACTGGTCCAAAACTGCAAACAGAATTAATTAGTATTATAATGCAATGGCGAAAATTTAAGTTTGCATTTACAGCCGATATTACCATAATGTATCGCCAAATCTGGATCAGTCCCGAAGATGCCAAATATCAGCTGATATGTTGGAGAGATGATCCAGCATCGACCATTAACACGTATGCTTTGAAAAGCGTCACGTTTGGAACTTCATGCGCACTTATCTGTCATTTAGCAATTCGAACGTTGCATCAGTTGGCTGATGATGAACGGGAACACTTTCCTATTGCATCTCGTATTTTAAAAAATAATTTTTATGTGGACGTTGTAATGTATGGAGCCGATTCAATACAGGGTGCAATTGATGCTCAAACCGAATTAATTAAATCAACCAATTCAGCTGGATTTCCACTACGCAAGTGGGCCAGTAATAACGAAGAAATTTTGAAAAATATACCTGAAAACGAAAGAGAAATTAATTTACCAATGAGTTTTGAAAAAGATGAATACATCAAGGCATTGGGCATACAATGGCACCCTGCCAGAGATATATTCCAATTTAAAATAAATTTACCTGAACTATCTGTCATTTCAAAAAGAAATATATTATCTGATATAGCTCGCCTGTTTGATCCCATCGGTTGGATCTCTCCTTGTATACTTTTAGCTAAACTTATTATGCAGGAACTCTGGCTTCAAAATTGTGACTGGGACGATATAGTTTCTGAATAAATACAAAACAAATGGCTAACTATTCGTCATCAATTACAATGTTTAGAAAAAATCAGTCTGTCACGTTGGATACATACAACACAAAAATCTGAAAAAATAGAAATACATGGTTTTAGTTATGCTTCTGAAAAAGCATATGCTGCTGTGGTTTACTTATGCCATCAAGATGAAGCTGGTCAAATTAAAGTAAATCTGCTGACATCAAAAACTAAGGTCGCCCCATTAAAGAGGATTTCCTTACCACGATTAGAATTTTTGGCAGCAGTTTTACTGGTGGAAGACAAAATGTGGAAGACAGTCAAGCAAGCGATGCACTATGAAGACATCTCCACGGTTGCATGGACAGACTCGATGATTACGTTATCCTGGATCCAAGCACATCCATCGAAATGGAAAACCTTCGTTGCAAATAGAGTCACAGAAATTCAAACATTAACCAAACCAAGTTCTTGGCGTCATGTAAGCACCAAGGAGTATCCAGCTGATGTAGCTTCACGTGGATTACTTCCAACCGAACTTGAAAGCTGCATTATTTGGTGGAATGGTCCAGCTTTTTTGCACAAATTTGAAGGCAAAATGTTGAAGTCACCAGAAATAATTGATACTCAACTAGAAATAAAAACAAAAAAGGTATGAACAACTCACATTACATATTCATATATATCTGAAATAATAAATCATTCAGCTGGATTTCCACTACGCAAGTGGGCCAGTAATAACGAAGAAATTTTGAAAAATATACCTGAAAACGAAAGAGAAATTAATTTACCAATGAGTTTTGAAAAAGATGAATACATCAAGGCATTGGGCATACAATGGCACCCTGCCAGAGATATATTCCAATTTAAAATAAATTTACCTGAACTATCTGTCATTTCAAAAAGAAATATATTATCTGATATAGCTCGCCTGTTTGATCCCATCGGTTGGATCTCTCCTTGTATACTTTTAGCTAAACTTATTATGCAGGAACTCTGGCTTCAAAATTGTGACTGGGACGATATAGTTTCTGAATAAATACAAAACAAATGGCTAACTATTCGTCATCAATTACAATGTTTAGAAAAAATCAGTCTGTCACGTTGGATACATACAACACAAAAATCTGAAAAAATAGAAATACATGGTTTTAGTTATGCTTCTGAAAAAGCATATGCTGCTGTGGTTTACTTATGCCATCAAGATGAAGCTGGTCAAATTAAAGTAAATCTGCTGACATCAAAAACTAAGGTCGCCCCATTAAAGAGGATTTCCTTACCACGATTAGAATTTTTGGCAGCAGTTTTACTGGTGGAAGACAAAATGTGGAAGACAGTCAAGCAAGCGATGCACTATGAAGACATCTCCACGGTTGCATGGACAGACTCGATGATTACGTTATCCTGGATCCAAGCACATCCATCGAAATGGAAAACCTTCGTTGCAAATAGAGTCACAGAAATTCAAACATTAACCAAACCAAGTTCTTGGCGTCATGTAAGCACCAAGGAGAATCCAGCTGATGTAGCTTCACGTGGATTACTTCCAACCGAACTTGAAAGCTGCATTATTTGGTGGAATGGTCCAGCTTTTTTGCACAAATTTGAAGGCAAAATGTTGAAGTCACCAGAAATAATTGATACTCAACTAGAAATAAAAACAAAAAAGGTATGAACAACTCACATTACATATTCATATATATCTGAAATAATAAATCGATATTCAAAACTTAGCAAATTAATTCGTGTAGTTGCATATTTATTTCGAGCCATATTTAATTTCAAACATCAAAAAATTAATCATAATATACAACCACTTTCTACACTTGAATTGGACAACGCCTTGCAATTTATAATTCGTGGTGTTCAAGATAATGAATTTCAGTCTGAAAAAAAGAGCTTTATTAGAAAAAACTAATATATAAAAAAAAAGCCAAATTATTATCTTAAATCCATTTCTCGATAAAAATAAAACCATCAGAGTAGGTGGTCGATTACGAAATTCCACATTACCATTTAATCAAAAACATCCCATTTTGTTATCATGAAATTCACATTTTTCGAATTTAATTATAATTGATGCACATTTAAAAACGCATCATGGTAGCTTCAGTTTAGTGTTGGCATACATAAGACAGCAATACTGGATTTTGAATGCTAAAAATAATATTAAAAAGAATATTAGGAATTGTTTAAAATGTTTTAGATTTACAGCTAAAGAAGCCACACAATTGATGGGAAATTTACCTGCATCACGTGTCCAAGTAGCCAGACCATTTTACAATTCTGGTGTAGACTATGCTGGTCCTTTAGAAATTAAGGCGTACAAAGGACGCTGCAAAACCTTTTTAAAGGGATACATCGCAATTTTCATTTGCTTATGTACGAAAGCAATTCATATAGAATAAGTCACCGAAATTAGCGCTACAGCTTTCATTTCAGCATTTCAACGATTCACGTCTAGAAGAGGTATATGCAAAAACATTTACAGCGATTGCGGGACAAATTTCGTAGGTGCTGACAATGTTTTCAGAAGTGAAATGAAACGTATTCCAAACCAATGGTCCACCGAAGTCGCAGAAACCCTATCACCAATGGGCACCCAACGGCATTTTAATCCTCCAGCATCACCACATTTCGGCGGTCTCTGGGAAGCTGGCGTTAAGTCCATAAAATTTCACTTAAAACGACTGATAGGTAATGCTAAGCTGACGTTTGAAGAATATAGCACATTACTATGTCAGATAGAAGCAGCTTTAAATTCACGTCCATTGTGTCCACTGACATCAAACATAGATGAATACAATGTACTCACTCCTGGACATTTTCTCATAATGGATTCTATGAATACTCCACCAGAAATCAATCTAAAAAATATAAAATTAAATAATTTAGATCGTTGGCAATACATCCAAAAATTATACCAAACCTTTTGGGAGCACTGGAGTAATGAGTACTTGTACAGAATGCAACGTCGTCCAAAGTGGAATTCACAACACAATAATATTACTATTGGCGATATTGTAATATTGAAAATCGAAAACATGCCACCGACGCATTGGCACATCGCGCGCGTTATTGAAGTTCATCCGGGCAAAGATGACTTAACTCGCGTAGTGACCATAAAAACGGCGTGAAATACCTTTAAGCGGCCGGTACAAAAGGTTTGTCTTTTACCAATTAAAGACAATTATCACGACGAACAAAAAATTAAGAAAAAAAAAATTCAACATTTTATAAACATTGAACTTTAATATATTAATATAAACAAGAATAAACATTGAAATAATAAACAGTGAACTTTAAAGAATTATTATTTAATTTTATTTTATAAACTTAAAAAAAAAAAAAATTACTTAAAAAAAAAACCAAAACAATAATATAACTATTCTACGAGTGAATTTAACATAAACAAATTTTACACAAACAGTTGACACAAACTTATTTACTAATATAAATTTGTTTACACTTAAACTAAGAACAATATTTACATAAATATTTACGAATGTTCTTTTTTTATTTTATTTTCATGTCTTGTTGGTAACATGGATTTGAGTTTATTAGTTCAGTTGAACCACTAGAGTGTTCAAGGCGCCCGAGAATGTTTACAGCGTTGGAAGTCACATTTTTTAAGTTTAATTTATTTTTATTAAAATAAATTAGCACGCGCACAAAAAGCAAAACAAAATGAAACTAATGACATTTTCATTCCAGTGTCACAAATAAATGCATTGGCATTTACTTTATTGTTTTTAAGCACAACGGCAACACAATAAGTCAGCAACCCAAAAAAAACTTGCAACCGGTTAAAAATGGAGTAATGACGTCACAGACCAGACTTAGAATAAAAATAAATACAAGAAAGAAAAAAAGAAGTCATCGACCGGGCACAGCTGTTGGCGGAAAAATTCCTTTATTTACATAACTATATAAATTCAATTGTATCAAGTACAAAATCATTCAGTTTTATTTGAATATTCGAGATTATTGTATAGAATCAGAAAAATCTAAGTAAAGTAAAAAATTAAAATTAATATTAAATATTGTTTAAATTATCGGCTGAATAATAAAATATTATAAAGTATTAAAAAGTGCGTTTCTTTTTTCAACACAAATGTATTAAATATAATTATACAGTCCACTTATCGATATTACATTTTTGCTAGGAGACGGTTGGAAAGAAGGAACCTTTTTACCATAAGATTCCTCCTTTCCGATGGAAAGCGTGGTGTGAAGGAGTTAGAAATCTCCCACACTATATTACATTATGTAAATATAATATATAATAATTGTAAACATAAAAGTAAAAGAAAATACTTTATATATTGCGTAAGGTTAGTTAAATTAAAAATATTGTAAACAAATGTGGAAATATTTATATTCAAAATATAAATAATAAATTAATTAAAACTCGTGCTATATGCATAAATATATATATGAAATTAGGTGTAAATATATATATTTATGTATATGCAATTTAAAAGTTAAATAACTTTATAATAAATTATAATGAAATATTGAATGTTTCCACATAAGTATATTTTTGCTGAACTAGCAAAATAACCATTAGCCATTAGAATCAATGTAATTTTAGGGTATAAAAGAAATGGTTTTTTAATAAAGAAATTACTTCAACTTGAACTTTTGAGTGTTTCAATTGCCTTTATCTGCTACTCGCTAAACAAGGAAGAAACCTTAAAAAACTACCAAATAGAAGTCCACTGAAGCAACTGAGGCTTACGCTACGTTGTCATAACATTCGGCCAACGGCTATTGTTTTTCAGTGCGACTTCGTGAAGTTTGCTTAGGGAGAAACGGAATTCTACGGCAGACTTTACACTATCATCAGCACAAGTGAAACAGAGCTAGTAATAAAATCATCAATCAAAGCTAGAAAAGCTTTGATCTAATCACTGGAGAGATCTTGAAACACCTACCGCATGAAGGAATTTGCAAACTCACGTAAATCTTTAATGCGGTACTGATGCTCAGATTTGTTTCTAGCTCATGGAAAGTAATCATCATGCTGCAAAAGCCTGGAAAAGAACCAACGGAAGCAAAGTCATACAGACATATTTCACTACTGCCGACAATATCGAAAGGTTTTGAGAAATTACTACTGCAGAGATTAAAACCAGTAATCGAAAGTAAAGGAATCATACCGAAACATCAATTTGGATTTAGAGAAAAACATTTAACAACGGAACAAATCCATAGAATAACAACCATAATTGAAAAAGCGCTAGAAGAGAAAAAAATCTGCTCCACTATCTTCCTTGATGTTGTGCAGGTTTTTGACAAGGTCTGGCATGAGGGATTGATTCACAAGATGAACCAAATGTTTCCAAAACAGTACGTTGAACTTATACATCATATCTAACGCAAAGGTTCTTTAGAATCAAGCAGGACGATGAATATTCAACAATAAGAGAAATAAAAGCAGGAGTACCTCAGGGTAGTATACTTGGCCCAATACTGTACTTAATATACACCAGTGATATACCGGACTTAGACAATGTGACAATAGCTTCATTTGCGGACGATACAGCGCTAATTGCGCTAGGTGACAATATAAACGAATCAACTAGAACCTTCAAGAAGCAAGCAACAGATTCGCGACCTAGACCAAAAAATGGAAAATCAAACTCAATGAAATTAAATCGGTTCACGTTAACTTCACCAACAGAAGAATTACGAGTACGCAAATGATAAGATTGAATGAAGTAAATATACCAAACTCAGCTAAGTACCTAGAGAGATGCTATGGCTCATAGGCCGATTTTCTAAACTTTCAATTCACTGCAAAGTGCTATTGTATAACCAGATGATTAAGCCTATATGGCTTTATGGTATACAACTATGGGGTTGCGCCAAACAGACACATATCAACAAAATACAGACGTTTCAAAACAAAGTATTGAGAAACATCGTCAATGCTCCATGGTACGTACGCAACAATGACATTCATAGAGATCTCAGGATTCCAAAAGTAGTAGATGAGGGAAAACGTTTTGCAATAAAACACCAAGCTCGTCTTGCAAATTATCTCAACATAGAAGCACATAAGCTATTGGATAACTCTAACTTAACGAAACGACTGAAAAGAACAAAGCCGTTTGAGTTAGTGCAGACATAATACAAATTAGTTAACGAAAATTAAAAATCAGGCTAAAATTAATGGTTAGACCCGGTGACTAGTTTTAGTATATAGTTGGGGTAAGGAGGTGTTTTTAGTGGGTAAAGTCCCACACATCTAACATAACCCATAAAATCGACTTATGTTGATAATAAAGAAACTAATGATTTAATAAATTAAATCAACTTAAGAATTTAAAATGCTTAAAATGCATTAATATGCATTTTGTTATATTTAAAATTAAAAATACAAAATCTTTATTTAATTGATGATTATCTCAAATTTTTAAACACAACTTCCCGTTAACGCAACTTCCCGTTAACATATCTGATATCTTTTACAATATCAACTAGATTTTTATCATTGTTATTAGGATTATAGTACAAATATAAAAAATAATATGACTTTAAATGAAGTTTTCAATATTTTCAATGAGCTAGGTTTGTTAGACGAATGTGATATTCGTCTAGGTTTGTTAGACGAATGTGGTAATTATAAAAAAATTAGTAGAGATTTAGTCAAACTAACGCACCTCGTATGGACTTTAAACGAGAAAATAATTTTACAAAAGGTTATAATAATTATCGTAATAATAATTCTTACAATAATCAATATAAAACATTCGGTCAACAACAAAATAATTTTAGAAATTTTTCGGGAAATTTTAGGCGATATGATAATAATAGACAGGATATTAATTCCGTTACTAATAAAAGGATAGGTCAAAATTTTAGACAACAGAGCTTATTTAATAATGAAAATAAGTTTAACAATAGTTCAGGGCAGTTAAGGCAGGTACCAAATCATAATTCTAATAATGAAGTACCAATGGAAATTGACAATATCCAACAAAGTGACGTAAATTTTACAAACGAGCCTCGGACAAAAAAAATTATCAATAATTACACTAACTATTAATAATACAAAAATAAATTGTTTAATCGAAACAGGATCTGAAACTAGCATATTAAAAGCAAATATTCTTAAAAATTGTCGCAAAAATAAATTAGAAAAACCTGTTTATTTTTCTACTCTAAATGGTATTTGTAAAGTAACAAATAAAATTATTACCCCAATTCCAACTGAATTTAATAAATTAGGTACTTTATCTTGGAAAGTAATGACCTTATCAGATCGTAAATATGATGCAATAATTGGACAGAATTTTTTAATTCCTTTAAAAACAAAAATTGATTTGGGAAACAAATATATAGAAGTAAATGGTAATAAAATTTCTTTTGACAAAAATGATCATTATTTTATATTAAATGAAATTTGTAATTTTGAAACAAGTAATATTAAAAATATAAACCTTGATCATTTAATTTTTGAAGAAAAACAAAATACATTAAAAATTTTAAAACAATATAACGAATTATTTTATAAAGAAGGTGATAAATTAACGTCAACTTGTGAAATACAACACGAAATACTTGCAACAATAAATAATGCTATTTATTCTAAAATTTATCGTTATCCTCGTATTCATGAACAGGAAATCGAAAAACAAATCAAAGAAATGTTAGACCAAAAATAATAAAACATAGCAACTCTCCATATAACAGTCCTTTATGGATTGTTCCCAAAAAGAAAGATAATTCGGGTGAGCAAAAATGGCGTTTAGTTACTGATTACAGGAAACTGAATGAAGTGACAATTAGCGATAAATATCCAATCCCAAACATTGAAAGTATTCTTGACAAATTAGGAAAAGCACAATATTTTACTACAATAGATTTGGCAAAAGAATTCCACCAAATATTATTAAAACCAGAAGATAGAAAGAAAACAGCTTTCTCGACACCTTTTGGTCATTATGAATATTTAAGGATGCCATTTGGGTTGAAAAACGCCCCTTCAACATTTCAGAGATTAATGAACTCTATATTAAGAGACCTTATTAACAAAATATGTGTAGTTTATCTTGACGATATATTAATTTTCAGTACATCTTTAGAAGAACGCATTATTAGCATATAAAAGGTATTTGATAGGCTTAGAAAAGCTGGTATAAAAATTCAAATTAATAAATGTAATTTCTTTAAAAAAAGAAACAGAATTTTTGGGACATATTCTAACACCAGAAGGAATCAAACCCAATCCCAATAAAATAAAAATAATTCAGGAGTTAAAACTCCCAAATAATTCAAAACAAATAAAACAAATTATCGGTATGAGTGGATATTACAGAAAATTCATTAAGGATTTTGCTAAAGTAGCTTATCCAATGACTGAATATTTGAACAAAGGAATGATTGTAAATAAAAATGATCCTAATTATATTAGCGCTTGTGAAAAGTTAAAAGATATTATAACCCATCATCCAATTTTAAAATATCCAGATTTTAATAAAAAAAAATTCAATTAGTGACAGATGCAAGCAATTTTGCAATAGAAGCAGTCCTAACACAGGATGGACATCCAATTTGCTTTACGTCCAGAACTTTAAACCAACATGAAAAAAATTACTCGACGATAGAGAAAGAACTGATAGGTATTGTATGGGGAACAAAGTATTTTAGACCATATTTATTCGAAAAAGAGTTTGATTTACAAACCGACCACCAACCAATTAAATGGCTACAAACAAAATACGCTGGGAAAGATATTAGTCCAAAGTTACAAAGATGGTTAATATCTCTGGGCGAATATAATATGAAAATTGATTATATAAAAGGGAAAGATAATAAAATTGCAGACTTTTTAAGCAGAATAAATTCGGAGACAAATGAGATTAATGTATTAAGTAGAAGGTATAAAAACGTTTTAGAAACTGAAAATTTGAGTTTAGATTTAAAAGACCTTTTTTGCGATAACAATGATAATAATAAAGAATTAAATGTCTTAAATGAATCTTTAAAAAATGAAACTGCTCATTCTCAAGAAGAGAATTTCGAAAATCATATACCAATATTAGAAACAATCGTTAATAGGTTTAAAAACCAAATAATATTAAAAGTATCCAAAGAAAGAGTTTGAAAGTATTTTTAAAAATAGAAGAATTTTTGTCGATTTACAGGATATAGAAAATGAAAATGTTAACGAGATAATAAGAAAATATATTTTAAAAGGGAAAGTAGGAATTTATTCTGAAGCAGAAGTGAAATGTAGTTATTTAGCAACAGATATTGAAGATGAATTAAAATTAAAGAAAGAAATATCACTGTATCATAAAAATGAACTAGGACATTCAGGAACAGTTCTTCACTAACTGCGAGAGTGATAACAACTAAAAAACTTCATTTTCATAAACTTCTTAGTATACGTAATTAAAAAAAAAATAACACAAAATTAAGCGCCTTTATTCTTGTGAACTTCCATCATCCTTAGATGATAATAATGATAACCAACAGCGCAAAATAAAAATCAGAATAAAATCTACAATTACATCTAATTCAAATATGAATAATGAAAATCGTTTTGCTCCTTTGAGTCAGATAATGGAAGATGAATCTGATTAAATTTCCACATCATCACATACTGAATTGACAGCAACAAAAAAGGTACGTTTGCCACCTATTAATATTTGTTTACGCACTAGTGCAGAAATTCACAAATTACTACAATCTTTAAAATTAAAAGATTATAATTTAAAAAACACCAGTAAAAAACTCCCACAAAAATTATATGCACAAGTTTTAACTCATATAATAATATATTCACTGCACTAGTTGAAAATAATAAAACACTAAATGACAATGATAAATGGAAATTTTTTAGTCATGAACTAAACACTGAAATCCCATATAAATTTGTATTATATGGGTTAGATAATTATGTTGACTGTAAATTAATAAAAGACTTAATTAGTTGGGATATTAAATGCATAGACGTCAAAGAAATGTTAATAAAATGCATAGACGTCAAAGAAATGTTAATAAAAAATAAAAAGGGATTGTAAGAGTAAATTAGATCAATTAAATGTTATAGCTCATTTAACTTTCAAATATATTTACAATAATGATTCAAGCAAATAAAAAATTAAATGTACTATTTTGGAATGCTCAAAGCATATCCATCAAATATAAACAAATTGAATTTTTTGATGTTCTAATAAGTGAAAATATACAAATAGCTGCTGTTACTGAAACATGGCTAAAATGTAAAAATACTTTTTATAACAATAACTTTAACATATATAGATTCGATAGAGAAGAATTGATTAAAGGTGGGGGCGTAGCACTATTGATTGATAAATTATTATTACATTCTCATATTCCATCACTAAATAAAAAAAATTTTTGAGAATGTAGGTGTTAAAATAAATACAATTTATGGCAGTGATGCCAATTTAAAAATGACAGGCGTGCTAGACATAGTCCGTGTCCGTGCTAAAATAGTGCTAGATGGTAAAATTTAGTTATAAATGGAAAGCGCTAAAAACAAATGTAAAATTTAGTTATTATTCAAACAAATTCATTTTTTTTATATTTTTATTTCACAATCTTAAAGCTATAACTGTTTCAGGTGGTTGGTGATGTTTATTACGTTTGAATTTTTTGCCATTTAGGGCATGTCTAATTTAGTTAAAAGGTTAAAAAAAAGGAGAAATAATTTTGACCGAAGTGAAAGATATTTAATCGTGGTAAATATTTTTTACACTGTTGACAATTCAAATTAAAAATTATATTCAAGATTAGTACAATAGTGAAAAATTATTTCCAAATATAACCATTTTATTGGAATATTTTAAAAACAATCAATGTAGATTTAGATATTTCCGCATTCCCTTTAATATACAATTTATGTTAATTGAAATATTGTCATCACAAGTAACTTTTACGCTAGTATTAAAATATTTTTTAGATTAGAATGAAATTTAACTCTTTGTCAAAATTTATGGCTACTCATACAATCATGAAATTTTTTCCTGCACCTGGAAAAGGTGATTTTGAATGTCAAAATTTTGAATTTGGAAGTTTTAATTATTTTAACCAATTTAGACACGGCCAATTTGAAAAACCCTCAAAGCATGAGGAAAAGAATTTCCCCACATACAAGAAACGAACGATACATAAACGGGCAGTAAATTCCAATAAAACGAAACCAGAAATTTTAAATGAAAAAAAATTCAGAAAATTAATATGGAAAACCAGTGTTTTTTTCATCATTTCAAATGTAAATATATACAGGGTTTTTCAATAGGGACATAACAATTTCGTATTTTAATACCAAAGCACTCTTAAACTTTTTTTATGATCTGTCAATGTGAAACCGTTAGTCAAAGCTTACATTTTTATCATGGTGAAGTTCACGAACGAGCAACGTTTGGAAATCATTAAAAATTACTACCGAAATTCTGAGTCGGTGGTCGCAACTTTAAGAGCGATTACTCCAATTTTTGGTCGTAATAATCGCCCCACCAGACAGGCTGTGCGTGCTATAGTGGATAAATTCGAGTCAGCATATTAACTATTGAATGTTCCTGTGCCAGTGAGGCAACGCATCGGTCGAAGTACGGAAAATATCGCAGCCGTAAGAGCTTCAGTTCAAAATGAGTCAAATCAGTCGATCCCACGCCGTTCACAGGAATTGGGAATCTCTCAAACCACGTTGTGGCGAATTTTACGTAAAGATCTTGGCATACACCCTTAGAAGATCAAATTAACAGTTCTTGAATCCTCTTGATAATTTGAAGCGCCGAAACTTCTCCGATTGGGCTCACGAAAAGTTTGAAGAAAATAATGAATTTCATCGAAAACTCATCTTCAGTGATGATGCTCATTTCTGGCTTAATGGCTTTGTCAACAAACAAAATATGCGTTTTTGGTCAGCAATAAATCCAAATGTGCTTCAAGAGACTCCATTGCATCCACAAAAAGTGACCGTGTGGTGTGGATTTCATGCCGGGGGTGTGATTGGACCGTATTTTTTCGTCGATGAAAATGATCGCAATGTTACGGTCAATGGAATTCGATATCGTGCCACTATTTTTGGCCAGAATTGGATAGAGTTGACATCAGTGATATGTGGTTTCAACAAGATGGTGCCACATGCCACACAGCTGGTCAAACAATTGATGTATTGAAGAGGAAGTTCGGTAATCGTGTAATGTCGAGAAATGGTCCGGTCGAATGGCCAGCACGCTCATGCGATTTAACGCCGTTGGATTTCTTCCTTTAGGGTTACGTTAAGTCGTTGGTTTATGCCAACAAGCCAACAACGTTAGAGGTGCTCAGGAACAATATCGAACGGAAATTGCCAACATTCCGGCCGATGTGTGTGAAAGAGTGATGGAAAATTAGCTTCAAAGAAACGATTGCTGCAAACTTGCACGCGGTGGGCATATGAACGAGATCGAATTCCATTCTTAAATGTAACATGTGTATTGCATCTGAAATAAATTTCAGCTCGATATATCAATTATTCTGTGTTTTATTTCAATACAATGTTATGTCCCTATTGAAAAACCCTTTATAATAAAATTTCTTTTAGAGAAAAGTCAAAAGTGCTAAAATTAGAGCTAAATTATATCATTAGTGCTAGAAATGCACCTAAGTGCAATTTCAAAAATTATACTGCTAAGAGTCAATGAAAAGTGCTAGAACTAGCACCGAAGTGCTAGGTTTGGCATCACTGATTTATGGTGATCTAAAAATCTATGCGGTATATTTTAGGGGTGGTAATCAAACTAAAATCACGACAGAGAAATTTAAACATGACCTACAAATTTTTAATAACATTCAAGGAAATTATATTATCATTGGTGACATAAATGCGAGACATACAAACTGGAATTTTTTAATAAAATTCAAGGAAATTATATTATCATTGGTGACATAAATGCGAGACATACAAACTGCAATAGAAACAACTCATGGGGTAAATTATTAAATAATAAATTAGTATCAAGTACATTTTCAATATTATATTCCGCTAACCCAGCTTAGAAATGATTATAGACGCGTTCGGCAACGAATAAGGAATTATATTGAGAAAGTACGAGTTGTAAATTTAAATAGTATTATTAGAGAAAATCTAGTTAGCATATATAATAACAAGTTCTCTAACAAAATTGGACGTCTTACAAAATATAGCAAACCATTCTGGAATATTACAAAAACCCTTAAAAATAAAAATTTAGGCATACCTACTTTGGAAAATGCAAATAAATTAGCTTGTACTAGTCATGAAAAGGCTAATATGCTAGGGCAAGTATTCTCAGATAATCATAAAACCACATTAGATTTTAGTGATTCGCAAACCAAAACAATTGTATCTGATATTGTAGCTGATATAGAAAGAAGTAAAATTAGTGCTCTTAAACAAATAACGGTTAAAGAAATAAAAAATCATATTCGTGCAAGCACAAACAATAAATCTCCTGGTCCTGACCAAATTCAAAATATTCTATTAAAAAATTTTGATAAAAAAGCTTTTATTTATTTTTGTAAGATACTTAATGCTTGTTTAAGGATTGGTTACTTTCCAAATTCTTGGAAAACAGCTTCAATAATCCCTATCGCTAAACCAAATAAGAAAAAGTCCGATCCATACAGCTATCGACCTATCAGTCTACTCAGTTCACTGAGTAAAATATTTGAAAAATGTTTAAAGGACAGAATTATGAATCATGTTGATGAAAATAATATATTTCCGGTAGAACAATTTGGTTTCCGTCCTTCTCTTACTGCTAGTTATAAAGTTGCTAGAATAAAACATATAATAAAAAACAAATTCAAAATTCAAAATTCTACTGGTATGATAACTTTAGATATCGCAAAAGCTTTCCACTCAGTTTGGCACGATGGTTTAGTATATAAGCTCAAAAAATTACATTTTCCAATGTATCATATTAAAATAATCAAGGATTTTTTATCATTAAGAAAATTTTATGTATCTCTTAACAACACAAAAGGTAGTAATTTTGAAATCAGTGCCGGAACTCCACAAGGATCAGTAATATCACCAATTTTGTATAATATATACATCTTGGATTTTCCAAAAATTAATAATTGTCAGGTTGGCTTCTATGCTGATGACACTGCAATTCTATCATCTGCTAAAATCCCAATAGAAATAATAAAAAATTTAGAGAACGCTTTTGTAAAAGTAAAAAATTACTATTTCAAATGGAAAATAAAAATAAATATAGATAAACTCAATCGATATTTTTAACTAGAAATAGGAATTCGCCCTTAATTGCAAATAAAAATCTCTATAGACAAGACTATTGAAAAA
The DNA here is from genome assembly GCA_949752835.1 of Empis stercorea. Classification (NCBI taxonomy): domain Eukaryota; kingdom Metazoa; phylum Arthropoda; class Insecta; order Diptera; family Empididae; genus Empis; species Empis stercorea. The sequence continues at coordinate 62,344,279 of OX457085.1, forward strand.
TGCAATAATTTAGTCAAATTATTATATCCTTTGATCCATAGGAAATCTAAGCTTAATATTGAAAACAAAATGATTATTTTTAAGCAAATATCCTAAAGCATCATGCTATATTGATGTGAAATATGGGGAAATTGTGCTTTAACCCATATAAAACGAATTCAGGTTAAGCAAAAAAAAATACTTAAACTGTTAAATAATTTACCATTCTATTACTCCACTAAAAAACTTCACATAAATTCAAATGTTAAATATATTAATGATTTAATCCAAAATCATTTACTTAAATTCAATAAAAAATGTTGCGCCTCCACGAACATCCTTATTAATAATCTACATTATAGATAATAGCACTATTTGTTTGTTTTTCGTCGTAGTTTAAGTATAAATAAAAAAAAAACATCAAAAATAATAAAAACTTAAAAAATAAAAAAAAAGAAACAAAAAGAAAATTAAAATTAAATAAGGTTTTTTTAGCCTATTTCCTTAAAATTAATAATTAAATACAAAAATTTAAACATAAATATTAGTACAACACATAAAAATAATTATAAGGTATAAAAATAACCTACAACACTTTAACTATATATTAGTCATAAGAATATTGTATAGTATTTTAAGGCAATAAAGAAAGAAAGAATGACATTCAGGAATAATAGCAACTTATGAAGGTATTTAAAATAGGGTTTATAGTCCACTACTAAAAATAACTGTTCATAAAATAATAAATAATTGTGACAATTGTGCAGCAGGTAAATATGATAGGAGCCCAATTAGAAAAAAAATTTATTTAACAGAAACTCCATCGACCATAAATGAAGTAATTCATGTCGATACTTACGTTTATAGCAAACATTCTTTTATAAATTTCATAGACAAATTTTCTAAACATGTAATAAGTTTTTATTTAGAAGATCGTAACAATCACACAATAATTGAAAAAGTTAGGCAGTTTTTAGCAATAAAATGAAAAATAAAAAAAAATTGTTTTTGATAATGAATTTAACACAAAAAATATTAGAGAATTTACTTCTAACGAAAATATTGAATACCATACTACAAAGCCAAACAGTCACACAGGTAATTCTGATATCGAACATTTCCATAATACAATAACAGAACGAATTAGAACACTTAATCTTGATGAAAAGTTACCAATTAAATTGAAAATGCTTAAAGCAGTTAGTTGTTATAATAATTCATTTCATTCAACTATTAAAACAACTCCAAAAGAAGTTCAGAACTTTAAAGTAGATCATAAAACTATTCGCGAAAGATTAGAAATTACAAAAGCCCGGATTATAAATAAACTAAATGAAAATAGAGAAAACTATAATGAAAAAAGGGAAGAGGGATTCATCAAAAACTATAAAGCGGTTAGGCATAAAGAAGTACTCAAATTTCGAAAACATAAGCTTCACGGAATTCATGAAACAAATATTAAAAGGTGTTTTAAATTTTCAGGTAATGATAACAATAGGAATCATAATTCTAATGATTCCCCTCAGACAACAAATGCTGATAATTGAGAAAATAAATTCAGAATCAGGTTATACTAAAATTCAGATGGATGAAGTGAAAATTGTTAATAATTTTGATATTATTCTACATATAATTTATCCAAAGGAAATATTAATAATAATTGATAAATTAGAAGAAATTATAAACACACTCGAACCTGGTATTAATAAAGACATCGCAAATATTAAGGGTCGAGTGAATAAAAATGAAGTACATGCTAGAAGTATAAAGTATTTGCAAAAGCATTTACTCGAAGTAAAAGTTTGTTCTAAAAGTATTTGCTTAAAATAGTGTGAATAAAAAAAAACTTTTGCTTAAGAGTATTTACTGGGAAATTTAAGTATTTACTTAAAGTAGAAACTAATTTTCCAGATCATACTACCCAACGATATAGAAGATATATGGATAGGGCATAAATGTTCCCTCTCTTTTTAACACATTAAAATTTTAATATATTGAAAAATTTTTTATGAAGCCACGATTTTGGTAGTTCTCTTTCCTTTTGCTCGCCGAAGTGTCAAATTAATAATATGAAAAATATTATAACAGCTGATTTTAGATTTACAGGGCTGGCTTATTTTTTTAAGTTTAAGAGTCTCAATATAAATTAACAATATTAACTAGCTAAACAAATTACTCTATTTTACTTTCCATTTGTATAATTATCGTTGCGCGACCTAAAATATTCCTTAGGATGATCTTTACTTGTATTTTTCAAAAAAAAAAAAATTATCTCCTTAAAAATTGATGACCGAATTAAAAAAAACCTAATCCGCCCCTAATTTCTCATTTTTATATTTTGACAATTCGGCTAGCAAAAAAAGAGACAACTATACCCGGCGTGGCTTCAAATTTTTATATTTATGCTCTATCCATATAACTTCTATATCGTTGATACTACCATCATATACTTTCATTTGACAGCATAAATATATTTGTTCAAAAATATAACAAATATAATTGTTTGGAATTTTATCATACGGATACAAGTGTATAACAGTAAGATAAAACATTTTAACATGTTTTTTATTATCGGCTGTCTGATTTTTAAATGGTGTCATTAAACGAGGATGGATGCCGTATCCAGAGTTTCCAAGGATTGAGTATGTTAGCGTACCTGAGCTCATAAAGGTTGACAATGCTGATTTTCTTAGGACACGGCTATCGTGAACTGATCCAGGCAATCTTACATCAACACTAGTAAATACTTCATTGTCATTGCATGTAGCTTGCACATTGATGCTAGTAAAACCCTTCCTATTTATATATTCCTCGCCGTGGTCCTTGCGTTTTGGAATATGTATGTGCGTGCAATCTATAGCGCCTATAGTATTAGGGATTTTAAATTTTGCATTCCAATCTAGCTTTGCAGCATGCATGCTCTCAATAGTAGTTGGGAACTGGATCCAATCGTTGATTTGTAAAATAATTTTTCTGTTACTCATTTTATTGTCTTGCACACAGTCGTACGGTGAACACCAGCATCTTCGGCTACCAAAATCTGAAGTCCTGGGTCTGCCATATATATCAAAAATATTCCATTTTACTCTTTGATGTTAAAGCACCATCTCTGGTTTCAATACTGGAATACTTCAACGTTTGTTTCCTTAAATCAATGTAGCATTTTATAATCATTTACTTTTACATCACGCCTTTTATGGTAAACTTTCTGTTTCCGCAAATTTATAAATGATGCCATTCCTATTTTGATAGGTTGAATAAAATTTTAATAATTGTTTTCAAGCTACTATAGATTAACTTGAAAATTTGTGAGTAAATACTTAGAAGTAAGCAGTAAATACTATACTTTATTCACTAAAAATTAAGTATTTACTGGAAAATTTTGTTATTAATAGCAAATACTATAAAACAAAACTAGTACTTGAAGTTAAAGTAAATGCTTCATTTTTTATTCACAAATTTTGTTCTGAAACTGGATTAAATGCTTATTTTACTACATTTTATTCACTCGACCCTTTATATTAAAAATCAGATCAAAACAATAGTTCCACATAGATATAAGAGAGGTTTAATAAATTTAGGAGGAACTGTTTTAAAATGGGTATTTGGAACTATGGACGACTATGACAGACATAATATAGAAACACATTTAGGCATTGCTGATAAAAATAATCACCATGTTGATACTATTAATCAACAAATTAAAATTAATGACAATTTTAATAAAACATTCAACCTTATTAATAAAGCAATTAAAATGGATAGAATTAAAATGGGTAACAAATTTAATTAAATAGATAAACTAATATTCGAAAAAAGCGTATTTTTAGAACATATGATAAAAAATAAATTTGATTAAAAAACAAGTAGAAAATATACAGGACACTTTTATATCAGCTAGATTAGGTATTTTACACCCAAGTATTTTAACAGATGAAGAAATCACGACACATGATATTGATGCAAAAAAATTAGCACAAATTAGAGTAGGAATAGCTAGTTATTATAATCAATCAATCCTATTCGTAATAAAAATTCCTAAAGATTTCATAAAATTTAATAGAAAATTGTTAATACCAATCGTAAATTCTAATAATAAACAAATTGATGAAGATTTAGAATATGTAATTGAAAAAGAAAATAAAACCTTTAGATATGAAAAAGAAAAAAACTTTAAAAGAACTTAAAATTAGCAAACATTGTATATTTAAAAATAATTGTAAATTTATAAAATTTTCTGAAGAAGAATATATTGAAATTGATGATGATATTATAATATTGAATAATGTAAAAGAAAGGAAATTTAACAGTTCTTGTGATGAACGCAAATTAACGCTCAATGGAAACTATTTAATAAATTTTCATAATTGTACTATTTGTGTTGATAATAAAAAATTTAATAACAAAGTAAATAAATTTATAAGTAAATTTATTTTTCCCATAAATAATGTAATAAATATAACCGATATAACTTTTGATGATATAATTTTAACACAAGAAAAAAGTATTAATGAAAGAAAAGAATTACAATATCATAAATATGTAAACATAGGAATAGGATCATTTACTATTATATTAATAATATGTTTTATAATTGTTGTAATTTTATGCTTGAAATATAAAAAGCTTAATGTAAAAGTAATTAATATGATTCAGGAGAATCCACAATCTAGTGGAGGAGGAGTTACGTTATCTAACATAACCCATAATAAGGAAAATGCGACTTATGTTGATAATAAAGAAACTAATGATTTAATGAATAAAATCAACATAAGAATTTAAAATGCTTAAAATGCATTAATATTTAAAATTAAAAATACAAAATTTTTATTCAAATGATGATTATCTCAAATAAATTTTTAAAATTTACTTTAATTGATATTTAATCAATAAATAAAAGGGTAAAATAATCATTTCAATTATAAAAGTATTTACAATTGAAATGATGATCTTACACAAATTGAAATATAATAATGTAATTTGAGAAATTAATATTTAAACGGAAATGATCATATATATACATATATTCATATATAATAAGAATATATATATCTTATCTTATTTTTGTTTAATTTAATTCTTTTGTAAGAAGTTAAATAAAACTTAATATCATAAATAAAATTCAGTCATAAGACCACATTCAAATAATATAGATCGACTCTGAAGAGATCGATATTAATTATATATTATAAAATTAAATGAAGTATTAATAAAATTATAAATAAAAAATAAAAGAATTTTGTTTTACTTATTAATAATATTTTTTTTAATAATAAATTAAAAAATATAATTCGCGCGTGGTTAGTATCTTTGAGATTTTCACCTTCATCCGAAAAAAAAAAATTCATTTTCTTTAACAACTGTTCCTTCATAAACTTTCTTCGTAACTTCTTTTCTAATTTTCTCAAAATCTATTTTATTTAAAAACTCGTTTTTTAAATTTTCTATCACTTCCTTTGTTTTAATTTGCATTATATTTTTTTCAGTTTCCTTATTGCCCTCTATAACTGTTTCCTCATCAACTTTTTTCAACTCTTCCTTCAAATTTTCAGTAATTTCTACCCTAATTTTCTCCAAATCTATTTTATTTAAAGACTCGTTTTTTAAACTTTCGCTTCCTTTTTATTATTTATTTTTAATGGTAACGTCTCGATTACGTCAGGCTTGGTTTTTAATATTTCCGAGCCTACCTCTTTTGTATTAATTCGGTAATTAGGAATGACTGGAAAAATTTTGTGTCATTCCTCCTTCGTTTCCCGACTTCAATTGTTGATGTAGTTGATACAATTGTTTCTTTTCACATTGTATGAGCTGGGCTTCTACACCAATCGCATTTAACTTCTCTTATTGTAAAGCATTGTGGTTGGCAATATTTGCGCATTACAATTTAATGCATAATGTTCCTTGTTTCCCGATTCTAAATTCTGCTGTTCCTGCTCAAGTTGTCTCCTAGCACAATTTAATTCGCTGTGTCCTGACTTACGAAACCATTCAAATAAAACTTCCTGTATTATGTTAACCGATGTGGTGGGCAATTTTTTTACATTGCAACTTGCTGCATAATGGCCCTTATTTCCACAAATGGTGCAATTTTGTGACCTGGTTGTAATGTGACCTGGTTGACCACATTTATAGCAAGTTAATGCTCCATTATTTCTTGGCCTTGTATTGTTATTACCGTTGTTATTATTCATATTAAAACTATTATTGCTATTACTGTTATTATTGTTACTGTTATTATTATAATTGTTTCGATTTATTGTGTTGTGTGACAACATTCATACATTTATTGCCTAAAAATGCATTATATCGGCAGTGCATTATACTATATCAAAGTTTAAATCAAAACAATAATAAAATACGTCATCGTATTATAAATATTATTGTATACAAATAATACAAACCATAATGACACACTTAAGTTATTATGTATAAAATGTAGAATAAAGAATAAATAAAAAAGGTAAATAAACCTAAAGTAAATAAATGAAAGCACATAAGCTTTACTAATAATAATAAAGTATAATGCGTCAGCAAAATGGGCAATGGTAACATAATTAATGTATGAATTATTGGTTGCACAATTTTACCTTTAATTAATAAAATATATCAATTATTATTGGCACATTCTAATATTGCTGAGGGAGCAATATTAGAATATATAAACGGCGAAAAAATGGTATTTCGGAGAGTTCAAATATTGAAGTCTTATACTGAACAGGTTTAGCCTACAGTAAAAGAAATAAATTAAGAACTTTAAAAGTCAACAAACAAGTAGTTGTTTTATTTTAAAAATTGAAACATATTAAGAAGTAAAACCAGGAAAAGGATTAAAAGAAGACGATCAGGCCACCAACAATTAAAATAAAGGTGAATATTAATACAAAAGGGGTCACAACACAACATTGGTGCCCTGACCAATTTTTGGACTACGCTCCAAAAACCGGACTGGATTATGGAATAAAATTTATCGTCGTTATTTTTTTTTTTTTCTTTTTATTCATAAACAGATACCTCTACTTGCAGTTTGCATGAGGCATAGTGAACAGGCTTAGGTCTCACTATCTGTTTATATAAAAGAAAAGGAAGGAAAAGAAAGTAAATGTCGTCAAAAACGTTAACAGAATTAAAGGAGAAAATAAAAAATAAAAAATACAATGACTAATAAATAAAAATAATAATAAACTTAAAGTTATATTTGTATATTAAAAAAAAAAAAATTTTTTTTCTCTGAAATTTGTATTAAATTGGAATTTGTTGTATTATCTTCTCTTAGGAATTTTGGCGTTTTCTAATTTCACTTGTGGTCTCTCGAAAAAAAAAAAAAAAAAAAATACAATTATTTGTAATTATATTATAAATTAACTTTATAAATAACTACAACAATATTGGAAGAGAAAATTTTGTCGGGATTTACATTATATTAAATTATAATAAGTAAAGAGTTAAAATTAAAAATAAAATAATTGAAAAGTTGCTCACTGAAATTTAAAGGTTTGAGCTTTAATTAAAGTATAAAATTTTTTTTTCTCTCTCGCAATAAAAATCGTTCTTTAAGCTTGTGCTTTGTGCATAAAAAAAAAATAATACACAAAAAAAAAACTCGTTAAAGCTTTTGTGCATAACACACATATGTTATATGCATAATTATTGAGGTTTTTTTTGTGTTGTATTGGTGTATATATGCGATACAATAAATGGTCGTTTTTGAGCGTACATATGTTTTGTATTGAGAATATATTATTATTTTAAATATTATTTAACCATAGGCGTAGAGGAAAAGGGAGTTTTTTTTGATTCAATAAAAAGTTGAATGCGAATTATTTTATTGAATGTTAATGAGTAATTGTGGTATAATTTTTACGAAAATATAGGAATATTCTTAAAATAAAAATAATAATAACAAAATAGTATAGAATTTTAGGTATAATTTGTTGAAAAATCAATTTAATTATTTTTTTTGGGTACCATTTAACACACATGGCACCAACTTCTCGAGGACAAAAGAAAATATTAGAGGATTCTACTATTTTACCGGAAAACCTTAATTTTGCGGAATTATCATTAATAAAATCCACACCACAGGGTAATTCAGATAATTTAACAAAAAGAAGACGGTCGGTAACTTTTGCGCCGGAAAATTCAGACGACACTATATCAAACGAAAGCGGGTCGGAAACGGAAATTAATTTAAATACTATTAATTTGAGTTTACGTTCAAATAACATTAGGACAAATTCTGAAAATAATAGTAGCGAAAGCGAAGAAGAAGGTGCCGTAGGAGGTATAACAATAGATAATATTAGTCAATTAAAGGAAAGAAACAAAACTTAGATTAATATTAATAAAAAATTTGACAAATTGGAAATGGTTACAAATAGATTATGTACGCAGGGAGCAATTCCACGCACCAATAGCGGCTTACAAATACCTAACGGATTATACGAAGATTTAATGCCACAAAACAACGGATCAGGACACAAAAATAATAGGAGATCAACAAATTTTTTAAACAAGGATAATACATACGATTTCGGTATGACAGCTCCAATGAACGCAACAATGCCCCTAGAAAAAACATATAAAACATTTTTTCAGGTCATTCCAAACATTTTGCGGAGAAGGAGATCGTATGATACTGGATTTACAAAATTTTGTTGCGCTCGCACATGACGCATACTTCAGAACAGATGAATGCGACCGGGCCGCGGTATTAAATCAAATAATTCGAGGAAAATTAAAAGGCAGAGCCGCGGACATTTTTCAGGAGCGTGCCGTTAGTAGCTTTAGAGATTTCAAAGCAATTTTGGAAAACGCATTTATCCCTTACAAGGATTTAACACAATTAAGGCGAGAAATTGAGGAATGTGTACAAAACAATAGAGACAATAATAGATTATTTAGGCAACAAAATATGCAGCAAGCACCGAATGAGAGTACCGGTAACAGCAGCTAGGCCAGTAAATAACTCTTACGTGCCAAACAATAACAATGGACAAAGAGTAACTTGTTTCAATTGTGGTAGGATGGGCCATTACAGCCAGGATTGTAGGGCACCTCGCAAAACAAGCGCACCACCAGCTAATAACATACAAAGAGAAAATAAATGGGCACGTATGGAGTATTATTTATGTAGAAATACGGGACACATTGCAACTAACTGTCCATTTAATAAGGAAACAGCCTGGGAAGAGGTAACAACACACAGAATCGGCTCATTTAGATTAGGAAACTGCAACTGGTGTCAAAGAGAAGGACATACAGAATTAACATGTCCAGCACGTCAAAATTATCAAGCTAATCAGGGAAACGAAAGAGGGATGGATTAAAAACCCAATTTTCATCCAGTAGTTTTAAGAAGGAGGGTGTATCAATGAGAAATCGTTGGTACGAGCCCCTAGTAGCTATGCCGTTGGACATCACCAACGATGAACAAGTCACATTTTTAGTAGATACTGGAGCTCAAATAAATTTATTGAAGGAAGATAAAAATAATGAAGATTTAAATGAAAATGCGTTACTACATGATACAAGCTTGAGAAATTATAGGACTTTGGATTTTTCCATAATGAAAAATAATAAAAATGAAGTTTCAATTCCCTTCTATAATCAGCGTAATACGAGTTTTAGAAATAGTGCAGAAATAAATAGGGAATTCGAAGAAATTAATTTACGAAAAATGGAGATAAAGAATGTGTGTAAAATTGAAGAAATTAATGGTTTGAAAATATAAATAATAGTAAAGTAAACAAAAATAGTGAATTTAAAGACAGCGTATTTTTTGAAAAATTAGAGAATAACAAAATAGAGAGAAATGATGAATTTAAAAATAAAATGGATAATTTTGATAAAACTGATAACGGTAAAATAGAAAGATATAACGTGCTTAAAAAAGGGGAGTTCAAATATTGAAGTCTTATACTGAACAGGTTTAGCCTACAGTAAAAGAAATAAATTAAGAACTTTAAAAGTCAACAAACAAGTAGTTGTTTTATTTTAAAAATAGAAACATTGAAGAAGTAAAACCAGGAAAAGGATTAAAAGAAGACGATCGGGCCACCAACAATTAAAATAAAGGTGAATATTAATACAAAAAGGGTCACAACACAACATTCTTCGAATTCATGTTCTTTTCTTCGAATTCATGTTACTGATACAAAATTAGTAGAAATAAAATTAGAAATTAACGATTTGTTTAAAGAAAAAAAAATTGAAAATAATAAAATTGAAGTATATAAGGAAGATAAAAATAATATTGAAGAAATTAAAGATATTGAAGAAATTAAAGAAATAAGAAATGAAACAAAAAATGAAGTTCGTAATGAGGAATTTGAAGTATTTATAGATAATAAAGTAAATTATTATGTTGAATTAAACAAAGTTAATAATAATGAAAATAATCTAATTGAAATCAGTAATTTAAAATCAGTAAATAATAAGAAAATTGAAGGTCAAACCAATAAAATTTTTAACGAACATGAAATACCGGCTCATGTATATGCAAATGTGGTTATTATTAATAGACTAGAGAATATACAAGGACAATTATTGCAAACCAAAACATTGCAATGTTTTGAAAAATATTTAGAAAATAATGAAAAAATTATACAAGATATTAATGTACGTACGTTCCCGGTTATAAAACAACGGAACTATAAATACTTCCGTAAATATGCCTAAAAACAGGATACAAAAAAAAAAAACAAATTATATAGAACAATTATTTTTCGCGATATATCATACGTGAAGTAGAAGTAAAAATTTTCAATTAAGAAAATCAAAACTAATGATTTTACAATAATATAAAATGTTCAACATTTTCTAAATTTAGATTAGTTTTTTTTTTGCGAAATATTATTTGGGAAAAGGTTAGAGAAAATCAAATTACTAATAATTAGTTTTTAGCATTTAAATATTAGCATACATTTAGGAGTAATTGTTTTACTAACAGCATAAGCTAAAAAAGGGTATAAACAAAATGGAGAGAAGAATAGGAATTTTTTGTTTAGAAACTTATACTATGAAAATGTAATAAAATAAAAGGTAAAATTTTAAATCAAAAAGATTTTTTGTGCGAAATTGGAGAGAAAAGAAATTAAAATAATAAAAAAAATAGAAGATAATAAAATAAAAAAAAAATTTGTTAGTATATTATGAAAAACAAAAATTTGAACAAATAAACTATTAAATTTAGAATATACTATTTATAATATTAAAAAAAAAATTGAAAATTTAATTTAAAAAAAAAGGGGAGGTATACTATTATACATAATATAAAAATAAAATAAAATGTATACATAATATAAAAATAAAAAATATATATAAAATTATAAATATTAAATTATTATTGTTAATTGTTAAATTACATAAATTATATAAATTTACAACAAAGTTATATTACTGAAAATTTTAAATTATACAATAAAAATTGTATTAAAATACATGTATAAAAATTAGAACTATTATATATTCTATTAAAATATAAAAATGAAAAAAAAAATGTATACCTAAAATTAAATTGATTAAAATGTAAATCATATCATGTATAAAAATATATATCATGTATAAAATATTAAATAAAAATTGGGAAATAACATTATATAAAAATAAATTATTGAATAAATCAAAACAATAATAAAATACGTCATCGTATTATAAATATTATTGTATACAAATAATACAAACCATAATGACACACTTAAGTTATTATGTATAAAATGTAGAATAAAGAATAAATAAAAAAGGTAAATAAACCTAAAGTAAATAAATGAAAGCACATAAGCTTTACTAATAATAATAAAGTATAATGCGTCAGCAAAATGGGCAATGGTAACATAATTAATGTATGAATTATTGGTTGCACAACTTTACCTTTAATTAATAAAATATATCAATTATGAGGGAGCAATATTAGAAGGGAGCAATATTAGAATATATAAACGGCGAAAAAATGGTATTTCGGAGAGTTCAAATATTGAAGTCTTATACTGAACAGGTTTAGCCTACAGTAAAAGAAATAAATTAAGAACTTTAAAAGTCAACAAACAAGTAGTTGTTTTATTTTAAAAATAGAAACATTGAAGAAGTAAAACCATGAAAAGGATTAAAAGAAGACGATCAGGCCACCATCAATTAAAATAAAGGTGAATATTAATACAAAAGGGGTCACAACACAACAATTGTTATTATTATTATTGTTACCAATTCTGTTATCAAATCTGTTATTATTATTTCCATTATAGTTGTTAAAGCTATTATTAAAGTTATTTCTGTTATTATTTCCAAAATTATTTCTCTTATTATTATTATTAATATTTTGTTGATTATTCATGCTATTATTATTATAGGTATTCCTATTATAATTATTATTATTATTGTTATTATTATTATTATTTCTATTATTATTATTATTATTATTATTATTATTATTATTATTATTATTATTATTATTATTATTAAATTGAGGACGGTTATTTAATCCTGATCCTCCTCTATTTTCATTTAGACACATCGCCATATATTTGTTGAACATTGTACTGACCATATTATTATTTTGTGGGGTGCAACTTGTTCTAATTGCTCCGCAAATAACCTGGATCCTCGAAGTAGATCCTCCAATCTCCTATAATTTTGTCCCAAAACGTATTGCTTAAAAGATTCCGACCGCAATCCTCTTATAAATATTCGTTGTGCAGTTTCTTCTGCATCCTGCAACATTGATCATGGTTCTGTTAAATATTTCCTTTAAATCCCTAATTTTAAGCAATAATATTTTCTTTTTAGACGGTCGCCAAAAGTATTGACTCGTCTATTGTTTGGAAATAGCCTTCCAATTCTGTTTTTAATTGAGCTATATTTTTCCTGTATGAAATTTTCTTCTGTCCTGTCCTGAAATAATTCCGCTGCTCTTCCTCTTAATTTTCCACGAATTACTTGCCTCAACACTGTACCTTTGTCTATGTTGTCAGTCCTATAGTATGCTTCTTGTGCTAATTCTAAGAAGCTTTGTAAGTCCAAAACCTTCCTGTCGCCCTCAGCTGAATATAATGGCACTACCGCTAAATATGTGGTATATATTGTGCTCAATGGTAGTCATATTATTTCTTAAATCATATGTATTGTCAATGTTGCAAAAATTACTTTGTATCGTCCTTAGTAATATTCCTTCATTTGCTTCAGTGGTCAATGGTTCGTTTGGTCGTAAATCGTTTTCCATTATTTGTTCGTTATCCTCCTGCGCGTTTTCTTCTATATTGTCCATACTTTTTCTAAAACTAATCATTTCTAACGGATTATACAATAAATTTGCTGTACTCCGTGTATTATACCTATAAATTTGATCCCGTTTTATTTTGTCACACACCTTCCTAGATGGTGTTCCTACTTCGCTAAAAGTTACTTTCTTTTTATTTCCACTAGTAGCCGGTGCTTCTTCTGTTATTTGTGGGATGAAGGCAATTGGATTATTAATTTCGACAATCCTGCTCTCCTCTAAAATGACCGAAATAGACGGACTACTATTAATAAATTATATAGAATATAATCTATTATATAAACCTATTTGGTTTGTTATTTTTATTCGACATAAATACAGATTGTAGTTGACAAAATACTAATTACAACTTGTTTAGCAAAGATGTATCAGGAAATTCACTCAATAAAATTCAAATAATAATTTCAAATTTAATTTAAATAATTAACTTTACAAAATCCAATAATAAAAAATGAGGAAAAATAAAGCCGAACGGAATTTGAAAAAAAAAAACGTAATCTATTTATATTCAGTATAATCAGTAGGGTAAAACTAATCTGTCTCACGACGGTCTAAACCCAGCTCACGTTCATTATTTTTTAAAAATAGACTTTTATATATCTACATATATATATATTATTATGAACCCTATTTTATTATATCTATATAACTTGTTTAAAAAACTATTTTTTTAAAAAAACTTTGCTTTCTTTATTTAGAGACTGCACCTAACCCCAACGGTAAAGTACCTCGGTGTGGTACTTGACTCTAAACTGCGTTGGAAACTCAATGTCGAAAATAGAGTCAAGAAGGCCTATGTAGCTTTATATCCATGGATCTAAAAAACACACACCCCTAGCCAAACCTTACCTTAGTGTTGACGACTATAAGTGGTATTAAAACGGCACTATAGTGCTAATTGGAGGATCACCGGGGATCCTCGCCACTTTAACCAACCAACCTTATTCTATTCTCAAAAAAAATTTGACTCTTAAATTTTTAATTTCTGATATAAAAAAAATTATTCTGAAAAAAATTATTCAAAAAAATCGTTGTGCTATCTATCCTAATATGCAGTCCTCTGTGGTGGTAAATTTTTCATTGTTTTGCAGCATTTTTCAAACTGCTTGTCTATCTTCCTGTTTTTCTGTTCTTCTCGTAACTCTCTTTTAAATCGCTTAAATTCCTCCTTGAATTTTTTCCTTTGTTCCGCGTTTGGTTTTAATGTTAGCAGCTGATAAAACTGTGCTATCTCTTCGTTTTTTCTCTTGCTTCCCCACTCTTGATTTGGGTTTCTTTCCTTTTTCAACCTGTACCGTTGTTTTTTGCCTCCTGTGGTACTCTTCTATCGTAATTGGTTTTGATCCTACTTTGTTATTTTTTACAATTTCTTGTTCCATATACTTGAAAAAAATTAAACAAAAGCTGTGCATTAGAAAAAATTCGCTATGCTTATCCATTTTTTTGCTCTGAGAGCTTATCAGGGTGCTTTTATTTTTCTTAAAAAATTAGAACCTACCGGCGTAGGTTCTTTTTACAAGAAAATCGTACTTTCTTATTTACCGGCTGCGCCATATGTTATGTTCTAATATAAATCCTTTTAATATTTACTTTTTTATTCAAATATTGTTCCAAAAAGAATGTAATTCAATTCTTTTTTATTCAGATATTGTTCCAAAAAGAAAGTAATTCAATTCTACTAGTATCTCAATTACTTTATTTAACTTTACTTTTTAAGTTTATACATTTACCTTATTATTAATTAATCATTACAACTTTATTCTTTTTACTATAATTATTGAAAATAAGCACTTGTTCAATAAGGAATGGCTTAATTGTTTAATACAATAGTCAGAATAATAATGACAATTTTCCATTTTCAAACTACGACTTTTGTACACAAATTTGTTTGTAAATAAACAAATTTGCGTAAGTAAAATTACAAATACGATATATTATTAATTATACTAAATAATTTCGTCATCGAATATTTTAATTTAAATTTAATCATCAAGCGATGGTCTAAGGAATTTGAGGATCCATATATCCTTAAATCTTTATTTACTCTTGATAGGCCTAACCTTGAGTATACAAGCCAATTTTGGTCTCTCTATTATCGGGACCATATAGAGAGATCAGTGCAAAAAAAATATCTTAGATAAACTTTACGTAACTTAAATTGGTTAAACCCAGTGATTTTACCTCCATACAAGGATAGGTTAAATGTTTTTCCAACTAAAATCCCTAGAATCAAGGAGACTAATTGCGGATATTATATTTATAATTCAAGTTAATAATGGCCAGATCAACTCTGAATATATCAAAAACCAAGTTGTTACCCATTTAAATCATATTACTCGGTTTCGGTCGGAAAATATATTTCGAAAAATATTCCACCGTACGAACTATGGTAAATTTGAACCAATTAATAGAATATTGAAAATAGTGATATTTTTTGAAATTTTTATTGTTTATTCAATCGGGTTTCTTTTTTTTATAAATTTTTTTTTTCAATATTTCTTCAATGATCTGTGAAAATAGAATAGAGGGCTTTTAAAATAAAGGTTCTAGCATTTGAAAAAGCTTGGGGTCTTACATTTCTATATTATTTTTTACAAAATAACTTAACTGAAAATTTATAAACTAATTTTTATTTATATTTTCTAGATTTATAAAATTATTTAGATTGTCCAAAGAATGTTTTAAGTTTATTCTTACAGAAGTAAATAATAAACTTGAAGGAAAAACCAAAAGAAGTATTACAAATTATTACTTTTTGCCTTATATTGAGGAGCATTTAATAGATTTTTAGCAATGCCGTCATTTTTTATTAAAAACTCCACTAATAATTCAAATTGTTTTGAATTTGTTGAAACCCTTAAATAAAAATTAAAAAAAATTTGTTACTTTTATTTAAACTATATTTATTAATTTTTTTTTATTTAATATAATGTATTTACATATTAAATAAATTTATTAATATATAAATTATAAACTTTATAAATTTAGAATTACTTACATTTTGAAATAACAACCGGAAATAAATATCCGTCATCAATTTTGCTGTCGAATATAAATATTCGATGGCACATAAAATGCGCAGGCGCGGCAATTTAACGTTCATGGTAAGGCGGATCATTCGACAGGCGTCGCATATTTTTATTTCATAGTAGCAAAATTCGATATTGGATAAGCGCGGCGCGCGCATTTTTTTCATAGTAGACCCCCAAAATTTTTAATTCGGAAACGAACCAATTTATGTTTCGTTTTTGTCTGTATTTGGATTCGGTCAAGTGAAGTTCTAGTTGGCCTTGCGGTAGTTCTTTTTTTGTTATATTTTTTTATGTTTATCATTTTGTTTGTGTTTTTGTGTTGTGAAGTTCAGAGAAATATTTATTATCTTTTATAAATTGTGATATTTTGTAATAAAAATTTTTTTTTAAAAAAAATAATTAATTACATTTAAATTTTACTTCACTTTTGGGTCTCAATTTCAGTTCACTTCTGCAAGATACTTCTAATTCAGAAACTTGAGTCGCTTTTGATTTAAAATCTGTCTCAATTTTGTTTCACTTTTGCGATACGTTTCTGAGATAGAAAAAAGAAATGCAGACTTTCCGCTTTTTAATACATAAACGATCCAATTTCGATTTACTTTTTTTAAGTTAAACTTCGCGGCCAGTCTAATTATCATACAACGTATGAGTCTAATTTCGTTTTCTTCTTACCAATCTGATTCAGAAACGAAGATCGTCATATAGAGCGAAATTAGTTTCTGACTCAATTTTGAGTCACCTTTTTTTAGAGGGTGTAGATTAACACATTCACCTCAGGAAACGAGAATTCTCGTTTTAAAAAAAATTGTTGTCGCGGGCAACGAGAATTCTCGTTTTACAACAATAACAAGTGCGTCCTTTGGTGATATACATTGGCATCGAGAATTGAGAATTGTAGATTATGAAATTTGTTATTAAAATACCCCATTTTATAGAAAAATTTTAGTAAAAAATGTGTTAAGTTAACAGAGTGACGTGTTACCTGGGCCATTGTAATATTTTATTTTATTTATTTACAAGAATGTTAATATTTAAAAATATATAATATTATTATTTCATATATGTAGATTTAAGTATTATATACATTAAAAAAATATATAAAAATTAATATAAAAAAAAAAACTCTTTCATTTATTATAAAAACGCTTAGAAATTTTAATAGATCGCAAGCTGTGCACGGAATTGTGTGCATATTTCAGTATTGCTAATTTCGGATGCATTTTCGCATATTTCATTCGATAAAATTTTTACAATGGAAAGTGTGTTATTTGTTATACTTTTCTTTAAAATTTAATTAAAAACTGGAATGTTATTGTTAAAAATTATTAGTATTAAAGTGTATAGTTCAATTATTGTTAAATTACTAGAGTAACTGTTTAATAATAGTTTTTTTGTGCGATAACATAAAGTAATAATATATAGAGAAACTATTTCACATATCATTTTTTGAACAAATTTTCAAAAAATAATATAGAAATGTAAGACCCCAAGCTTTTTCAAATGCTAGAACCTTTATTTGAAAAGCCCTCTATTCTATTTTCACAGATCATTGAAGAAATATTGAAAAAAAAATTTATAAAAAAAAGAAACCCGATTGAATAAACAATCAAAATTTCAAAAAAAATCACTATTTTCAATATTCTATTAATTGGTTCAAATTTACCATAGTTCGTACGGTGGAATATTTTTCGAAATATATTTTCCGACCGAAACCGAGTAATATGATTTAAATGGGTAACAACTTGGTTTTTGATATATTCAGAGTTGATCTGGCCATTATTAACTTGAATTATAAATATAATATCCGCAATTAGTCTCCTTGATTCTAGGGATTTTAGTTGGAAAAACATTTAACCTATCCTTGTATGGAGGTAAAATCACTGGGTTTAACCAATTTAAGTTACGTAAAGTTTATCTAAGATATTTTTTTTGCACTGATCTCTCTATATGGTCCCGATAATAGAGAGACCAAAATTGGCTTGTATACTCAAGGTTAGGCCTATCAAGAGTAAATAAAGATTTAAGGATATATGGATCCTCAAATTCCTTAGACCATCGCTTGATGATTAAATTTAAATTAAAATATTCGATGACGAAATTATTTAGTATAATTAATAATATATCGTATTTGTAATTTTACTTACGCAAATTTGTTTATTTACAAACAAATTTGTGTACAAAAGTCGTAGTTTGAAAATGGAAAATTGTCATTATTATTCTGACTATTGTATTAAACAATTAAGCCATTCCTTATTGAACAAGTGCTTATTTTCAATAATTATAGTAAAAAGAATAAAGTTGTAATGATTAATTAATAATAATGTAAATGTATAAACTTAAAAAGTAAAGTTAAATAAAGTAATTGAGATACTAGTAGAATTGAATTACCTTCTTTTTGGAACAATATCTGAATAAAAAAGAATTGAATTACATTCTTTTTGGAACAATATTTGAATAAAAAAGTAAATATTAAAAGGATTTATATTAGAACATAACATATGGCGCAGCCGGTAAACAAGAAAGTACGATTTTCTTGTAAAAAGAACCTACGCCGGTAGGTTCTAATTTTTTAAGAAAAATAAAAGCACCCTGATAAGCTCTCAGAGCAAAAAAATGGGTAAGCATAGCGAATTTTTTCTAATGCACAGCTTTTGTTTAATTTTTTTCAAGTATATGGAACACGAATTTGTAAAAAATAACAAAGTAGGATCAAAACCAATTACGATAGAAGAGTACCACAGTAGGCAAAAAACAACGGTCCGGTAGAAAAAGGAAAGAAACCCAAATCAATTAAATATTTAATGTGTTAAATTATATATTATATTTATATTATATATTATATATTAAATATTTAATGTGTTAAATTATATATTAAATTAATAATTTATAAATAATCTAATAATTTTTGTTTTTATTTTCAGATTAAAATATTAAAGGGCTTTTGTGATAATTCATTGGATATATATGTGAAATTCTGCCTAAAAATTATTAACAGATTAAGCTGTCTGTTAACTTTCCTGGTTTGGGAAAAATGAAACATTGTAGTTGCAATCAGTCATGTCAAAATATTTAAAATACAAATTATTTATATGTTATGATAATTGTGTTGATAATGTAATAAAATACTAAATATTTTATTAAAAAAATGAAAAATTTTGGATTTTTTTTATTCTACAAGCTATTATTTACTTTTAAGCGGTTAAAAAAGCGGTTCGAAATGGAGCCGAAAAGGCGGCATAAAATTGAGCTGCAAAAACCGGCCGTAAAGGCGGTTCGAAAACGGAGTCTTATATAGGCAAATGATTACATTTTTATGTCGTTTACGACTCGCTTTTCTTAGATGGACTTTTTAGATATGTCACGAAAACTGTTGTCTCCTTTCTCTCTCAATTTGTTATCAGAACAACGATATAGAAGTTATATGGATAAGACATAAATATAAAAATTTTAAGCCACGCCGGGTATAGTTGTCTCTTTTTTTGCTAGCCGAATTGTCAAAATTAATAAATCGCAAATAATAGCCGGACTAGGTTTTTTTAATTCGGGCAGTAGTTTTCAAAGAGATAAATTTTTTTTTTTTTTTTGAAAAATACATGTAAAGATCATCCTAAGGAATATTTTAGTTCGCGCAACGATAATTATACAAATGTAAATTAAAAAAGAGTAATTTTGTTTAGCTAGTTAATATTTTTAATTTATATTGAGACTACTAAAATTAAAAAAATAAGCCAGCCCTGTAAATCTAAAATCAGCTGTTATAATATTTGTCAAATAATAATTTGACATTTGTTCGAGCAAAAGGAAAGAGAACTACCAAAATCGTGGCTTCATAAACAATTTTTCAATATTATTAAAATTTTAATGTTTTAAAAAGAGAGGGAACATTTATGCCCCTTCCATATATTTCTAATTCGTTGAAGCATAAAAACAGTCGCGAATTTGTATTAATTGTATCCCTTCATGCAAACTGACTCCATTTTGACTCAGAAAAGAAGTAACTTATATATGGCGAACTTCGTTTCTGATTCGCAAATGAGTCTCAAAAACGATGTAAAATGGAGTCATCCGGCGTATGTAGATTGAACTGGATTCTTCGTTTTTGAGTCCATAAATTTGAGTCGTTTACGAATCAAAAAAGTAGTTTCAGAAACGTATCAGAAAAAGCGAAACGTTTCTGAGCTGGTATTAGCGTTTCCTATACGAATTAAAAAAGTAGTATCAGAAACGTATCAGAAAAAGCGAAACGTTTCTGAGACGAAAATGGCGTTCCTTATACGAATCATAAAAGTAGTATCAGAAACGTATCAAAAAAAGCGAAACGTTTCTGAGACGAGATTGGTGTTCCTTATACGAATCGGCTTGTATTGGTATATATAAAAAACATTTATTTAAAAAAATATTATGTTATTTTTATCAAAAATATATTAAAAAATAACATATATTGTGATTTGCAATATATTAGCAAATCAATTAAGGTCTAATTAATATCACATAAATAGTTCCTCTAACTTAACATTAAATAAATATCACATATTTTATTATCCCTTTAATAAAGGTAGTATTTTTCACTAGTCTTACTTAGTAAAAATAATTTTAAGAGGACTTAATTCTGCCTCTGAATTGATTTTAAATTTTAATGTATTATGATTCTTCTATCACTTCTTCCTCTAAATGCGCTGGTATTTTCTGTGGTGATTGTTGTCTAATGCGATCCTTCGCATCCATTTTTGAACTATTATTACTACTTCAGATGGTCTTGCAGAAGGAATTTTTTTCAAAGCTTATTCTAAAATGAGATTTTGTTTGTTATACATATATATTATAATAGTGCATATTTCATAATTTTACCTTTAATTATGAATTAATTTCAATATATCCATTTTTTTAATTAACCTTGAATCACAATAATCAAATTAATAACAATAATATAATTACTTTTTATTTTAAAGCAAATTAAACAAAGAAAAAATACACGTGTTATTCTAACAATAACAAAACTATTAATCATTAAAATAAATATAAACGTCACCACATTAACTTTCGTACAAGTTTCGTTTTTTGCGTATCCATACTGATGCGAAAACGAAGTGGAATTTTGGACTCAGATTTAGCGAGATGGAATGGAGACATAAACGAAACGGAATAATGGATTCCGAATTAACGAAACGAAATGGAGACATTTGCGAATCGGAACTGTTATATTAAAAATTTTCTTCGTTTTTAGCGAAACAAAACGGAGACATTTCTGAGACGTAAATCTGATTCAGTTTTCGCGAAACGAAATGGAGATATTTACGAACTAGAAATTCCATCTCCATTCTATATCAGAGTCGACTCAGAAAAATGGAGCCGGAATTTTGCATAAAGGGTAGTTATTCGTTTCTGTCTCAACTTGGACTCGTTGTTTAAAGGGTAGTATTTTAATTTTGACAACTTTGTTATTTTTTATTTAGTATTGTTTATTAATGCTGTGCTGCTGCTGATAATCTCAACTCACTGTTTATTAAGAATGGGCAGTCCTTATACTGATGTATTAAAACGTGATTTTCCAGATGTTGATGACAACGTTTTGGATTATATCAATGGTAAAATAATGGTTGGGGAAAATTTTGATTTTATATGGTTCATTAGTAGTGGAATAAGGTTATTGTATTCGATATTTTATGAAATTCTACAAATTACATTACATACATCCTCGTTCTTGTAATTACTAATAAAAAAAGTTAAAAAAAAGGTGAAATAATTTTGACCAAGTTGAAAGATATTTAATCGTGGTATATATTTTTTTCAGTGTCTAAAAAGTGATTAAAATTGTGACAGTTCAAATTAAAAATTAAATTCAAGCTCTCCTTAGTTCATTACATACGGCGTATAGCCTCTGTCAAAATCGTTTCTTGCATATACATTTTGTATCAGAGCTCCCAAAATACGTTCGAACGCCGACAATTCGAATTTCCAATTTTGACGGCCGTATAAAATTTTACAAAAATATAATCATCGATCAAAAAATTTTTAATGTATAGTATATAAATGACGTTTTATTTTGGAAGACGCTGGCGTATGAGCGCATCGGAGAGGTCTTTATGCTGGAGTTACTCTCGCTGTGGCCGCGTGTGCCGCATGACGCATTCGAAAGTCAAAGTACGCCGGTGACGCTTTGAGTAGATACTCTCATAATTTTATTTAAAATAATTTTATTTTGTAATTTGTTATAACCTGAAAATATATTATAATAAATCTTTTAAAAAAATAATATATATCTGCTCGACCAGATAATTTTAAATCTCAATATAAAAATACAAAATATATTTTTTACATTGGCATTTGAACGCGGCAACGCGTCAAAAGTTGAAATCGATTGAACTTTTCTGTGGCAAGAGCGTTCCGGGCGTAATGAAAACGGTGAAATTATCAGCTTCTATACATTTCCATACATATGAACTTTTTTTTGACATTTTAAAACTTCAGCGTCACACGCGTCAGCTTTACGAGCGGCGAGAGTAACTGAGGGGTTAAAATCTCGAAAGAAAATATGAAAGTAAATGTAAATCAAAAAGAATTTGACGTTCGAGTTTTAGTGCTTCAAATAGTGCTATAAATAGACAATGTAAATGCCGTCTATAGTATATATATATTATATAGAGTACATATATAGAACAGGAGATGCTATAGTTTAAATAAAGTGTAGCTTTTTTTGTTTGGTGGTAAAGAGAAAATTTTCTTATACTTCTATATACTTTTGACAATCATTTGCAAATTTTTGACAAGTAATACTCTAAAAAATTAAAAAAAAATTGGTGGCCGTTTGTAGGGGCAAATTTATATTATAGCTTCTCCTGTTCTATATTCTCTAAGATTTACATTTACTTTCTATATTTTCTTTCGAGATTTTTGACAGCTATCATATAACAAAAATATAACAACAGAAAAGGCGCAAAAAACATAAACTAATCATATAATTAATGGGCTTATTCTGACAGTCGTATTTTCTCTCGAACGACACGCCTTAGAGAAAATGGTATCACGGGAGTCGTATTTAACGAAAGATGGCGCAAAATACGACTCAGATGAAAAAAAGTAGTATTCTCTGAGTCGTTACGAAACGCTTTGAAATGTCAAAGAAGTAAAAAATTTGTCGTAGGCAATTTCGCTTAGGACTTTAGAAAATCGTAAGTTAAAATGTGTTTTTTTTAACATAATACAATAAATATTGCCACAATTATTATAAGAATAATTGCGGAAATATATTAGTATTATATTATTGTGGAAATTCGATAAATAAAACCCTAATTATTTATTATAGTTTATACATTTATATATTTTTTTATTCCAATATGAATTAAAAAAAATATGAGTTAAAAAAATGAATTGAAATGGTAGTAATTTTTTCTCTTAAATAACATCTGGAATGATGATAATTTTAAGAAAAAATAGAACGCTTATAAGACAGCAACTTGTTCCGTTTTTTCAACAATTACTTCAACCGCATCTTTTTATTTTATTTTATCTTTTTTTGCGACTTCTTAGCTTCTTACAATAAAGTTCTTCACCAAATCTGGTACAACATCGTCTTGGGCAGAAGCTAATTTTGTTTTGGCAACCAATTCACTAGCTAATCTACCCCTAAATCTTATTTTAAAGTAAACGTATTTACGGACATTTATAAATAATTCACTGTTTAATAAATGTATATAATTTAAAACTAATTAATATTGCGAAAAAATTGCAATTGAATTTTTTTATAATTCAATATTTAGCCGATAAACATTGTAAACATTGCATTTTGATTGTCAAAATAACTGGTGGTACCAACCTAAAAACGACTTTTTTCCACAAAGCCATCTATTGGGAATTTTATTTTTTTGTTTTCACGTTGGTAATAAATTTTTGCAAATTTTTGACAAGTAATACTCTAAAAAATTAAAAAAAATTGGTGGCCGTTTGTAGGGGCAAATTTATATTATAGCTTCTCCTGTTCTATATTCTCTAAGATTTACATTTACTTTCTATATTTTCTTTCGAGATTTTTGACAGCTATCATATAACAAAAATAGAACAACAGAAAAGGCGCAAAAAACATAAACTAATCATATAATTAATGGGCTTATTCTGACAGTCGTATTTTCTCTCGAACGACACGCCTTAGAGAAAATGCTATCACGGGAGTCGTATTTAACGAAAGATGGCGTTAAATACGACTCAGATGAAAAAAAGTAGTATTCTCTGAGTCGTTACGAAACGCTTTGAAATGTCAAAGAAGTAAAAAATTTGTCGTAGGCAATTTCGCTTAGGACTTTAGAAAATCGTAAGTTAAAATGTGTTTTTTGTAACATAATACAATAAATATTGCCACAATTATTATAAGAATAATTGCGGAAATATATTAGTATTATATTATTGTGGAAATTCGATAAATAAAACCCTAATTATTTATTATAGTTTATACATTTATATATTTTTTTATTCTAATATGAATTTAAAAAAAATATGAGTTAAAAAAATGAATTAGTAATTTTTTCTCTTAAATAACATCTGGAATGATAATAATTTTAAGAAAAAATAGAACGCTTATAAGACAGCAACTTGTTCCGTTTTTTCAACAATTACTTCAACCGCATCTTTTTATTTTATTTTATCTTTTTTTGCGACTTCTTAGCTTCTTACAATAAAGTTCTCTACCAAATCTGGTACAACATCGTCTTGGGCAGAAGCTAATTTTGTTTTGGCAACCAATTCACTAGCTAATCTACCCCTAAATCTTATTTTAAAGTAAACGTATTTACGGACATTTATAAATAATTCACTGTTTAATAAATGTATATAATTTAAAACTAATTAATATTGCGAAAAAATTGCAATTGAATTTTTTTATAATTCAATATTTAGCCGATAAACATTGTAAACATTGCATTTTGATTGTCAAAATAACTGGTGGTACCAACCTAAAAACGACTTTTTTCCGCAAAGCCATCTATTGGGAATTTTATTTTTCTGTTTTCACGTTGGTAATAAATTTGTCGTTTCGTTCGACTCTGGGAATACCATTTTAGAGTCGGTACGAAACGAAATATTTATTGGGCGTCAAATACGACACGACTCTGAGAATAAGCCCATAAGTTAATTATTTAATTAATAAACTTCAGCCTTAAAAATTAAATAAAAATTCCTTTTATTTTTAAAGGTTCATTATTCTTAAATCTCTAAAAGTAAACTCACTCAAAGTATGTTAAAAAATGTATTTATAAACTTTGATTTCTATGCTTCCAAAAATTATAATGTAAACAATAAATTCATCTTAAAAATAAAACACCTGAATAAGCAAAGCTTAAACTATGCTGATGCTCTAAAAAGCATCCAGATATTTAAAATAAACAAATGGTAATAAATGAATAATGGGATTCTAGAATATTTTTATATAACACCACCGTCCTTAAAGTGGTTTGCAGTCCCTGCAAATGGATCATTTTTACATAAATTAGAAAATTCTACTTTTGTTTTTAGATTATTTTTCTGTTTAAGACATTTCTTTTTAAAATAGAAAAATAGTATTATTATGACAATTCTAATTACCAAAATTGTAGTTATACTAAAATGAGTTACATTACTTTTAAATTTAATGTGTAATTTCTTCTCTATTCTGAATATTTTCTTAATTAATTTTTACCAATATCAAATTATCAATTATTTTTGTAAAGTTTACATTTACAATTGGTATTATAATAGTTTGTGTAAAATTTTCAACTTTATTGTAAAATACATAATTATTTATTTCTATCTTACAATTAGTGAATTTAATAACATTATTATTTTTTATTATAATACTACAATTACAATTATGTTGTAATTCTGTAACAGGGATATTTTTTGTTATAACTAAATCATTCTTCAACTGAAGTAATGTTATTAATTTTCATTTTACAAGTATTAGTTTTTTGAAAAACATTTCTTAAACAGTAATTATTGTGAAATTGTAAATTCTTCTTTTGTATGATTTTATCGTTATTTAAAAATACATTATTATTTTGAATTAGGACTGATTCTATGTCATTGTCTAGCTGTTCATATTTGGAATTCAGTAAAGGTATTATCGGTAAAGGTGTTTAATAAACATTTTAATAATTTCAATTTCTTTATTTTCATTATTGTTACACAAAATATTTTCATCAATTTTTGTTTCTATAAATCGACTTAACCCATCTTTTAAATATACGCTGTTTCGAATGAATGGCAACATTTTAGTAGTAATATTATATTTGTTAATTTCTTTTTCTGTTAGAACATTATGGGGTAATACATTTAAAGTGTTTAACAATAAGATACTTGAAATTTTTTCTAGTTGTTTATTAACTGTAAGAATATTTGCATAGATTTGTAAAACTAATGTAGATTTTTCTTGAGAGATTTCTATTTTATTGTATATTTTATTAACATGTTTTGTTATACTGTTTAGATTTTTTATTAAATCGTTAGTTATTATTACCTGTTTATGTAATTCATTAGTTATTTGTTCTGTATTATCATCTAAATCGCTTAAATGATTATAAATTTCTATTGCATCATCATTATCCATTCTTCCTGCAAGAAATTGCACAGCTGATCCCCAAATGTTTATTAGTCCACGTTTTGTTCTTTTGTCCTTATGAATGTGAGGTGTTAAAATGTTTAGGTTTTGTTTAGTTAATGTTATTTCCTGATTTAAAAATATGAAATTTGTTGTATTTGGGTTAGTTTTTCGTAATTATTCTATTAATTACAATGTTATCTTTCAGTTTATACTTTTTATCACGCGTTTCATTTAATTTATCAATTCTATCAATTTTTCTTTTTTGAGATTCATTTGTTAGATTTTTAATATCATTTTTATCGAAGTTTTTAGCACATTTCCAACCAAATTGGAAGAAATGTGTATATTAGTTTCACCCTGTCTGTCCGTTTACACAAACTTCTACCTCTATTAAGACAGAGTATAAAAATGTTGACCATAGATAGATAGTAATAAAGTAATAGGTCCAGTAGAACAAAATTTTCTTCTATCTCTTTTCCCCTCTGAGTTATTCTCTCTCCAAATTCGAAAATTGGCCATATTGAACATCTAATAACTCTTAAACCAATAAAAAATTTTGAGGTCTGTAAAAGCTATAAGATAGGAAAATATTTTATCTTAATTGTGAAGTTCATAAATTTTTTAAAGTTTAATTGTTTGTTGTATAAAAATACCGTTATCTTCATACAACTCTTTTTAGTTTTTTAACACCCTATATTTCGATTTCCCAACCGGCTTATTAAGGAAATTTATGTACCAAAGAGATATTTTAAAAATAACTAGAGTCTCTGAAGAAATTGTATCCGTATCTCCCCTCTCCTTTCCGTTGTGGCCCTTCGAAAATCAAAAAATTACATTTTCAATTTACTTGTAAATTATAACTGCATAATATTTTTAAAAACAAATAGTGAGAAAACTTTCGAAAATCATATTTCTTTTAAGTGTATTAATAATAATTTATAATCAATTGCCTCACTTTTATAATGAATCAAAATGCTTAATCATGTAAAATTTAGCAAAAAACCAATATTTTGCATATTTTTAGGAGCTATATAAATAGAAGATTGGGTATTATTTCATATATCAAAGCAAAATTACAGAAAACTTAAATGATAAGTTCATACATATTTTCCTGGAATAATAACCTTGAAAGGAAAATAAATTATATACATTTTTTACATATGTAACGTAATATGGCAACACTTAATGTTCTGATTTTTCAATTTCTATTTTTTTACAATGTCAAGAGGAGTCTTTTCTGAATCGTCGTTTGATATAGTCGTTGTTAATATGTAAAGAGCAAGACCAATAAACAACATAATTTGTTAATTTTAAAAGTATTTGTTTTTATTTTTTTACACGAAATAATTCGAACAGTTTAATTGCATATTAATATGCAACATTTCAGGTGTGGGGTAATAAAATTCATGTGTGTTTATTTATAAACGGGAAAAAGAAACTAAAATAAAATAAAAGTTAAATATTAATTTTGGAAAACTTGTTTGTGCGTGTCTGTTTGGTTGCTCTCGTGGAAAAAAAAACGGTTAACGGTAAATTGAAAAAAAAAAACAGAATTGTCTGGCTTGGCTTGGGTTTTTTTTTTGTGTTGTGAAGGTTTTTTTTTAGAGAGAACGGGACACCATTTTATTTTGTTTGAAAAAATAATATTTGATTTTAAAAATAAAAACTCACAATGGAACAAACAAATTATGAATTGTGGACAACGAAGGAATTAAAAAAAGAATTAAAATTACGTGATTTGAAAACATCAGGTAAAAAGGAAGATATGGTAAAACGTTTATTTGAGTCGGATGGTATTGAAAAATTGCGTCAGAAGTTGGAAGCCATGGAAAAACAACGAGATCATTTTATTAAAAAGAAACTTCCTGCTGCTTTAAAAATAAATAATATTGTTGAAAAATCATCTGTAAAAGAACAAAAACCTGTTGCTGAAAGTAGTAATCGTAGGAATTCTTATAGTGTAAGAGATGTAATTGAAATGATACCGGAATTTAATCCTAAAAATATAGCTGGTTTATCATCGAAAGCATGGATAACTAAAATTGAAAATTTAAAAGTAATCTACGAGTTGGATGAAAAATTATTGTTGATGGCGGCCACGTCACGGTTGTCAGGTGCTGCAAAATTATGGAGTGACAGTGCATTACACTATTCATTAGCGGAATTTATTGAAAGTTTTTTTGAAATTTTTCCAACAACGAATGACGTCACTGAAATTCATGGTCTGTTGAGAGGAAGGCGACAAGAACAGTTTGAGGATTTGGAGGAGTATATTTTTGAAATGAAATTGATTGCGTCTCGCTCGTGGTAATATTGAAGAGCAATCTGTGGTAAAATATATTGTTCAAGGTTTATCGGATATCGAATGTCAAGAAACATTTAGGGCAATCGAACCAAATTCAATTCAAGAAATTCTTAAACGTGTTCGCTGGATAATCGGTCTCAGATCGAAAAATAAACGTCCAGTTTGATTTGATTAATCATGTAAAATTTAGCAAAAAACCAATATTTTGCATATTTTTAGGAGCTATATAAATAGAAGATTGGGTATTATTTCATATATCAAAGCAAAATTACAGAAAACTTAAATGATAAGTTCATACATATTTTCCTGGAATAATAACCTTGAAAGGAAAATAAATTATATACATTTTTTACATATGTAACGTAATATGGCAACACTTAATGTTCTGATTTTTCAATTTCTATTTTTTTACAATGTCAAGAGGAGTCTTTTCTGAATCGTCGTTTGATATAGTCGTTGTTAATATGTAAAGAGCAAGACCAATAAACAACATAATTTGTTAATTTTAAAAGTATTTGTTTTTATTTTTTTACACGAAATAATTCGAACAGTTTAATTGCATATTAATATGCAACATTTCAGGTGTGGGGTAATAAAATTCATGTGTGTTTATTTATAAACGGGAAAAAGAAACTAAAATAAAATAAAAGTTAAATATTAATTTTGGAAAACTTGTTTGTGCGTGTCTGTTTGGTTGCTCTCGTGGAAAAAAAAACGGTTAACGGTAAATTGAAAAAAAAAAACAGAATTGTCTGGCTTGGCTTGGGTTTTTTTTTTGTGTTGTGAAGGTTTTTTTTTAGAGAGAACGGGACACCATTTTATTTTGTTTGAAAAAATAATATTTGATTTTAAAAATAAAAACTCACAATGGAACAAACAAATTATGAATTGTGGACAACGAAGGAATTAAAAAAAGAATTAAAATTACGTGATTTGAAAACATCAGGTAAAAAGGAAGATATGGTAAAACGTTTATTTGAGTCGGATGGTATTGAAAAATTGCGTCAGAAGTTGGAAGCCATGGAAAAACAACGAGATCATTTTATTAAAAAGAAACTTCCTGCTGCTTTAAAAATAAATAATATTGTTGAAAAATCATCTGTAAAAGAACAAAAACCTGTTGCTGAAAGTAGTAATCGTAGGAATTCTTATAGTGTAAGAGATGTAATTGAAATGATACCGGAATTTAATCCTAAAAATATAGCTGGTTTATCATCGAAAGCATGGATAACTAAAATTGAAAATTTAAAAGTAATCTACGAGTTGGATGAAAAATTATTGTTGATGGCGGCCACGTCACGGTTGTCAGGTGCTGCAAAATTATGGAGTGACAGTGCATTACACTATTCATTAGCGGAATTTATTGAAAGTTTTTTTGAAATTTTTCCAACAACGAATGACGTCACTGAAATTCATGGTCTGTTGAGAGGAAGGCGACAAGAACAGTTTGAGGATTTGGAGGAGTATATTTTTGAAATGAAATTGATTGCGTCTCGCTCGTGGTAATATTGAAGAGCAATCTGTGGTAAAATATATTGTTCAAGGTTTATCGGATATCGAATGTCAAGAAACATTTAGGGCAATCGAACCAAATTCAATTCAAGAAATTCTTAAACGTGTTCGCTGGATAATCGGTCTCAGATCGAAAAATAAACGTCCAGTTTGATTTGATAAACCAATAATATACGAAAAAGTTAATAATGATTATGCTAAAGTTGCTATTAATAATAATAATGTTAATAATGGCCCTTATTGTGAATGTCGAGGCGAGAGTCGATTCTGTACTAAAATCGTCTCATGTGATTTTGAATGGCGTTTTTAATAGACAATTGTCGATAAAATTGATATTTGATGGCGATTACATTTTTATTCGCGACAGATAACGAATTGGGTGCTTTATTTTCAATTAAGCTGTTAACTTGGGCTGATATTTGGTAAACACATTCAAATTAGTGGTCTGGATGAAATGATGAATGGCCATATTTTCATCTGGGATTTTCTCTAGCACCCCTGGATGGATCGGGCTGATATTTGGTATACACATTCAAATTAGTGGTCTGGATGAAATGATGAATGGCCATATTTTCATCTGGGATTTTCTCTAGCACCCCTGGATGGATCGGGCTGATATTTGGTATACACATTCAAATTAGTGGTCTGGATGAAATGACGAATAGTCATATTTTCATCTGGGGTTTACTCTGGTACCTCTGGATGGATTGGGCTGATATTTGGTAAAAACAATCATTATAGTGCTCTATTGTTAACTATGCCAGTGCTCCTCCATTATTTCCCACAATGTCTGAGAAATCATGTTTTCATCATATAACCATCTTCCAAGTAGACCTAATGGGGGAGCACTAGTATAATTAACTATAGATCACTATAATGAATGTGTTTACCAAATATCAGCCCAATCCATCGAGGGGTGCTAGAGTAATTGTCGAAAGCCTGAATAATTTCAGAGTGTATTTACTGGGTAAACAATTTAAGGTGGTCACCGATTGTGAAGCAGTAGTAGCGACAAATAATAGAACTAAAATTATACCACGTGTCGGAAGATGGTGGTTGAAATTGCAAGAGTTTTCATTTGAAACAGTTCACCAATCTGGAAAGAAAGCTGTTCATGCTGACGCGTTGAGTAGACATCCAGTAGAGAACGCTAGGGTAATGGAAGAAGCATCATCGTTTGTGCTGAATGCTTGCAACAATGCAGTGGCAAGATAAGAAACTACAATTAATTATAACTGTTTTAAATTCGAAGCATGTAAGCAATGAGAAAATTAGATTGCAAAAAGACTATAAAGTAAATGGACTTAGATTATTTCGTCTTATGGATGATGGTGAAAAATGGGTAGTTCCGAAAGCTGTTGGCGAGTCCTGAAATTGTGTCATGATGATGTTGGTCACTTAGCTGAAGAAAAAACATTGATTCGATTGAAAGAAACATTTTGGTTTGCAAGAATGCGAGGTTATACCAGAGAGTATATTAAATCGTGTGTTGATTGTGCATATTCAAAAAAAAAAAAGTGGTATGGCTGAAGGCGAATTGCACAATATTGAACGAATCCCGTTACCGTTTCATACGATTTATCTCGATCATCCTGGACCATTTACCAAAGGCAAAGGAGCAAGCAGGTATGTTTTAGCTATTGTTGATAATTTTACCAAATATTCGATTTTACGCGCTGTAAAAGCTGCCAATACTACTGGTGTGTTATCAGTGTTGAACGATATAACGAGTTATTTTGGTGTACCAAGAAGAATAATTACTGATCGTGGCTCAGCATTTACTGCAAACGTTTTCGAAAAAGACAACAATATTCAACATATTAAAAATGCGGTTAGAACGCCTCGTGCGAACGGTCAAGTGGAGAGGTTAAATAGAACTATTCTTTAGTCAATGAATTGCAACACATTAATGCAACACATATTTGCTCATTCAAGTGGGAAAGGATTGAACTGGAGTACTCAACTTCGAACTATTCAATGGGCTATGAATACTGCTCGAAACTGTACAACAAAAGCAAGTCCTCACGAACTTTTATTTGCATATTCTCCGCGTGATATTTTGAAAAATAAATTATTGTTAGAACTCCAACAACAAAATATTTGTAGTCTAGAAGAAATTACTAATCGACGGTTAACTGCGTTGGATCACATTGAGAGAAAGCAAGAATATCAAAAATTACGTTTTGATCGTAAACATCGTAAACCAACTAAATTTAAAGTTAATGAACTTGTATTACTTGAGCATGAACCAGGCGCGACAGGTGATTCCAGAAAACTAGAACCTCAGTATAAAGGTCCGTATATCGTAACGAAGGTGTTGCCAAAAGATAGATATTGCATCGAAGATATACCTGGAATGCAGCGAAACCAGCGAAAATTCAGTACAATAATGGCATATGATAAAATTAAGCCATGGTGTCAATTACCTGATGAAGACGAAGAAGCAGATTTATTCGTGGATGATGATGAACTTTCTGATCGCGAGGACGCGAATTACGATAGGTTGGCCGAACTGTAACGTAATATGGCAACACTTAATGTTCTGATATTTCAATTTCTATTTTTTTACAATGTTAAGAGGAGTCTTCTCTGAATCGTCGTTTGATATAGTCGTTGTTAATATGTAAAGAGCAAGACAAATAAACAATATAATTTGTTAATTTTAAAAGTATTTGTTTTTATTTTTTTACACGAAATAATTCGAACAGTTTAATTGCATATTAATGCAACACATATATTTACCATTTCATTTTTTATGTATAGCACATTGAAAATACTATTAAAAAGTACTATACACGTAAAGGAATTCCCATTATTTTAGAATAGCTCATAGTTCTACATGAGGCGATTTTGAGGAAATGTGTTTTTGACAAACCCAGGGTTTGTTTTTCATATTTTTATAAATAAAATATATTGGTCGTAGTTTTGTTGTGGAATGTTAGTATTGTTAGTTAGTATTGTATTATTAGCTGTGTTTTTTTCAATCGGGTCAGGATCAAGGTCTCATTTTTTATATAGAAACAACAACATAACCCAAACATTTATCTGGATCAGCAAAATGAGACCCAAATAGATTTTTATATGGAAATTTACAAACAGATGGCGGTACAAACAAAATTAGAGAAAAAATCTTTTTTTGTAGTGATTTATTTTTTTAAAAATACTGTAAAAATATAAAAAAAATTTAAAATATATGTTGCTAAGATGTTATTAGGCTTTCTTAAAACTATTCATATATACGAATAAAAAAAATTATCATATCTACATAAAAATAAAATTATGACGAACTGGTCCCACCTGTTCAAATTTATGAAACCCGAATATATGATCCTTATTGTTTTTTTCAAACCTTGGCCCTGACCCGTTTGAAAAAAACACAGCTATTATAACAAACAACTGCTTTAAAAATTCTTTCATCTATTTCCTCATCCTTAGGCTTTTCTACTTCCATAATATGTATATGTTCATTTAAAGTACCGTGTAATCGTTCGGTATCAGCATTGCCTGTTTTATTACCTGTCGTGGTTACATGAGATTCTATTGCGTTTTCTTTAAGGAATAGTTCAACGTTATTATGCAAAATACAACGTTCATTATCATAAACTAATAAATCCAATTCTTTCTATTAAAGCATTTAGAATTGAGATCCTTGTTCTATACTGTAATTTATGTATAGTAGCATATTTACATAGTTTATCTATAGTAGTAAGGTACATAATATTTCTATATGGAAACCAAATGTCAATATGCACAATGTCATTTAGTTTAGTTGCAGTTTCAGTTATTTGATAAGATAATTTTATAGGATTTCGGTCATGTTTTGCTAAAGTACGTGTTTCACAATTATTTATGAATTTATTTATTAACTTCATCAATTCTTAATAATAATATTTATTTATTAACTTCATCAATTCTTGATAATTTTATTTCAGAATAGGCTTCATTAATTCCTCGATGATTATTTTGTTGATGTTCTTCCTTTATTATTTTCAACATTTCCTCTATTTGTTATATTAATTATATTAATAGAGGATTTGAGCAATTTCAAATTACAATTATTTGATAAATATAGCATAAATATCCTGGAATTTTAAAAATAATTGAATATCTTCACAATAAATACACATGATTCCTTTGTCAATTAAGATTTTCTCCATATTTTTCAATAAATTACTTTCCATATTTACAATTACGTGGTTTTGTATTTTCTTATTAATCATTTGACCGCATTTTGACGTATCAGAACATCATGCATTAATTTGGGCAAAATCGCATATGACGTTCTGGTACGTCATTAAAACTGTGACAATATTTAATTAAAGTTATCCCATTATCATATATATATTACTAATTACTAATATCATGAAATAAATGAATTCTTGCATAAAATCTACTTTTTTTTAAATTCAAATAAATATGCGGCTAAAGGATTAACAACTTTCATAATAACTTTTTGTTTATTACCTTTCTTTAAAAATATTTGATTTTTAAACAAATTTATAGGTTTTTCACTTATGGGTATGTAATTTAATTCATCTTCTACACTACACCACTATGAACTGTAACCCCAGTAGACATAACATCCTCGTTATTACTACTTACATGTTCAACATTTTCATTGTTAAAAATATTTGATAATATAGCATCATCGCTATTAAATAAAATATCTTTAACCATTTTATTTTTGTTTTCTCTCATTTTAATAATTTCATTTTCTTTATTTTCATTATCGTTACACAAAATATTTTCATCAATATTTGTTTCTATAAATCGACTTAACCCATCTGCTACTTTATTTTCCTTTCCTTTCAAATAATTTATTGTAAAATGATATTGATTTAATTGAATTTTCCATCGTTGTAGTTTCATATTAGGTTCTTTTATGTTATTTAACCATACTAGGGGTTTCTAATCAGTACAAATGTTAAATTTTCTCCATATAAGTACGTTCGAAAATATTTAATTGAAATTTAATTGAAATATTTAATTTGTTTGTATTTTGTGTTGAAACTATCGCGAGTAATTCCTTTTCTATAGTAGAATAATTTTTTTCATGGTCATTTAATTTAAAGTACGGGATGCATAGCAAATAGGGTGATTATTTTGACTAAGTATTACACCAATTGCATAGTTTGATGCATCTGTTGTTAATGTAAATTGTTTATTAAAATCAGGACTTTTAAGAAGTGGATCCGAAGATAGTAAAGTTTTCATTTTATTAAATGCATTTATGTATTCTGAATCTGTAGTATCAATTTTTCTGTCTTTTTTCAAATAATTAATGGATAAGCTACTTTAGCATAGTCTTTAATGAATTTGCTATAATAACCTGTTATTCCAAGAAATCGTTTAATTTCTTTAACTGTATAGGGAGTTTCATTTTATTGATGGCTTCTATTTTCTTATTATTCGGTTTAATTCCTTCGTCACTTATTATATATCCAAGATAATCAGTGCAAAGTTACATTTTTCAATTTGAATTTTCAAATTAGCCTCGCGTAATTTCTGTAGTATTCTCTGTAAGTGTACTAAATGTTCTTCAAAACTCGTTGACAAAATTAGAATATCATCCCTGTATACAACACAAATTTGGTTAATAAATTCTTTTAAAATTTTATTCATTAATCTCTGGAAGGTGGATTGTGCATTCTTCAAACCAAAAGGCATTCGTACGAATTCATAATGATCAATTAATGTAGAAAATGCTGTTTTAATTCGATGTTCCGGTAATACCTCTATTTGATGAAAACCTTTTGCTAAATCAATCGTAGTAAAGTATGTACATTTATCTAATTTATCAAATATTTCTTCGCGATTAGGAATAGGAAATTTGTCATCTATGGTTTGCTCATTTAATTTGCGATAATCAACGACAAGACGCCATTTTTGTTTGCCCGAGTGATCAATTTCTTTTGAAACAATCCAAATTGGAAAATTATACAGGCTATCTCTATGCTTGATGATGTTTTGTTCTAAAATTTCATTAATTTGATGAATTTCGGGATATCTATATAGCTTGCTGTAAATGGGAACATCATTTTTTGTTTGTATTTGTGTTGAATTTCGTGAGTAAAGGAAAGATTTTCTCCTTCTTTAAAAAATATATTTCGAAATGGATTTAAACAAAATTTTAATTTTTAATGTCTTTTTTTATTTAAATGTGTAGAAAAACTTTCAATTGGAATAGTGCCACTGAAATATTCATGACTAAAAATGTTTAAAGAATCATTGATTTTACAATTTTTTGCGTAAAGTTCTTCTTCTTCGTTTAAAAAAAATGGAATTGTAGCCTTACGAGTTTTTAACATACGTTGCTTATAATCAAATACTGTATATAAATTGACTAAAATATTATTACCTATTATGCCATCAAACTCGGATTAAATATTTGTGTGATATGTGCTTTATGAGTAAAATGTAAATAACCATATATTGATAATAAATAATAAGCTTCATCGATATTTTCAGGTTCCTGACAACCCACCAAAATTTTTGCTAGAGGCGGTAAACCGTCAGTAAAATGTTTTAATGCAATTCTTTGATTTTCTAATAATTCATCATGCGTATTTTCACCGTTTAAAATGTTTGCATTATTTAATCGGCATAATAATTTACTTTTTTATAAAAAATTTCAGCTGTTTCGTCACACCAACATAATTTTAATTCATCCACTAAATTTTGTTATTGGGGTACGTTCTCCATGATTCTTAATTAAAATTAATTTTAACATAGCCCAACTTTCAATTGCACCATGTTTGAATAAATTGCGTTTAGCCACTCCTATTATTTTATCTGTAATATGTCCCAATATAAGAAACTTACAATTAACGTCGAGAGTATTAATTGATTAATACTCTCAATAATTATTAATAATTATTAATTAATAATTATTAATTAATAATTAATTAATTATTATTAAGTAATAATTAATTAATTATTACTGGATTGACAAATCCAGCTAGAGCGTACTTGTCCCCATTAAAAGGTGTAATATAACTTATATTTTTCGCGATAAATTTAAGGTTTCTCTAATTTCAGGATCCACTTTATTTTAATAAAAAAAAAATTTATAATTTCACAATTTAACTATAAAATTTCTCAATTTTCACAATAAAAATCTTTTTATAATTTATTCAATAAAAAAAAACTTAAAATAATAATAATAAAAGAAATCTCGTTTATTCGATGATGAAAATACTATTTTGTTGGCTTACTTTTTTTTATTGAAGATCCTTGAAGATTTAAAACGGTAGTGTAACCGCCTGTCCAACGATGCGTAAGTTACTGGAATTCTTTTAGATATCTTAACTTGATACAAACTCCACAGCCACACCTTTTCTAAGTTAAATTTGTTTTGTGCAATTTAATTAGAAAGATATAACTTCAGCTTTAACAAATCTTTCCTAACAGTTTATGTTTTACACTATTATTACAATTTATAGTTTTAAATTTCACTTTATAGTTATTTTTATTTAAATAAAAATTTTATAGTAGATTTAATAATTCATCATTAATAATTCATCATCAAGCCTTGCATAACAAATTTTTATAAGATGTACAATTCAAATTGCAATCCTACTGACTGCGCCAATTAATTTAATTATTTAATTAATAAACTTCAGCTTTAAAAAAAATTAAATAAAACTTCCTTTTATTTTTAAAGGTTCTTTATTCTTAGATCTCCAAAAGTAAACTCACTCAACTTGAGTCAGAGCTGTGTAATACTCGAGTAAAACTATTTGAATACGAGTAAAAAATAATTTTTTTAATTATAAGTATAGTACATATTTCAAATTTTAAATACTTTATTTTACGAAAAGTATTTGATTTGCATATCTGCAAATACGAGTATTTTTCGTAAAATAAAGTATTTAAAATTTGAAATATGTACTATACTTATAATATAGTACATATCGTTATTTACTTTTTTATAAAAAATTTCAGCTGTCGGCATAATAACGATTAAATAATGCAAACATTTTAAACGGTGAAAATACGCATGATGAATTATTAGAAAATCAAAGAATTGCATTAAAACATTTTACTGACGGTTTACCGCCTCTAGC